>JAOUZG010007547.1:330973-347432 GCA_026289955.1 Argiope argentata | reverse complement strand
CACACACAAGTATGCACAATCATGTGCGCTCACATAAATGCACACACACAGACAAATATGCTAAATCATGCAAACACACAGAGGAAAGTATGCACAGTCATGCATTCACACGCGAACACACACAGAGAAGTATGGACACATACATGCGTGCGTGCACACAAACGCACAAATACACACATATATGCACACGGCATGCACACGCACACACGCATGCAAGTATAAACAAGTCAGGCACACTGTTTAATGCACTACCACCTATATACATTATTTATTATGTTTCTAAACGCGTAAGAAAAAACAATACATTTAATAACAATAATTTAAATTATGTAATTGATTTTAAATAATTCATATCAATAAAATATTCTTAGGATATTTTAAAATGTATCTACGCAATGTTGTATTGTTTACAAAATTTTGAGAGAAAGCAGGAGTTCTACTCAGAAAAATAAACATTTCCTACTTCACAGTGCCATCTATGGGGAATATTATATATTCTCGATAATAAATATTAATAAAAAATATGCGATTTATTCACTACGTTTGACTATGAGTGCATTGAATCAATTGTGGATATGATTCTTGATTATACTTCGTTGCATAATCAAGAACATAGCACACACACACGCATTCACAGGCAGGCATGTACACTAATACACACACACTATTTAATGCACTATCTATATACATTAAATATTTTTCTAAAAAGCCTTAAAATATATAAATTTAATAATATATGCAGTTATTATTAGAAAAATTCCTGTTCATAAAATATATTTAGGATATTTTAAAATGACCCATGTAAAGTTACATTGTCCACACAAAGTTGAGAGAGAGCAGGTATTCTATTCAGAGAAACAAGCATTTCCTGTTCCGCAGCGATATCTAAACACTGTATATTCTGTATTACAAATACCGATCACATAAATATATTTAGGATCTTTTAAAATGACCCATGTAAAGTTAATTTGTCCACACAAAGTTGAGAGAGAGCAGGTATTCTACTAAGAGAAACAAGCATTTCCTGTTTCGCAGCGATATCTAAACACTGTATATTCTGTATTACAAATACCGATCACATAAATATGCGATTTATTCGATATAATGCTTCATTGTATAATCAAGAAATGTGTACAAACACATACACACGCGCTCATACTCATACACGCACATAACTGAATGTACTATTGATATGCATTAAATACTGTTTCTAAAATGCACCAAAAATACATGAATTTAATAATACAAGTAATTAATCTTAGAAATTTCATCTCCATAAAATATGGTTCCGATTTTTTAAAGTGTTCTTCTAAATATACATACATTCTAAAATACATATATAGTCTGCACAATGTTGAGTGAGAGCAGGTGTTCCACTCAGAGGAACATTTCATGTTTCGTACAGCTATCTTGCGCAATATTGTATACCTGTATAATAAATACCGATCACATAAATATGCGATTTATTCGATATAATACGTCATTGCATAATCAAGAAATTTGTACATACATATACACGCGCAATCATACGCATACACGCACATAACTGAATGTACTATTGATATGCATTAAATATTATGTTTCTAAAATGCCCCCAAAATATATGGATTTAATAATACAAGTAATTAATCTTAGGAATTTCATCTTCATACAATATAGTCCCGATGTTTTAAAGTGTATATACATAGTCTGCATAATGTTGAGTGGGAGCAGGTGTTCCACTCAGAGTAACATTTCGTGTTTTATAGAGTCATCTAGAGCAATATTGTATTACAAATACCGATCACATAAATATGGCATTTGTTCGATATGCTAAACTATGAGTGCATTGAAAAAATTGTGGATATGATGAATATACAAGTACCAGATGGTTTCATTACTTTATATAAATTAATTCATACGTACTGATATCTCTTCAAACAAATCCAAATGGAACGTTCCATGGCGCCATTACATGACTCGATGCATTGTCCAGAAGAACAATATTTAATAAACCTTTTCCACTTGTTGGTGTTTATTACCTTTAAGGAAGATATCCATATATTTCTGCCTATTGATTTTCTGTATCATTCTCATGGTAAGCGAAAAGAATTGGAACTCACTCGCTAAAGGCAACCAATCAGAATTGTCTCTCATTGAACATGGAAGGGTCAATAACCAGGTGGTACGTTTCTCAGTATATAAGCTGTCGAAATTCGGGCTGAAGCCTCGGCTATTCATCAAAGCTAATAACTGAAGACCGATATTGGACTTAATTCATGTGACGCCATTAACACAACATAAATCACGAATACAATGTCTGCATCTTCTGCAGATAGTTCAGATTCATTACAGGAATTCCATATAGGAGCGCAATAACATAAATAATACGATTTATATCAAAATATAAGTAAGTTATTGTTCAAAATAAGTGATTAATTTTGATAGTAAGATTTGATACATAGATTTGTTCATGATATTAGTTTTCGAATACGACTTAATCATTCATTAAGTGAAATAAATTAAAAAAAATATTTCAGAGGGAATATAACATTGTTTTAAAATATGATTAAAGAATTCATTGGCCTTTAAAATGACTTTAAAATGCCATACAAAAACTAATGGTTTATTACATAGTTTGTTTCTTGACAAAAAATTATTAAAAGTTACGTACCTATTAGCACAAGATATTGATCTCCACGATTATTATTCCATACTTTGAATGATATTCTATACCATATAGATAATATAAAAATATTTTAAATACTTTTGAGCTGTTAAGATAGGAGTTTGGTACTGTTAGTTACTGACTAATATTACTTTTAAGCGCATTGTTACACCCTTTTTCTCAAATGAAATCTCAATAGAAGATGGTTAATTTATGAATGAATCACTTATCATGCATGATAAATACACTTCTGGAAGAACATATTTTAAAGTATAACTACCTAGAGGGAAAAATCGTTGGAAATTATTTATTTTATTCTACTTTTGACTTCCATTGTTGCCTTTTGACTTTTTATCAGGTCTCTCAGAAATATGATTAATCTATTCTTTAATAATTCTTTATATTTTCCTCATAAATACATGCGTAATAGAGTTTTATATTATAGTTTATCATGGGTTTCAAATTTATATACTTTAATAGTATTCACTTTCTATTATACTCATTTTTTTAAAGCGAAATATCTCTGAATTAGCAGTTTATCGAGAAATTTTTAGGAGAGGGTATGTAAAATGAAATGCATGTAAATAAGAATTTTTTTTTACCTCGCTTTAATATTTGATGGTCAATTTCAGTAAATTATATCCTATCCTGATATTCTGGACTAAAATTGTCAAGTAATTTGAACATCAAATGCTTTACAATGCTCAAATGATACACACCAGTAAATGATTGTTTATGTGGAACAATTTATTTCTGGATAATTGTCTAATTTTCTTTTTTTTTGTAAGAATCCAATGAATATTTTTTAATTTCTAATTTAATCTCTTTTCTTTTGTTTTGTGATAACTTCCAATTATTCCATTCCTCCATTTGTTCCATAGTTTAAAAAAACTCCAAGTCGCATCAATTATTGTCATGTATGAATTTCCTTTTTTAATGCATCATTTCCGTCCAAACATTTTTGTACCAATGGAAAGCATTTGATTGGTGCAAACCAATGTACCAATGAATGTACAGTTGTAAACCATGTACCAATGTTTGACGAACAAAGCCTTACTTAAACATATTCATATATAGCAGGATTTCTAATGTACGTCTATCGAGTTTGGTGTTAAACGGAATTACTACTCTTATTACTAATTTAATAATTCAGAATGAAATAATTTTACCTTTTACTTGAAAATTTGCATCTTTTAAACTAGTTTAGCAAATGCACAGAGCGTTTTACAACGCACTAATAGAAGGTCAAACCTAACGAGCATGCTTGATTGAACTGGTGGTATCACTTTTAACAGTAATCTAAGTCCAGTGTTAAGAATTCCTTGACATGTTGTGTATGATTCTTTCATAAACGAAATATTCATAATACATCAGAAGACTTACCATTTCAGAATAAATAAAGGATGTCCTAAAATTAAAGGTTTGAATTTGCCTCCCTTCGTGCAGTAAAGTGTTGGCAACCTTACTGTTGTTGTGGCAAATGGCACTTGTCATGGACAAGCCCACTGCTGAACCCAGCAGCAGATTAAGCCGAATGAAGCGTCTCTTGCATTTGAGTAGCGCCAACTAGGGCCAAGAGTACGACTTTGCTACTCACTCACCACATTCACTTGCACAACCCTTTTTTACAGAGGGGCACATTCACACATCTCACAGATAGCACACAGAAGAACAACCATGCCCGAACCGGGACTCGAACCCGGGACCTCCAGAACACGAGGCAGACGCGCTACCTCTGTGCCAGCAAGCCAGCGGCAACTTTATTAAAAATCCATTTGACAGCTGGTAGCTTAGGGCTAGGTTTAATAAGGTTGCCAATACTTTTTTTGGGACATCCTTTATAATCGGGGGGGGATATGACTGATTAAAGATAAATAAAAGCAACTTAAAATTATTTATTTACGAGAAATTATTATATTATAAATTAAACCTTTGAAATTATATAAACATATATATTTCCATTATTTTTATTCATGTATTATTGTTTATTAGAATTATTTAACGTTTATTTATACGTTGTGTCACTTCTGAGTTTTCATTGAATATAAAATATTTAAAATGAAGAATATTCGGAAGAAAATTTTCTTAAGTTTCCTCGATTTGTCAAAAATGACTTTTCTTGTACCCCAATTTTCTCCCAAAAAAAAGAACTCTTACAACGCTCTAAGTAAAATAAAATTGAGAAGAACACATGCATTATGTTTTTAAAATCTTTTCTTCTCTATTTATTTGATTTTTAAAACATAGCTAACATATGCATAGCTCTTTAAATAATGATATTTCACAGTAAAGAAAAAAAAAAGGAAAATGCTGTAAAAATTCGACATTGCCTTTGAATATTTTTTTCACAAATGTGAGAAAGTAAAGTGATAATGCGAATTTCATTGGGTGAAAGGATTTATAATCAATAAGGAAAAAACTACTGCAAATATTTAAACAAGCCTTAAGAGATATCCTTTCTGTTTAGTTTAATGTCACATTTTTTGGAATGACTTCGAAAATTTTAGGAAATGTAATATATATTTGGCATAAGCATTTTTGAAGTGTCAAACTAAACTTACTAGTAGAAAGAAAATTTTGATTGATTCATTGAAAAATGGCAGACCTACAAAATTTTAACTATATGTTTAAATATAGCGAAAGCTAAATACTCATATTATATAGAATAAAATGATTTAGAAATTTAGCATGAAAAATATTTTTCATACCAAATATTTTGCCTCATGTTGTTAATCATGCTTTCATATTTAAAAAACTGATATTTGATTGCAAGACTTTTAAAATAAAACATTTCCTATTATGATGAAAAGATATCATATAATGGAAAAATTAGCCTAATTTTCAGAATTCATTTCGTTTCAAATCATTCTGAAAAATTCGCCGTGTGTTTTGCTTTATCAAATTCAAACCGCTTTAATATTTGCTTCGCCTACCTGTCTTTGTTCTATATATATGCAAGAAAAAGAAATATATTTTTACGTCGTGCAACTTTTATTTTCAACCCTTTAATTAGTTTTTAAATATTCAACTGTAATTAATTGCTAATTTAAAGATTTCAGATAGCACATATTTTATGCATCACACACATAAGATTTAATACTAGATATAAAGCATACACACGTCTAAAAAGATAATTTCTGCAAACGATATCATATTTACAGCAAACGATAATAAGAGAATTCCTGCAGACATATTTCAGATAATACGTGAATGAATAATTTTCATGCAGCAAAATTTTTTACATGAAGTAAATATTTGAAAAGTAAAAATAATTTGCATGGAGTTAAAAATTCAGATACGTCGAGGAATAATATGTATATAAATAAACATATTTAGAAAATATTTTTGGCTATGTTAGTTTATTTTTTGCGGAAATATTTTGGCCTGGGTATAGGTTTTATAATACTCGTTCATATTCTTTCTATTCCAGGAGTTTTGTTATTTTCTATAATGTCTACTCAAATAATCAAGATGAGTATTTGATTTTCTGATGACACAGGCTGCAATGATTTACAAGAGATAAGAATTACTAAGTTAATGAAAAGCTAACAAGATAATGATTATTGATATATTTTAAAAGAATATAACTTTGAAGCTGTTGCGGATAAACATATTACAATTCAATAAAAACTGATTAAACTTAATAAAGAAAATAAAATCTTATTCTAAAACTCAAACTAAAAAAAAACACTTAAAAGTTTTATTATAATTGTAAAATTACATTTAATTATATACTATAATTTTACAATTATAAATCACTATAATTATTATAATTGTAAAATTTCAGGAATATGAGAAAAAATGACACCAAACAGTCAAACAAGTTGTATCAATACTCCCCCCCTCCCCTCAACAATAACATTTGAACTTAGAAAATTTTTGCTTTTACTCTAAGTATTAAATGCAAAAATTAAAACCTCTAAAGAAACCAATTTAACTTTAAGATTTGCAAAATTACTTCAAGGATACATATGATTAAACAGTGAAATATGTTCATTATTTCGACAAAAAATCCGTGTAGAATACTAAATGGACTTGATGCGTCACTCTTTCTATAAACTTTTGACGAATGCTAGTTCGTTTTCTGAATAATCAAACAAATTTCTAGCCAACTATATTTAATTAACAATTCCATAATTTTTATTACAGAACGCTCACCAAAGAACGCCAACCACGAACAACAAAAATCAGAATTTGTATAGAAGAACGATTGCCACAATTGGCAAACTATCATCTGACTTGGCGATGACAACATTTTTTTTTTTTTGTCTCATATTAAACAAACTAGGAAAAAAAATTGTTTCGGAGAATTGATTAAAATTCTGTGAAAAATACTCGAAGTGAAATGGATGTCACTGTAAAGTTAATTTGTTAATGTTAAAATAGCTAAAAATATTTTTTTTTTGATAATAATGAATGGAAATAAATGGATAAACGTAAAAATTTTCAACCTACTCTTCACCCCATTTAGAGGGCCATGTAAATATTTTAATATTGTTGTTTATTCTTCTAGATACTAAGAAATGTCAAGTGTGTCATTCGATTACGTCAAAAGTTATTGAATTTCCTAAGATTCAAAGAAATTGGCAAGTAAAAGGATTTTCAATTCTTTATTTGTAGATTAAATAGAAAATATCTATTCAATGAAGCATAAACTATGAAGGAGGATTCGATACCACTGATGAATAATTGTACCGACGCCATGAATACAAAACTGATCACAAACAACATTGGAATATAGGAAGAAAGAACAGCCCCTTATTAATAATTTTAGTTTCATTTATGTCCCAATTTGACACATCGAAGAGTTTATCTTTGGTCGGACACGAAAGATATCTGAGCTGTCTTCCGCTTTTCCCCTTTTTTCTGCAACACCAATCTAAGGATATTTCACCCGGACGTTTTTGCAACGATTCTTCAGTGATAAGGAATTTGGAACGTAAATTCTCCACATCGAAATAGTTGACCTTCTCACTCAATCACTACCATGTTTATAATTGTTTGGGCCGGCGTTCTGGCAGAGAGGTAGCAAGTCTTCCTCATGACCTGAGCATCCCTAGTTCGAGTCCCGGATAGGACATGGTTGTTCTTCTGTGTTCTATCTGTAAGACGTGTGAATGTGTCGCCTTGTAAATAGGGTCTGTGGAAGTAAATGTGTCGAGTGTGTAGCTGAAGTCGTACTCTTGGCCCTAGTTGGCGCTACTTCAAAAACAAGAGACACTCTTTTCGGCTTAAATTCGTTGATGCATCAGCGAGCTTTGATACAATGTTGAGATCTATTGTCAAATTCACCCATGGAAATGTAATTTATGAGAATTATTTCCGAATTTGTGCTTAAGAGAATAAGAAATATATTTAATTTATGTATTTGATTTCAATAATTTAAAAAACTAATTTTCAGTAATATATGTAGGATTCCCCAAAGAACTATTTTAATTAACCCTCATCTGCCTTCATTTTGTTTTGTCTACACCCGATGATAGATGTAATTCAAAGCAAGAGTTGTAAAACGTTAGATCATTTCCCAGAGAGCGATACCTTTAATTAGTTTAGCATTCCAGAACAACGCCATCTATCGAGCTTTTGAAAAACTGTCCCAATTAGTGCTGAGGCAGAGGCCCACTAACATTCGTAAAGGAAAGACGTCTGTCTTCGCGAGTCAGCGATTCCCGCAAAGCTACACAGCTACGCGGTAATATGTTTTCAGTCATAATGTTTTCCTCCTTCTAACGTCTTCCCAGAGAAATAATCTAACTTTCTGTTTATTTAATATCTCCATGTTTTAATTCCTTTTAATATTTCCCTGTAAATATTCCCTTTGGGAATATTCCCCTTTAACTCTAAATAAATTCTTTTATTTTTTAAAGAAGTCTCTTCATCTTTTGCTTGCGTTATTTTAATCTTGGTTTAGAAACTAACCCATAAATATTAAAAAAACCCTAGACATTACGCCACTAACTCCCCGCTATCTGAAGAGTCTAATTTTTGGAAGATTTATTTAGACTCCCACATATATTTGTATTCTATGTAATGAAATAAAATAATAAATAAAAATGTAGAATGATCAAAGAAAATAAAAAAAATTGTCAATGAAAATGATTACTACAATATTCAGAAAAAATCTTTAAGAGTGATTTAAAGCAAAATTTATCTTTTTATGAGAAATTCTATCACGCGATAAAGTACTTTAATGAAATGAGAAATATTTAAAATAATAGACTTATTTAATTTTTACTTTTTCCAAAACGAAATATACAAAGTAAAGGTATTGCAAATTTTCAATGATTCACTAACGAGATTTTGAGGAATCTGTATACCTCAAATATCTATGAACACGAAATTTTTTTGAAAATATGTGTAATTAGAAATTTTTAAAATATGTGAATTTATGAATACGATAAAAGCATTGTGAGACAAGCATGTTAAATTTGATATTTGTTTTTTTCACAAACGTTATGGCTTTCAATCAAATTTTTGAACAAAATCTAACCACAGAGAGCAAGGGAAGGAGTCGAGTATAAAACATAAAATGCTATATGGAAAAACATTGGTATGTGTTATGTGCGTTTGGTGCGTGTTTTGTTACTAAAATTAATTTTGTGTTAAATTTTGATTCTACTGATAAAAAGAAAGGTATCGAAAAGGCAAACTCTATGTTAGCTTTATAATACCACTAAGCATAAAAGGCTTATATACAATGTTCTAAAAATAAAGATCTTGGCCCTCGTTGCTTTCATGGCTATGTTAAAATTCACAGCTTTCCCAAGGAGGCTAAGGGATAGTATTTTTATTAGGGATCATGGAAGAAAGTATGGGGGAGACCACTCTCGTTAGTTTGAACGTAGGGAACAACGTTTTCAAAATCAATAATTTAATACATTTTATTTACTGATACAGTCTGAATTTTTCATTTTATTAACTGTTTTTTTAAAAAAATAATGATAACATATATAAACGTTAATTAGTGTAATTTGGAAATATTCCCCCTAACTTCCCCATATTACTAAAGTAAAAATGAATAACAGCTTTAGAAACGCTTTAAGAACATGTCTATAATAAGTTTCTCTTATAAATTTTCTATAAATTTTAATTTTTTTCATTAATTAATTAATGTATTAGCTTCGGATTTAACTATTTACAGCGAGTTTAAATAAGAGTACAGCATTAGTAATTAGTATATTCGAGCAATTAGCCTTTTTATTTGAAATAAGATTGATAGTTAAAAATTTTAATTAAAAACTGTTTTATATTCGATACTGTATTACAAGAGAGCTCTTTAAACTATTAATATTTCGATAATTAGAATATAAAATTTCTAATTAACTAAAAGGCTACCTGAGAGCATTGAATGCAATTTATGCTACTGGAAAGGAAGTAGAAGAATACAAAATCTGGAATAGATCGAAAAAAGATATTAGTTTCTTCGAAAGCATTTCACCGGGTTAATAAATTTATATAAATGGAGGTTAAATTGATTTTTCGGTATGTATGAAGGATTTTAGATAAACAAAAATATAGTGCGCTAATATTGTTAAGATTATTTTAAAATTGAAGTACTTGGAAGTTGTTATTTACTTTCGTTTAGAAACATGAGCTTTCTATTATTTGTAAAACGACTCGTTTTATAATTAAAATTTTTTAGAAAATTTTCAGTTTTTTTTTCACTCCCGATGATACATTTTTAAAAATTGCATATAAAATTATTTTTACAGTAACGTAAATCTACTGCATTAAAGATAAACTTTTAAATTCTTTAATAATATATTGCGCTTTTGTTTATTTTTTGGACATACCCCCACCCCCACCCCCAGAGGGTACCTCGAAATGAGGAAAACATGCTACCAACATGCTACCGCCATGTTGGTGGGATCTTGCCACCCTGGAGAGAGTATTAATAGGTAGGGGAGATGAAAGAGTTTAGGCTCCTTCCGTTGATGAAGGGTGATACTTCCTACGGGAAGGGATGTACAGTGGCCGATGATGGCCCTTAGGACTCAACCACAGTTTCTGGCAGTGTTTCTGCTGCGGCGGTATAAAAACAATACAATGGCATTGACGCCAGTTACTTTTATTAAACTAATTATGACGCTCGGAAAAGAGGTAAGCATAAGCTGCTGCTTCATCCATACTCTAGACTACAGTAAACTCTGGATAGATTCCCCAGCTGTGCACCCCCGGGGGGCACCTCGAAACAAGAATGAGTGGCTTCTGGTATGGTGGTTGGATCTCGTCACCTTGGAGGATGTACTAACAAGTGGGAGTTAGGCTCCTCCTATCGACGACGGAACGTACTTCCTACAGGAAGGGTTGTACCGTGGCCGGTGATTGCCGTCAGGACTCAACCATAGTCCCCGCTTATGTTGCTGCTGTGGCGATCCAGGCACGCATTACTATGGTTTATGGTTTATTCCGTGTGCCTACTGACGGGTTGGAGAATCTGGTATGATTTATACGATTGTGCAAGTTCACATGGTAGTTTGATGGTAATTTCACGAATTTGAACCTTCTTGTGTATATCCGACTATCCCGCTACCTTTTAACGAAGCAGTATCAACAAGATTTGTTGTGGTCGTCTGCTGGCGACTATATAACTGTGCGTTTGAAAGTGATCTCACCGAATAGCCAATGTATAAGCTGAACTGATGCTGATATGACTTATTTTCAGCACATTAGAAAGTAAATGAAAAGTTCTAATCAGTATTAAATTTAAAAAGCATATCTTAAACTTTTAATTTTTGATTTAAAATTTCAGAGCATAAAGATTCACAAAGCAAACTAAAATTTAAAAAAAATATTGAAATATACGTTTTTTTTAACTTTTTATATACAGAGTGTCCATAACTAAATGACTCTACTTTGAAGTTGTCTACAGGCGAAAATACTTTACAGAAAATTATGAAATTTTGTATAGGACATAATGAAGGGACGGGAAATTGTTTGAGCGAATAAAAAAAAATTAGTTCAAAATGTCACCACCGCAGGCAGTTTTTCAAATGTCAGTTTGTCAAAAAATATGCTATACATGTAGCATGTTTTTGACAAATTTAATTAAAGCAAAATTTGTTCAACATGATGGCGATCATTTTCTTCTACCATCTGGAATCTTAGGATAGTATGCTCCACAGTTGAACGTAAAGTGTTCTGGGAAATAGTAAGGACATGCTGTGAGATGTTGGTTTTTAAAGCAGGTAAAGTTTAAAGATTATCACTACTTACCAGATGTTTTCAATGTTCCCAAAGCCAAAGTCACATGGATTTAGGTTTGGAGATCGGGGAGGCAACAGAACACGAAAGTGATGGCTGATGACGCGTTCTTCTGTAAAATGATTATGGAAAACGTTTTCTACACAACGGCTAACGCTTGGAAGAGCTCCGTCTTGCACGAAAATAGTGTTTGAAAGGCATTTAAGTGCTTTCCTTGGTCAACTTTGGAACATCTTATCTATCTTACGATTCCAGAAGGAAGCGGAAAATGATGGCCGTCATGTTGAACATGTTTTGTTGTAATTAAATTTTCAAAAATATGCTAAATGTGTAATGCATTTTAATAACTGCCTGTGGTGCCGACATTTTGAACTATTTTTTTATTGGATCAAACAAATTCCTATCCCTTCGCTATGTCCTATACAAAATGTTGTAACTTTTTGAATAATAGTTTAGCCTGTAGACAATTTTAAAGTAGGGTCACTTAATTATAGATATTCTGTCTATTTTTCTAACATTAAAAAGATTCTCAGTGACTAATATGAATTTTATTCACTGAACAAAAGAATCGAACATTATTAAAATACAACAAGGAAATACTAATCGCAACACGAGTCAAAAATTTCTGTGACTTAAGCATATGGAAAAGAAAAAAATTTGAAGTTTTCAGTTTCTACTGTAATTAAAAAAATACTAATTGATTAAAATTTAGAAACTATTTTTCAGAGAGCTGCTTTTATTTTTAAGAGTTATGAAAAACTCATAAAGGGAATTATATTATATTACACAATTTCAAGGAACGTATTTTTCCCAGCAATAAAATAGATTTTAAGATTGAAACTACAAAAATAAAGATATCTTTTGGCATTTTTTGAGCTATATTAATATAATTTTAAGAATTAAAATGTTTTTTATTATTATTTCATCTATTTGGATAATGAAATCTGAAAGTTCATTGTAAAACCGCATTGCAGCCAATTAATTAGAGTTCTAACGATTTATCAAAATCAAATAATGATACTGCTGCATTTCTTAAATTTCAAATTTCATTCTTTAATAATTTAGTTAGTGTATCTTTCCGAATCGTATTTCAAGTTTTAAAAAGATGAAGTTGAGATTTAAATCACTGAGTAATTAAACAATAAAAAATAAGTGTCAAGTATAAAGAAATACTTTTAATTTGAACTGAGTAATGAACAAATCTTTTATGAAAATACCTTAGTGGAATCAAAACAACTTTGATTTTTTTAATGTTGAGTTTATCTATTTATTCGTTTTAAAATGTTAAATATAATTGCTTGGACATTTCAGTATTATTATAAATTTTAAATATTATTTCACTCTGCAGAGAATTATCTATAATTTGAACATGAACCTAGTTTCTTTATATAGACTAATTAATATAACACCTTTTTACAATCATTTACAGGATAATAGCTTTTTAATAGAAAACCTTAAGTAGTCATTATTGTCGTTCATGAAAAATTCTTTTGATGAACGATAACGTAATATTGAATTTTACTAGGTGATATTTAACCCCTTAACCGGTTTGCCCGAACGTCGTACTTTCATCGATTTATCGAATTTTGATAGTTGTAAACAAAAAATAAATCATTCATAACAATTATAATTCAATAGTAAAATGACTTCGAATACGTAGATAAGCCAAGTATTCCATGGATTTCCATTCCAAAATAAGAAAATATTCTCAAAATAGAAGGTGTCATCTTATTAGATAGTAAGGAAAATAAACCAGTTAAGTGGTTAAACTGCTCCAACAATTACCAGACATTTGCATCGCATTATAAAGAATCAGATCATCTACGCAACTGGTCATTGATGAAATAGAATATTGAAATAAAGGGTCTCAAAATCTGGTACGACCACCCTTCATGATTGATACCGACTTGAATAAGAGACAGGTTTGGTTCAAAGTATATTTGATGGGGCTTGAAGTAAATTTTGTGAAATAAAATAATAATTTTTTTCATTTAGCTACTTCATAAATTGTACAAATTGATGCAATAAGGATTTAAAATATATAAGGAAATAATAAATAATTGAATTATTTTTAGAAAGTTACGACTTCAGTCCAAAAATAAGCTTAAAAAATCAGTAAACATAACTAACTGATTCACAATTTTAAAAGATAGTTTCATATAAGAATTGCTAGAATATGGTTACAATTTGTAATTTTCGTATCATTTCCTAACACATTTTATATCAAATTTTTATTTAATTGATAAATATGTAAGGAGGTGAAGCCTTCTTGACTAATACGAATAGTACGTATTAGTCATAATATGAATATTTTTTAACTTTTTTTCCAATTTTTAAAAAGATTATTTGCAGATATGACCAATTATTGAAAATACCAGTATAATTTTCGGAATAGTAACTTTACTTTGATACAATTGAAAAAAATTATTTTGAAGCTAATATTGTAATAATATGATCCTTTAAAGCAAAATTCGGAGACAGATTTTGTTTACATGAAAATAAATCGCTACAATTTACAATATCTTTAAAGCATTTTCAATATGATGATTTTGTTCAATAAATTTGTGAATATGATCCGAAACATATAAAAAAATACATGATATCTACTGGTTGTTATAAATTTTGAACCTTTTCTTGTGAAATAAGGGAATTTTCAATTAAAACTGTTGTTACTAATGGCAATGGCCATGGATAAATTCGCTGATGGCCGCCAGCGATTTTAAGCCGAATGAGCGTCTCTTGTTTCTGAAGTAGTGCCAAGAGTAGGGCTAAAAGTACGACGTAGCTATACACTCAACACATTCGCTTGCACAGACCTTTTTTACAAGGAGGAATATTCATACACCACACAGATAGTGCATGGAAGAACAACTAAATCTAACCGGGACTCAAACCCGAGACGCCCAGATCACGAGGAAGACTAGCTACCTTTGTACCAGGAAGCAGGTCAATTAAAACTAGAACTATACATTCAATACAAGCTCTATACATTTGTAGTGGTACTGACATCATATAAATTGCTGTGCTGGGCATTAAATACTTACAAATCGCATGTTATTATTCAGATGTATGAATATTGATGAAAACAAAATAAAAAAAAGGAAATAAATTAAGTATAAATGAAATAAATAAATATATTTTCCTTTTGAAAAATCAGTCAGCGTTCGGGGGTTACATAAAGGCAGGGCATTGAGAATCGAACCATTTGAAACCGAAGCTGGCAAGCAACGTTTCTGATTCATCTATAAGAGGAAATAAATGTTTTCATAGTCTGTTGAAAGAGTCATTTCCATAGCATTTATTCCAGATTTTTAAGTTTGATACTGATTCTTATGACCTTCAAGTGATCTTGCTACTTTGAAGCGGAAAAGAATTTTTTTATTTTAGAGCAACACGACAGCAAGAAAAAAAGAAAACGAAAAGTGGAAAACGAAAGGAACTTAAGAAAAAGGACCAAACATTTTTTTCTTTTAATAGAGGTCGAAGAGGATTTAGTTTTACACCAAGGGACAATAGTTGTGCTAAGTCGAGGAGATGTGATTCATCACGGTCAGAGCCGCTCCGTTTAACACGTTATTCCGTGCAATTTGTTTCAACAAGGAGACTTTAGAAGAGAAAAAAAAACTTTCTCTCGCTAATTTTTTTATACACATCAAAAGGAGATTTTTTTGCTTGACACTGAAAAATAATTATTTTTCTTAATTTTAACAACAAAACATACATTATATTCAGTTTTAAAGATATTAGTCTAAATTAAACCCTTTGCTAAACATCTCAACTTTTACGTAGCAATTTTAGATGTACACAAATTTTAATGATCAAGAGTAACTAAATATAAAAATTGTCAAAATTAGAGGAAGGTTGAAAATGTTTAGCTGTATTTTCATTTTGGCTATCTACATGACTTTAATGACCTTTTCCACTCAATTTTACTTAGTTTTTCATATTGCACGGGATTACACGTTTAAGCAGAAAAAGATTCATTTTCTCAGTCCCGAGGAAATTTGGTTTGTGTATTGATAGATTAAGAGAAACTTAGACCATGAAATGTATCTTAGAATTTTTCTCTGTAAAGTTTCGAAAAGCAGAATTCAGGTCAAACCTATAAATTTTGGTAATGTTGGCGTTGAGAGGATAAACTGATAGATATCTGGTTTGAGGCATATGATTGATGCCTCCGTCAACCTGCTTCTAAATGGAGGTTGTTTATTGAAAGAGATATAACCTATTTCTTTCATTCCTCTGCTCAAATACTTAGAAAAAGACGCTAAAAGTATCGAATTATAATGTTTACTTAGAATTCAAACATGTTAAATTTATTCTTTGCGAAATTTGTATAATTATATCATGACAGTAATACATTAACCCTTTCATAGGACATTTATTTGTCTTTTCAACCCCCCCCCCCTTTTATGTTTTATTAACAATTAACAATAGTATTTAAGGAAATATATTTTATTTTACAGAATTTGATGTTATATCTAAACTTTCAGGAGTGGGAAGTATGCTGCCCAAGGACCATTTACAGTCTCTCTCTCTCTCTCTCTCTCTCTCTCTCTCTCACACACACACACACACACACACACACACACACACACACACACACAC
>JAOUZG010007547.1:298769-325712 GCA_026289955.1 Argiope argentata | reverse complement strand
TATCTATCTATCTATCTATCTATCTATCTATCTATCTATCTATCTATATATATATATATAAGAAGAATAAAAAACAGATATGTAAGTGAAAAAATGAGAAATCCGGCCTGATGACTTTCTCAAGGGTCACTATCAAACAAGGATTCCAAAAAAAGTGGATTTTTTTTCTGTAAAGAGTTAGACTATAGTCTAAAAAATTAACTCTTTTACGACCCGAAAAATTCCAAATTTTAAAGTAGAAGAGAAACTTCAATTTTTAGTACAAAAAATAAAAGACAAATAGAAAATAAACAAAAAAAAAAGACAATTAGCAGAAAAAAAAATTCCACTTTTTATTGGAATCCTTGCTTGATGGTGACCCTTGAGAAAGTCATCAGGCCGGATTTCTCATTTTTTCACTTACATATCTGTTTTTTATTCTTCATAGTTCCACTATGTCTTTAGGAATAGCAGCATACACGATCTCTTAATGCATTTGTGTATCTTTCTAATTTATAATGAAAATGGCAATTTATTATATATACCTCTTTTAAAATTGTTTAAGTATATATATATATATATATATATATATATATATATATATATATATATATATATATATATATATATATATATCTGAGTGGCTTTACATCTATAGTTTTATATTTATCTGAGAGACTTTACATCAATAGCTTTATATATATAGATAATTCCATTGTGATTTGAGCTGTGTGTATTCAATTCATTACACTAAGCTTTCTTATCAGATTTTGGCCTGATGGTAAGGCCAAGGCTTCAGAACAGGTGGGTTTCTGGTTCGAGGCTTGATTCCATAGAAGAATCGTCGTGTAAGCTAGACTGGTGGACTTGAAATCCGTCGGTAAAAAACTTCCACTTGTTGGTGAGATGTGGAAGTTTGGAAGGGGTTGCCAGCTCAGATGTTATTCTCGTCCTTTGACTACGGTTCAAAATTACGAGGTCTGTTCTAAAATAGCTTTAGTGCTGCTTTGAAATGAAACGTTAATCTAACAAAACTATCAACTGCTTTAGGACTACAATAAAAATTGAAATATACTTGACTTTTTAATTCAAGGATCGTTGAATTTTATCTATTATTTTACTCTGAAACTGAAATGATCTTATTTTTGATAATTTTTTCATTAATGTTTCTGAAACAAACTGCAGACAATGCATTAAAGTTTTCTCATAACAGCTCACGTCATTTAATTTCATAGTGAAAGTATAATTAAATTATAAACTTTTATAATATTACTTCTTAAGTATATAATTTTGGAAAATGTTTTAAAAGGCTGTCTTATTTACTTAATTTAACAACATGAAAATCAACAAAATTATAGTTCATATTCTTTAAATACTGCGATAAATTATTTAGATTTGAAAAAAGGCAACTACTATCATGCCGAAATTTATGCCCTGAATATTTTAATGATAAATATATTAAAAGAGATTTAAATTTTGAAACAGTTTAAATGAAAAATACTAATTCGTGCTTATAGATACTTCCAAAAATAATTTCAGTTCTCATTTGAATCCTTATTTATACATGCATATTATAACATCCCTGAATATTCTTTTTTTTATTTCTTATGAAAAAGAATAAACTTCCGAGAACATTTGATTACGTTTATGTTTTAAATGCAATAACAATCATATTTGGAAATGCACAAATTTTATCTAAGCTTTAATATTTTCTAGAAATATGCATTGAAGAATTGATAAAAGAAATTTGTGATACACTTCCACTCAGTTTCTTTTGTTCTTTCTTGTTTATTTCTTTCAAAGTATTTTGAAACTTTGAAACAAATATTGAATATATGTTGTTGAGTTGAGAAGAAACATGCGCATAAGCTCATTTCAAGGAAATAATTTTAAATCTTATTATAATTTTTTTGTATATTTTTTATTCTGTTTGTTTCCTTTCAAGGAAAGAATTTTAAATCTTATTACAAAATTCATTTGTTTGTCTTTTTTAATTCTGTCTGTTTCATTTCAAGGAAATAATTTTTAATCTTATTATAAAGTTGTATTTTTTTGTATTTTTAATTCTGTTACCTCTGAAGTACATTAAGTCTGAAACTGAATTAAAAAAAGTAATAACAGGAATTTTCAAATATACTTCGCTTTCTATAATAACACCAGCGCAAAACAATAATAATGCTAAAATACGAAAATATTTAAAGAAATTCTTAATCAAAAATAATAATACTATACAATTAAAATTTGAATCATTGTAGAAATCATGTGAGAGAGTAACCATAATTTCAAATTGCTATTTTATGTAAATTCAAATATAATAATAAACGAACTTTCAAATGTCTCTCGCATTTTTATTTTAAGTACAACATTTGAATTAATAATAATATACAAATTTTTTTCCTACAACAGTTGAGATATGATAATGGTAATAAAAGTTAACTGTATCTTGCATTTCAGCAAAATTGGGAAAAGTAATTTATTTAATGTTTGTTATTGCAAATAAAATGATATAAATATGCATAATTTGCTTTATTTTCCATATATTTTGAAATGTAAATAACGAATATAGGAAAACAAATGTGAAAGAATAGGAATCTATAAATTATTCAAGGTTTAAATCAATCAAATAATTCAATGTTTATATCAAATCATACAAGGCTTAAATCAATCAAATTATTCAACGTTTAAATCAATCAAATTATGCAATGCTTAAATCAACCAAATTATTTAATGTTTAAATCAATCAAATCATGCAAACCTTAAATCAATCAAATTATTCAATGTTTAAATCAATTATATTATTAAATGCTTAAACCAGTCAAATTATTCAATACTTGAATCAATCATATAATTCAATGCTTAAATCAATCATATAATTCAATGCTTAAATCAATCAAATTATTCAATATTTAAATCAATCAAATTATTCAATATTTAAATCAATTGTATTCAATGCTTAAATCAATCAAATTATTCAATGCTTAAATCAATGGAATTTTTCAATTTTTAAATCAATTAAATTATTCAATGTTTAAATCAATCAAATTATTCAATGCTTAAATCAATGGAATTATTCAATGCTTAAATCAAGAAAATCATTCAATGTTTAAATCAATGGAATTATTCAATATTTAAATCCATCAAATTATTTAATGCTTAAATCAATTTAAATTATTTAATGCTTAAATCAATAATATTATTCAATGCTTAAATCAATCAGATTATTTAATGCTTAAATCAATCAGATTATTTAATGCTTAAATCAATATGAGATTTCCATCATATCGGCTGTCAGAAATCCGAAATTCTTTACCAGAGATCAGATTCTAGGAAACACGTAAACACTGAGTTTCCCGAACTATATGGGAAAAAAAAGATTTTTTTTTCTGCAGAAGAAGTGTGGGAGACTGTGTCTCTGAAAGTTACCTCTCATTCAGTGTTTTTGACAGGAGTTTTCTGAATCCGATAGGTCATGGAGTAAGTGCATAAGATTTATTGTTGTATAGAAGGAATACGATGCATTTAGTTTGACAAAGAACTCCTTACGTGGTTTTCTCTTTTTCTATCAATTGATCTTAAGGTGGGCGAAAAGGTAATATGAGAATTTTTTCTTTTATTTAATCGGAAATTAAGCTCTTGAAAACTGGAAGAATCGGAATTGTTTAAAAGTGACAAAGATTGACGAAAACTGAGATATTTTTTTATTTTTATCTTTTAAGAATAAATAGATTGGGAGTAGTCGTTTGCAAAAAAATTATTTTTTTTATCTTTATCCATTTGCACAATATGAGTGTATTTATTGATATTAGAATGCCACTCCCTCTTGCTTACATCTAGACAGCTGCATTATTACACAGTTTTGTTTTCTTTCTAATGCTGGAGGTTTAAAATATTCTTAGTGTATCATATATTTAGTTTAATCTCTGAAACTTTTCTGTTACGCTATATAAGCATATAATGTCCTAATTATGAATTTATAGATCATTTTTGAATAAATTGAGCTATAATATTACAATGAATTTTGAAATATATTAAAATTTGAATTAATTTCAATTTTGAAGTAAAAATTGTTTTTTCAATGAAGCTTTGTTTTCAATACAGCATTTAAAATACTGCGTTGAATTAAAATATCTATCTAAAAATAGGAAAATTTGATTTAAGTTTTATTTAAATGTGCATGGAACATTGCGAAATTTTATAATATTTTTTATTTTTTCTTCCTTTTTTAACAAAAAAAATTCAAAAAAATTACCAACGAAAATGTCTTTACAACATAAAATTGATAAAATAAAATTGCTATAAACATTTCAAAAGAACATTTCAGAAAATGAGAATTTTTAGTTTCAGCATCCATTGTACCCTTAATGGTCAATATAAGCCTCAAAAATACGTATAATTTTTAAAAAAACAGTACCGGTTCCCAAAAATGGTTTTAAAAAAGGAGCAAGGTAGGAATTAAGAGGAATTTTCACAAGAAAACCTCATCTGTTTCAGAAATAATTTATTGAGATTTCTTCATAACTTCAAAGCAATAAAAAATACTTCCTTTTCCGCAAAATTTGTTTTCACTTTCTTTGTTGATATAATAGATCTTTTTTTCTGAGATAGATCTTTTTGAAGAGTAATAGATCTTTTAATTACAATTTTTTAGACTAGTCAATACCATTTAGGTCTTGAAGAAGAATAGAATGCACATTGTGTAATATTGCATATTGTCTTTGAAAAACTAATTTATTCCCCACCACATGAATAGAATATAGATACTTTAAATATAAATTTTTACCACTGAAAATTACTTTTATGGTGGTTGGATCTTGACACTCTTGGAGAGTACACTATTAAGTGGGGGTTAAACTCCTTCTATCGTTGACAGGAAGCACTTCCTACGGGGAGGGTTGTACCGTGGTTGGTAAGGGCCCTTAGAACTGAACCACTGTTTCCGCCAATGTTGCTGTTGCAGCGGTCCGGTCATTCAGTTTTATGGTTTAAATACTTCTTCGTGTCTTCGTGGCTGGTCGGAGAGTACAGCAATGTGAATGGAGTTGCTTGATTGCTAATAGATTTCAAATTATGTTTAATAGAAAACACAATATATCAAATTTAATTTAACGCAAGATTAAAATAAAATGGTATAGAACGTATAATTTACAGATGTATATTTGTATATTTTACATTCTATCTGGATTTACAATCTGCCTTAGCTATTTTTTGCCCCTGTTTCTCAATGACATATGAATTAATATGACGATATTCTATATGTAATCACCATAATAATCATTTTTTTGTAATATTTATTATTAAAATATAGATTAAAATGCATTTTTCCTTAAAATGAATAGATATTTTTAAAACTAGTTAAAATTATTATTTCAATCCTCGATAATAAACAATTGTATCTTTTATTCTCAATTTTGTTTACTTTCTCTGACTTTGTTCGATTTTTATTTTTATTATTGCTTTGATTATTAAAATTTAAACCATCTGCCTACGAATTCAATAAATTAACACCTGCTTTCTAGTATTTCTTTTGATTATTGCAGTTTCCTCACATGTTTAGCAAATATCAGCTACTCCATTCAATATTTGATATGAATACAGCTTCGATGAGTTAGAATTGATAATTTATTATTATCAAAATAAAAGAATTTAAAACTTAATTGTTTGAAAATGATGCAAACAAGTTAAATTATATTTAGCCTTTAATGTTATATTTTTAATTATTTTTCTTTTAAACATTAAATTATAATTTAAATATTTAAGAAATAAGCGTTTATAATTGCTTGAAATAAATAAGATATTAATTAAAATTATCTGTAAATGGCTAATTAAGCCAAAAAAATAAATTTTTAAGAAAATGCATTCGTATTTATGATTTTTTTAAAGTTTTAGTTTTATTATTATGTATTTTAATAATAAATATTTATTTTTGGATAAAAATATTTATTAAAAGTATTTGTAAATTCTTCAATAATAATTTAATTGAATAGAAAAAAACTCCTTAGCCATGTTTGACCGAAATTATCAGTATATAAACTTTATTAAAAGTTTGAGGACCATTTTCTCGAAATTGACTGGCCATTACGTTTTAATATTTTTATGAAGGAAAATTATAAACATATACTATGATTATACTGAATCTCATTCCAAATTCAGATTTAAAACCCTTGTCCTCCTGTTGTTAATCATATTGAAACGTCTGTCAGAATCTTTTTTTTATTCCCTTAAAATGTAATGTGATATTAATTGGAGACAGGATTCTATATTTCAAGAATGTCCCTTAAATAGAATAATCTTTGCTTTAAAGTTTCTCTTCAATAAAACTCAAATAGGTGAACCCGATTCTGGTCGTATCTCATATTTTATGAAGATTGGTTCTTCATTTACAAATCTGGTAGCATGTCTAGTTTTTGTTGTTTTCATTTCCTTAAAACTCCAAGTGAGCTCATATATCTTTCCTTAAGATATATGAGCTCACTTGGAGTCGGAGTTTATATATTAAGAATCGCTGCTTTACAATAAGATTTAATAAAAACAAGTAAAAGGGAATTTGACATTTTTAAAATTTCAAAAGGTTTTTGAATGTCTGGCCTGAAATTTATAGGAAATGATGAGATAAATGAAACCTATTTTTTATGTACTAACAAATCATTACTTTTTGATTTAAAAAATAGTTTGCTGAAATATAGTTATCTAAACTTTTTCTTTTGCTCTCGTAGTCTTCGATCTATGTTGAAAATTTCTACTAAGTAATTAGAAAACGTCATGTCATATCTTTTACATACACGCTGAACATTGATTTCCACTTTTAAACGTTTCAAAATTAAACCTTCTTTCATATTTAGCCCATAAGCAAGGTTCTTAATCAAATTTACCCTAAACGATCATCGGAAAGTTTCGTTTCGGTGTTTCATATTGATTGGTTTATGGGTTTTGCCGACAACAAAGTACTAGCCAATTAAAACTCGGAAATAATTATTTTCAGTTCATGATTAATTCTTCCGTTAACAGCCAAGTGATCGATGTGAGAAAATAAAATGTAAGTCAAAATAACCGTTAATTGCATCATAACCCCGAGGCAAGTTTCAATAAGAGTTTTCCAAGAAACTCGAAAGCGATTTTCAACTTTAGATAAATGACGCTTAATATCGAAGGCTTGTTTTCTCTGCTTGCATTGGATCAAGTATGCTTCAATTGTAAAATATGCTGTAATTAAAAAATTGGATCAAGTAGTGATCAATTCAAATTAGAGCCTGAGCCATTTTTAATATTAATGCGTGCTTTGATTGAAATTTATTTACTGACTCATAAAAAAACTCGTTTTTTTCCTTCAAATAAAAGATTAAAGAATTAGTTTTGTTTAAGAGTAAACATATCGATAATTGGGTATGATTTTTTTCACTTTTTTACGATGTCAATAAAGTCATAAAAACTTTGGAATGCTTTTAATATTTTTCCTGTAGAAAAAAAACCCTTTTATTTGATTGAAATGTGATAGCTATAATTATGAATGTCTTTTATTTTTAATTTTTTAATTAATACAGAGCTCGTGGAATGGGTAAATAAACAAATGAAATAATTAGATTTCTTTTCAAGATCCCAAGACTAGCATTTTGCATTGATTGTACTTCGCAAAGGTAGTAGTTCACAAAAAGATGAGAAGTTATTTCACCTCCTATTTCCACAAATAATTAAGTAATCATCATTTTATTGAATTTTCCCCTTCCCCTATTTTTTTTAAAACTCTTCTTGACGCATGCGCAAAAGCACAGAGAGCTTCCACATCCGAGAATGAGAAGTAAAGTTAAATTATTACTCATAAAATTTAATTTAAACCCTTAATTATGTATAAAATGTAAAAGTCCAATTTTGGTATAAAATTATGCTCAAGAAATTTCTTCTTTAAGAACCATAAACTGAATAATATTTAAAAATAAGGAACACATTCCTTACTACATTTCAAATATGAAATCAAAATTTATCCAAATTAATCCTATGCATATTTGTTGGAGTGGAACCATGAGATTGACGATTTTTGGTCAATCATATCTATCTGACTTTTTTAACCAAATAGATGAGTTAAGACTTGGTACTTAAAACTTTGGTGACCGGTAATTTTACACAGAAACTATGTCATGTCACCGGCTACTTTTTTGTAATTGAATATGAAAGTAAAACGTTCTAAAAAACTCCAATGAATTTTGTTGAATTGGAACATCAAAAAGTTCTTCGTCGATACGATCCATCATGGTTGAAATTTTTGGAATTTTACTAAAATTCTAATAAAAATGTAAATACTAGGAAAAGTAATTTTTCTGTTATAGAGCGGACAAGACTAAACATGATACGCCAAGTTTTTGCAATGTTCTATATCGCCCTCGATGTTATAAATTGAAACAGATAATGCAAGTGCAATGACGAGTCACCGGTCAACAACGTTTGGAAAAGACGAGTTAACTCGTCACCGGTCAGCAAAGTATTAATAAAGTAGAATTGGACATTTCAAATGACCAAGGCGACCCAGCAATTACCCGATGAAGATGACTTAGTTCCAATATATAAAGATGGATTAACTTCTTGGAAGTTAAGTTTAGTTTTACTTCCTGTTTTAAAGTAACATGAGAGTTATTTTGGCATGAAACGCGTAATTTCGAACCATGGTCAGATGACGAGGACGATATTCGAACCGATACACTCATTAGAACTTCCAAGGTACTTATAGCGAGAGTATTCCGATCTATCTAATCTCCATCATATCCACTTGCATGGTGGTTCTTCCGCTCAATCATATTTCGAACTTAGAACCCACTGTCCTATAAGCTATCATATCATCAGTTCCGATAGTTTCTTGGAGTACTTGGCTAAATTCACTGACGTTTGCCTTGTTCAAGGAAGAAAACCAGAAAATTCTGTCCCAGCAAGTATGAGCATATCCAGCAACTAATTACTAAAACGGACATAGCCATACTAGTATTTTAGAAATGCCGGTAAAGAGAACCTCTTTATTCGATTCATGTTTCTCATTAGCGCATTACCTTAGTTCAATAGATTTCAGTTTTTAGCTTAATTTAGTTACATTAACGTCCCGTTGTGAAACAACACTAGGGCTATTTTAGGACGAGCCTCGTAATTTTGAATTGTGGTCAGATGGCGAGGACGACACCTGAGCTAGCACTCCCTCTCCACACCATACCAACGGGGATGACGTTTGGTCCTGACATATTTAATGTTCAAATGACTCGATTACACGACGGTTCTTCGGTGGAATCGGGTCTGGAACTTGAAACTTTCCGGCTTACGAGCCGATATCTTTCCACCAGGCCACAGCGGCTTTCAATAGATTTCAGATAGTTTCAAAGGAAAATTTCTCTTTTATATAAAATTGTTAATGAATTTTGATAAGTAAAGAACATTTTTATGCGGCTTAATGATAGTTTCATAAATCTTGAAATGCTAGTTTATTCTACTAAACTCTATAACAAAACAATCGACGCACCAAGAAGCAATCATCCGATTGCTTTGAAATTTCGTATGCATGAGTGTTTTGACCATATATGCAAATGATTACATTTTGGTGTCCAATGAATGAATGAATAGTTTGATCTCCAGCGTATCGGAACTGCGCATCCTGCAGATGTATATATGGAGCAGTTCTTGAACGATTGTTAAAACTTTCGGTTTGATTGCGATTTAGATTAGCATTCAACAACTTAAAAATTGCCACACCGGAGGGTTCGTGCTCATTGCGAGTAACTGTCAGAGCAACTGTCAACTGTACGAGCAACTGTCAGACAGATGCCGGTTGGAGAAAACGGAGAATCACTAGTCGTTTGAGTCAAAGCGATGCGGCGATTCGAAGATTCTGGCAAGGATGGGTGGAAAATAGCAGAGTTCAACATCAAGATGGTAGCGGTCGACTTAGGGCCACAACAGATCGTGAGAGCAGAGTGATTGCCCGATCAGCTGTCGCAGCGCCTTTTTAATCTCTAACAACTGTCAGACGTTCAACCCAAACACCAGTGTCCACCATGACCATTCACAGACGGTTCAGACAGAGAAATCTATGCTCGCGCCGACCGTTACGCCACCTGCCACTCACGCCTGCACACTGCCGAGCCAGATTACAGTAGTGCATGGCTCGACCAGATTGGAATGATGTCGACTGGGGACGTATAGTCTTTAGCAACGAATTCCGCTTCCAACTGTGTCCTGACGATCATCGAAGACGTGCTTGCCAATACCCAGGGCAGAGGGGGGAGGCAGAACAGAAAGCCGTCTCATATCCCCGTATCTGTGACCATTCTGTTTACTTCACGGTTTGGTGGGCATGTTACGGGAATTTTATTTTAAGTAATAAAATATTTACAGTAAGAAAAAAAATTAAAAACAAAACTATTTACAGAATTTATAAGAATATGAGATATGAGAATGAGAAAGGTTTACAGAGATTTTCTTCTTTGAAAAATGGTTTGATACTATTATAGGCTGAAATATAACATGAGTTATGATGTACATACATTCTGTGTTCATTTAATTTTTTATGACACAGTAGGTGACGTTGCAGGTATTAAAAGGAGATAGAATATAATTTGGCTAGTTGGAACGAAGGGAAACTCTGCTTGATTAAAGTGTATAATAAGAAACTGCTCGTTTTTATCCTCAGTCTTTGTGAGTATGAGACTTGTTGAGGACTAGGAAGATGAGAATAGATTTCTAATTCCACTTATAAATTTAATTATCCAGTGGATTTTTTGCCTGGATAATCGGTTGCCGGCGACTCTTTTCAGCCATTCCAGTTCATGGCTTGGTGATGGTTTCTTCATATGCCAAGAGATTGTGAGGATACATTCCATGGCATACTGAAGTGCCGTGCCAGTCCCACCACAACAGCACTGATTACTCTCGGAAAGGTTGAACTTTTTAAAGTTGGCAGGAAAAGGGCCATGCTCTGAGAAGAAAATAATATTATCTCTGATCCAGTTTGTAGGATAAAGGTTCACTGAAGGCAGAATAATGAAAACTTTCCTGCCTGTGTCACCATTGCTCCATTCCTCTAGCATGTTTTTCTGGAGCAGGGCTTTTAAATATGGTTTGGGAAGTTTTGTTTGTATATAATGTTGCCCATTTCGAGTTGCGTCCTTTGCTAGTTGGTCTGCCTTTTCGTTGCCTAAATTACCTGCATGTGCTTTAACCCAAGAGGGGGAGGGGGACCCTCCTTTCACTATTACACGCCACACCGGCCCTCAACAAGGCATTATGGTCGGGGTGCCATTTCCTTTAATAGATATCCTTTGATAGTGTATGTATGAGCCAAATTGTTATATTTGCAAAGAAATAATTCTATCAAAGAAAGGCTTACGACATTCATTGTTTTAGAAAATATTTATGAGCTCCAGCAAAGCTGAGATTTGTTATCTCAATTTTTATATATTTTTCGTTAAATACAACTATATGTAGAAAGTGGAAAATTTTGCATTTAACATTTTATGTAATAACGCTTAAAATGGAAAATAAATTATTTCCGGCTTCCCACTTTAAAATATTTGAAATATTACAGAAGTGTGAACTTATGAGGAATCCCATTGAATTACTTTAAATGTTAAGGCTAATTCTTGTTGTTGAGCTAATTATGAATATAAAGTGATTTACAACCCCCCTTGAAATTTCAAAGTTGTGTGGAATTCTTTCTTTTGTGTAATTACTGTTAAAGTTATTAAAGGCAAATGCAGTGAAAAGACCCGAGATTTTGGTCAAGAAAGAAATAAATATATTTAATAGAAATAAAAATTATAAATACAGTAAAATAGGTTATGAGAAAATTAGATTTATTATTGCAGCAAAAAATATTTTATTAATACTCCAATTTTTTTAGTCAAATTTATCATTCATTTAAGGAAATATGAAGGATTATTTAAGTCAACTTTTCCCTTAACCCCTTTTAAGGTGACTTGTAAGTTAAATTTTTTAAATATGGAATTAAAGTTCTGACTATATTTAAATATTATAGCGTCATACAGAAGTCATAAGTTTGAAAAATCTTCAAATCATAGTAAGTTAAGAAATGAGTGAAAAAATTCAAGAAACAAACGAGGTTAAACTTATTTAAACTGAAACTACTCTAAAAACATATTTTTAAGTAGATATTGAGAGGAAAAAATACTATGTCTTCCGAAAATAAAGGCTTCATGATTTCCGAAAATCAGATTTCGACTCCCGACAATCAAAGTTTCAAGATTTCCGAAAATTATGGTTTCAAGACTTCCGAAAATCAAAATTCAGAATCCAATAAATTGATGTACGAAATAAGGAACCAATGGATTCATACGAATCCTTGTCTAAAAGCATATAAAAGTTTGAAATATTTGCATGAAAAGAAGTGTATTAACATAAATCCTTTTATAAACTACATAAAACGGAGTAATTTAAATCACAAATCGAGTTGTTTTATCAAATAATATACGAAAGTTCCTAAATCGTTGAAAAAAAAAGCAGTCGAAAGATCAAATTCATAGAAAGAAAACGCGAAGACATTTCTTTTAAGTGATATCAGCTCTTAAATATTTTTCTTTTTTTAAAAGATGGCTTCACTGATATCTCTATTTTTCTTTTAGGGGATTATACTAACTTTATTTAGTTTAAAGAAAAACACAGTCATCCGTTATTGTTGTTTTTATTCTTTGGGAAGTTTAGTTGAGGAGACAAATCGCATTTGCTGGTCTCCCCAAAGAGTGCAACAGATAGACACGGAAATGCATTTTTCAACTGCTCTCTAGTGGCTCGTAAAAATGGTTTTGATTTTGTAAAGTTAACGTTTTTCTTCCTGGTTTCCAACTGTGACTTGAGAGAACAGGATATCTATTCCACGGGGCTTGAAAATACTTATATTATTCTTTTAACCTTTAAGAAAAAGCTTACCTTTGCTCCTGCTTGGTTTACAGCTTTGCTTAATCTGTAAAAGTTGATCTGATTCTGAACAAATGCACTCGGTGCGAAAATTTCTGTTTTTAGGTTAGTATATTCAATAAGAAAATCTAAAGATTTGTTTATTCGACAGCCCAATTCGAAATGCGATTTTATTTAAAAATATATATATCAGACTGGTGTAAAAATAACTTTGATATTCCCAAATGGAGGGTAAATTTAGTTTTCAGAATTATTCTGTTAATTTAATTTGATTTTAGTTATCTGTTAATTCAACTTGATTTTTCATGCAAGTGGCATATAGCTTTATTTAGAATGTCCTATTAATATTTACATTAAATGCACAAAAAAAATCTCAAAAACGTTTTGTCATATATATATATATATATATATATATATATATATATATATATATATAGTATTTTATCACATATTTATCTCATATTTTCTTGCAGAGATTTTTTTTGTATTTTATCACATATTTTCTGTACATGAGCAGAGGTGTTTTTTTGTATTTTATCATTTACTTTTTTGTACATGATCAGTGATGTTTTTTTGCATTTTATCACATATTTTTTGTACATGATAAGATATCTTTTTTGTATTTTATCACTTATTTTTTGCATTTTATCATATATTTTTTGTACATGAACAGAGATTTTTTTTTGTGTTTTATCACACATTTTTTTGTACAGGGTCAGATATTTTTTTGTATTTTATAACAAATTTTTGTATTTTTTCATATATTTATATTCTTATTGTATTTTGTATTTTATATTATATTGTAAAAGGAATAAAGCTGAATGATGTTCACAAAGATATATGTGAAGTATATGATGTCGATAAGAAATGCAAATTACTTATTAGGATTGCTTTACCGATTTTCTTTTTGGATGATTTTTCCTCAAAAAATGACTAAACATTGGGTAGATCAACTCAAATGTATTATGATCAAATAATTACGTAACCAAACTATATCGACTTGTTTTGATACATGAAGTTAATTTTTTAATCATTCAACAGTATTTGAAAAAGCTGGAATTTTTACAAATCTTGATATGCAATATTTGACCAAAGCAAGGCAAATTAAGGCCTTAAATCTGATGCATATTCTAAATATATTGATAAGGATCAAGTTTTAAAATGGATAATAAATAGCAATTAAGAATGAATAGATTGCTTGACATAGTAATAGTTGAAAAGATCTTGTGCCAAAACGGAGTGAGACAGCAGATACTTGTTACTCTTTGTGTGCAGTCGATCCCCCTACGAATAATAAATAGAAATGAAAAATGAATGGATTGATTGACACAGCATTAGTTAAAAAGATCTTATTGCAAAACGGGGTGAGGTAGCAGACACTTGTTACTTGTTGTGTACTGTCCTCCCCCCAGATAATAAATAGAGATGAAAAATGAATGGATTGCTTGACATAGCATTAGTTGAAAATATCTTGTAGCAAAACAGGGTGAGACAGCTGACACTTGTTACTTGTGTATAGCCGACCATCTTGCAACCACTAAACATAGCTGTATCGACAGGATTTTGAGACAGACAGTAGGCACTAAGTGGTAAACCAAATTTCTTTAAATGAAGATAACTGTCAGTTTGATAGAATTATAAAAGAGTTGCACCTTTAAGTTTCTTATACGTATTGAATAATGATTATAATGTGGAAAATACCAACAGAATTATAAAAAAAGCAATAAAAAGATTCTAGAGAAAATGGGATTTTAGTTGAATTACAAAACTTGTTTAATTTAAGTTGCTTATATGGTACTAAACAAGTATTTCAAATGTGTTGTTGTTGTTTCTTATGACACTGACCATGGCCAAACTCGCTGAGGTAGTCAGCGATTTAAGCCCAATTAGCGTCTCTTGTTTTGTAGTAGTACCAACTAAGGCCAAAAGTACGACTTTTGCTTCTCATTCATCACATTGGCTTGCACAGCACCATTTTACTGGAGGGCAAATTCATACATCTTACAGATGGAACAAAGAAAAATAACCCTGCCCGAACCGGGACTCGAACCCGGGACGCCCAGATTTCATGGAAGACCTCTATGCCAGGACGTCATATAAAGTAAACAGTAAAGCAATTATGTCAGATAAAGTAATCAAAGAAAAATATCGTTAATTGTTAAATCATGTTGCAGCCTGAAAACGGGATATCCACACATCTTTAGACTTATGAAGAAAGATGCTGTGCGCATTCCATAGGCCATAATGTAGCATGAAATTATAATTTATTTACATTTTTGTGAAATTCTTTGAATGGTAAAAGTTTCAACACTAATGATGAAATGCTATAGCAGTTCTTTCATTTTTTGTGTGGCTAAGGATCTTAATATCCATCAGTATGAATTAATAATTTCAGCGAATAAATGAAAGTGTTCAATTTTTTTGTAGCTGAAGGCCAGAATATATATGAGTCGGAAATAATGACTTCGAAAATGATAACAAATTACTTTTTAACAAAATGGAAAGTTTATCATTGCTTTAAGCCCATTTATTATTTAAAAAGAAGTTCCTCATTTTTTTTAAAGTAATTTTTTTTGAAAAAAAATGGATAAGTGAAAAACATATAACTGTTATTTTACGTTCATTGTTTTGAATCAGTATTGATTTTCTAAACTAAAAATCTGAAATGGAAATATGCTGTATATATCTCTAGAACCTATTTTTTCCCTGTTAAATGTAGCAGATATCTGAAACTTTCATAAGCACTCATCATTAGGAACTACACATTGAATCAATTGAATAATGCAGAATAAATCAACAACAACAGCAACAAAAATTGAAATTTCAAAACTGAAACCAATGTACATTATTTGAAAACGATCCGCTTTTGTTTATATATGATGATAAAGGGAGAAAAATCAGGGAGGGGTAGATTTTAATTCGATTTTAAAGATTGATGCAGCACTTTTTTATTGGATTTCTTCATCACATAAAAAAATCTTTCCTTTGAGAATCATTTATGGGAAAAGCAATTAATCACAAGAAATTAATTCGGGGGAACACATGCGATATTAAGTCGATAAAATTTCTATTAGACAGAAACCGTTACAAGCATGCTAATCACTGTTTAAATGTAATGCGTTGTATTAAGTATCATTGAATGTCTTTTATGAAGGAAAAATTCAAATGTATAAGATATATTTATATTTGCCAAAAATTAATTACTATTAATCCTTTAAGAATCCTCATTTAAGCAATAAAAGATAAAATAACTTCGCTTTAAAATTTTTCGATGATTTTTCTGCAATACTAAAATATTTAGGGTTTCCAAAAAATCTTAAAAAAATCTTCCAAATTTAAAAAAAAATTAAATTAATTAATTAAAATAGCATTTTTCTTTGTTAACCTAAGTAAGAATTGACTTTGAAAAAATTTATATTACTTGTTTCACATAATTTTGAAACCTGTACAAGTTTCAAAATTTTGTGAAACAGGTAATATAATTTTTTTTTAAAATGAATTCTTACTTAGGTCAACAAATAACAAGTTTCAAAATTATGTGAAACAAGCAATATAAATTTTTTTTAAAGTCAATTATTACTTAGGTCAAAAAAGTAAAATGCTATTTTAGTTAATTTTTATTAAATAATTACAATTAATATAAATAATTTACAAAAAGAATATTGATTTTCGCAAGAATTGAACTCGCATTCTTCACTTTCACGGGAAAAATACTGAAATCCTTGCATTTTACCGATTAAGCTACTACTTGTTGATTTCGATTTTCATTACAAACTACTAAAATTCTATTTAAAATAATTAAAATTAATAAAATTTAATTAATGAATTTATATTTATAAAAACCGTATTAACATCAAGTGCCATCCCCTACAAATTTTAAAAAAAATGTCTTTTAACTTGAGGAGATGAATCAAAAGTATTTTATTAATGATTGAAAATTTGAAGAAGATATATAAATATATATATATAGGAGGAGTGTGAACTAATAGTAGGTATTGAATAAAATCCTATAAGTTATAGAAAAAAGGTCTTTTATTACTTAAAAAATAATTTTGATTGACTATAGTATGTTCAAGGCATACTTCAACGCTTGAAGAGTTGAATAACACCTGTTATATGTTGATTGAATAACACCGTAGATTGGATAACACCTGTTATATGTTGAATTTAACCATGGATACTACTGAAAAGTATCTGATAAATACTACCATTACATATTCTCTTTGGAAATAAATTTAAGTTTGAAAACACTATGATACGAGACTAAATGGAATTTTCTAATTAAATCATCATCAGAATTATATATAGCGCCGTCTACAGGATTCTGAGAAATAATAATGTTGTGAAATAAGGCTTTATGTGCAGTTTTAGTAATGTGTTGTCTGGGTGAAAATGCCATTATTCTTAATTATACTTTTACATTATCTTCTAATAAGCCTATGATTTAACGTAAAATTGGTATAATTACAATATATAGCTTGTAAATACAAAAATTGAAAAATTGACCTTTATTTAATCTTAATTAATTGATTTTATACTATTTTTGAATATCATTCGGATACTTCCCCTACTAATCAAAATTAATTCGTAGTATTCATTTTATAATTTCTTTATTTTCGTCCTTATATTGTATTTGCGTTTTTAGTATGTTTATTTTTAATCATAATATATACGCGCATAATCGTAAGATAATATTAAATAAAATTTTTAGTTATAAAATATTTAACTACATACAATAAAAAGCTAAAAATAATATCAATGTAAACTAAATAAATAGATTATAAGTGATATGAATCCATTTTTATTCTATGTAATCAGGTTTCTACTGAATAAATAAAATCATTATGTTTGCTTCATACTATTATAATATTTCTTTTATACTTTCATCATTTTTAATTCATTAAAGTAATTCTATTTAATTTGTTTTTCTTGTAAAATTTAATTATTTTAATAGTGTAAGTTTTAGTAGACACTGTATCACACGAACGATCTTTTTAAGGGAACGATAACCATTATTCTTTGTCATATTTCTTGTCTATATTACCCGAGAGAGTCATTGAAATGTTGCTACTTTCAGCAAACAGTTTTAGACGGAGGGAACTCACATTCCAGAAAGTATATAAACAGGACGGCAGTAACTGAATTTTTGTTGGAAAACCAAAAATTTTGTCCGCAGCTTGCTTATACTGTGGTTCATAATAAACTGAATTATAAAAATATTCAAATTTTATAACGTTAATTTTTAAAACAAAGCCACTGTTAAATTCTCCGGCATTGTATAATGTTTGACGAAGAAAATGTGAAAGTAATTTTGATTCTAAATTAATTATTTTCTTTCTCAAATAAATAAATTCATTGGCTTTATTTGGATACGCTGATAATTTTATTTGATTGCATTTTTTGTTGCTGGAGGCGACAGAGGCTACTCTAATGCTATTTGATCCAACATGCAATGCCAAATCCACGAGGACTCATAACAAAAAGGAAGTATTGCGTCTTCTGTTGGCGAAAACAACTTAGATAACATAGGCAGCACCTGTGTAAAAACTTGGCTCCAAATTTTTGGCGAAAATTGCTTACCTTAAGGATTTTTAACGGAAATTGGCACACATTTATGTTCCTCTTGGGGAAGGGGAAGTAGGAAAGCCTCCATCAGTCAGTTCAGCGCTTTATTTTATAGGCTTTCTCAAATTTAGTCGTTAATAGCCTCAAAAAAAACGAGAAAAATTATAAGCTATTGGAGAGAATTCTATAAGAGCTCTTTCATCTTTTAAATTCAGGATTTTCTAATTTATGGTTTTTCTTCATTTATCTTAGATAATATATTAGTTAATAATGATTTTTATTCACACTTCTTCTTTATTCTTGTATTATTCATTTCATTTCAACTGTCTAGCTGGCTAAGAGTTTTTAATATTTACTTAGATCTTGCAAAAACACTACATAAACTGTTCTTCAAGGCTTTTTTTTTTCCACTGAGGAAGTCATCTGAGAGTTCAAACGGTTCCATTTAAGCTTAAATAATTTTTTGTAAATTGATTTAAGGTTGGATTGTTTGAATACACATTCGCTGTCACAGTCTATTTATTTTCATTTTTTCTCCCTCTTATTCAATACTCATTTCAAAAAGAATTTGTTGAACTTTTTGGATTTTAGTAATTTTGAATAGAAAAGAAACATTTTTCGTTTTCAGCTTTTGACAAAACGAATAGAATGATACTTTTACGTTTGATTGATTTTTTTTTCTCTGTATGTGATATATATGAAAAGGTTGTCTGAAATTGCAGTTTTCTCTTTTTTCCTAAGTAAAATATTTGTCTTTTACAGAATATTTTAAAGACCTTCACAAAATTATGCATAAAAAGTAGAGTGGTATCTTTAAAGTTTGTTTATTTTTTGTCCTTTTTGTAATATAAATATGAGAGGGGAGCTTAATATTCCATTTTTTTTACTTTTATGTAAATTTTTTGTCTTTTAGAGGATATTTTACAGTTCCTTATTAAACTATGCGTAATAACCAGAGTGGTGTCCTCTAAACACTAATGTTAATGTGGAAGAAGGAGTCACGAGAAAGCGTTCATAATTTCTGTTACAGAAATTTAGCTAAAATTCCATTCGTTTTAGGCATGTGATTTTCATGCTATATTGCAGTTAAACGTTAGACAGCGGAAGTTACAGACATAGTGTAACTAAGAAGTATAGGGTTATCAAGAAATAAGTTACCCACTTCAGAGGGATCTAAAATGCGTTGTATTGATAGAAATGAGATAAAATTTGAATTACAGATTATTGAGATTATTCACATTTATTAAATAAAAATCAGTACAAATATTCACTGTTAGGTGGCGTTGTAATACACATAAATCCATTTAATATTTTTTTATAATTGTTAAATAAAGGAAAATCAAACGTGCTCAATATGCCTTCCTTTATTGTCAACAATATGCTGTAATCGGAGAGCACTATTTTATATAGATAAACGAAGTGAGACTACCGGAATATTAGGAATGTTGTCCTTCAGATATGATAGAGATGATGTTTTTTTATGGTAAATATTGTAATTCAAATAACGCTACAGCCAAAAGTCACAAGGGGAATTGTCTGGCGAGCTAGGAGGCCATGCTATTGGGAAATGACGGCGGATAACTGGTGCTTCTATGAAATTCTGTATTAAAAATCGCTTTATACGACGATCAATATGAGATAATGCACTATCCTGCATGAAAATGATGTCTTGAAGGCATTCCTGCTGTAGAAGAGTTAAATTATGAAATAACTCAACATTTCATGATACTCTTATCCTGTGACGGAACAGATTTGGATTCCATTTGATCTTATCTCTTTAAAGGAATACGGTACAGTGATAAGGGTATCTGTAAAACCACACCATAAAGCCACTTTTTCAAGATGCAAAGTTTGCTCCTGGAAAACGTGAGTTTTTCATCTGCCCAAATTTGACTGTTGTAGGAGTTAATTTGCCCATTGGGGCAAAAGTGGACCTCATCACTCCCCAGAATGCTCTATGAACAAGTTGTGCCTACTATTATAAGAGCATAGAATTGAAGTTCAAAAGATTAAGGGACTACTATTTCCTCGTCCTGCAACAGGTCCACAGACTTGGTTTTGTACGGATAAAAATGTGAAATCTACCGTACGAATTTTCGTAGAGTTGAATACGGCATATTCAGAGCATGGGAAACAGCTGGCAAACTCACACTATTAAGGAGCAACTGATTGTCGTATTAAACGAACGTGGTCGCAACATTTTTGACGCTGGAAGACGGGATTCTTTTTAGACTTCTACCTGGAAGAATGCCCAGTTGCCCAATTTTTTCAAATTTCTGCATCATCTTGCGTAGGGAACCTGGAGACATTGGACTTCTTTGTATCTGCCTCATGAGATCCATTTAGAGAAAGGATTTAATGGATTATGGATCATACGATCCATAAATCCATTTGGAGCCGCAACAGAATTTTGTTAGTTCTTTTAAAACAATTTAACCAGTAGCGTTTTTTCTTGCAATGTAGGCATGGCGAACAGAGAAGACACTAATGTTTGTGTAGAATTCGTCTTATTTTTATCCAAAAAAATGGTGATTGAACTTGCTGCATAGCGTAAATTATGTTTCACATTTTCAATATATGCCACTAAATATTATTTGTTTCACAGAGCCATCTATTTGCAAATTTTTGTACTAAATGTTTTACATTAATAAAAGAAAAACGCATCATCTGAATAATCTAGTTTTAATTTTATCTGATTTGGACCAATAGAACGCATTTTAGTGGCCTCTGAAGTGGGTAACTTATATTTTCCTAATCCTTTGTCTATATAGTGCACAAACGTAAATTTACAGCATTTTGTATGTATCATAAATGGATAAGATATGTAAACATTCATGGCCGAATGAAGTCATGTTATATGAACCATAACTTTGAATAGTTTCTAATTCCTTCATAGCATATAATTTTATTAATTATCTCGATAGTATCATCAGATTAAATAATTAAATAAAACTATTATCTTCGAACTTTAAAATATGTGTATCTTATTTAGAAACTGCTGTAAACAATAAATTTTTCTATTGGGGAGCCCTTAAAAAAGAAAATAAGTTCAATTTATCTGTAATAAAACTTTTATATATTGAATATTTTATAAATTTTTATATATTGAAATTTGTGTAGTTGTATTAAGATTTAATTCTTATAAGCTTTCTCTGGCATGGAATATAAATGATTGATAAGCCTAAAAGTGGGATTATTGAATACTTCAAAACAATATATAACAACAGCAAAAATGTAACTTAGAAATTACTCAGTAAAAATATAAATAGTGTCAAAATAGAATTGTTTGCCGAATTACAGTAGAAAAGCGCAACAACTAGAAGTGCTTATAGAACTAAGATGTAATTAAGTCATACAAAATGAATGACTCCTTTTTCGAACTTTATACTTTAAAATTCATCATAAATTTTATTAATAACATGAATTTAAATAATTCGTGTTATTAAGGAGTTTTTTATTGATAATGTTATTAATGATATTTATTTGCTCACTTTAAATAAATGAATGTAGTAAATTCTTAACCCAATAAAACTGAGATGGAAAATTCGGTTAAATAGTCACAAATACTGTAAAAATAATTCTAGAATATAACAATATAAAATATGTTCTAGCAAACTGATAAAATTATTAAAAATATTACAGAAATAATCGGCTCTAATAATATTACTGAATAATGATGGTTAATATTTTGTGTTATTCAATTAGAGACAGTAAAATAAATAATATATAGCCAATCTTCAATTCTTTTAAAGCAGAATTTGATTCAAAAATATGAATCACACCAGAATTTGATAAATCATTTGAAATATGAATACAACTATTAAAAAATTAATTATAAAATACATAGAAATTCTTGTAGCATTCAGATTTTTTAAAACATTCTTGTTACTTGAATTAATGCTCATGAAATATGTTATTAAAAATATGTAGTGTTAATTTTTCAATAGTTTCTATTCATATTTCAAATTTTTCATCAAATTTTGTTGTAATTTATAATTTTGCTTCAAAATCTGCTTTAAAAGAATTGAAGGTTCGGGCATGGATGTTCTTCTGTGTGCTATCTGTGAGATGTGTGAATGTGCCCCCCGTAAAAAGGGGTTGCGCAAGCGAATGTGATGAGCGTGTAGCTAAGTCGTAATCTTGGCCCTAGTTGGCGCTACTTCAAAAACAAGAGACGCTCCTTTCGGCTTAAATCTGCTGCTGTATCAGCGGGGGTCTTGTCCAATATGGCAAGTGCCATAAGTAACAACAACAACAACAAAAGAATTGAAGGCTGGCTATATGTTTTTTATCTTACCAAGTAACCGAATAACACAAAATATTAAATATCATTATTCAGTAGCCTTATTAGGGCAGACTATTTCTGTATTATTTTTAAATACTTTTATCAGTTTTCTAAAAGATATTTTGTATTGTTATCATCTGCAATTATTTTCAGTTATTTAACCGAATTTTCAGCCTCATTTTTATCGTGCTAAGAATTCACTACATTCGTTTGTTTAAAGCGAGCAAGTAAATATATACGAAACTCATTAATAACACGAATTAAATAGCTTAAAATTTATGATGAATTCTTAAGTACAAAGTACGAAAAATGAATCATTCATTTTGTATGACGTAATTACAGGTTAGTTCGATGAGCGCTTCTAGTTGTTGCGTTTCTCTACTGTAATTCCGCAAACAATTCTATTTTAACAAATGACACTATTTATAGTTTTTACTGAGTAATTCCTAAGTGTTATCCTAGTCACGTTATTCACGCAACAATGAAAAACGGAAACGAGTTGTTCAGAAGGGCGTGGACTGCGTAAGAGAGTTTCCACTTTAAATTAAAATATCTTCAAAGAAAACCGGTTTTTCCGAAAATGTAGTGAAGTGGTAAAGTGTTTTATTTGGGAGGTTTTTCGTCACATATCTTCTAATAATGTCGACGGCCAATCTCCATTAATTAACTGTTAGAGACAAAGAGTGACGTCTTGTTAGTTCCTTTTAAAGGGAAATCGGACTAAATAACAATAAGATTTAGTGCATGTATTCACGCCAGGAATAAATAGGGTATAAAAAATTTTCTTTTATCTTAATGTCTGATAATTGAAATAAAGTTAATAAGAAGAAAACTTCTAGAAAATTAACTTTTCCTCTTATGTTTCATATAGGTTATATTAATACTTATCCCCAGAAATATCTTATAACTTCTTAATTTCTGATTATATTTTTTATAAGAAAATCACCTCAGAAAACGCCTCTTTTTCTTCATCAGTTTAAATAATAGTGAGATTTAGTGCATGTATTCACGCCAGGAATGAAATAGGGTAAAAAAAATTCTCTAGTAAAAATTTCTTTTATCTTAATGTCTGATAATTTAAATCATGGTAATAAGAAGAAAATTTCTAGAAAATTCACTTTACCTCTCATGTTTCATATAAGTTATACTAATACTAATCCCCAGAAATATCTTATAACTACTTAATGTCTGATTATATAAATATTATTAGAAAATAGCCTCAGAAAATGCCTCTTTTTCTTCATCAGATTAAATAATAATAAGATTTAGTGCATGTATTCACGCCAGGAATGAAATAGGGTTAAAAAATTCTCTAGCAAAAATCTTTTTTATCTTAATGTCTGATCATTGAAATCATGTTAAAAATAAGAAAATTTCTAGAAAATTCACTTTACCTCTTATGTTTCATGTAGGTTATATTAATACTTATCCCTAGATATATCTTTTTACTTCTTATTGTATGGTTATATATATTTTATTAGAAAATAGACTCGACTCAGAAAACGCCTCTTTTTCTTCACCAGATTAAATAATAATATGATTCAGAGCATGTATTCACGTCAGGAATGAAATAGGGTATAAAAAATGTTTCTCTACCAAAAATTTATTTTATCTTAATGCCAAATAATTGAAATCATGGTAATAAGAAGAAAATTTCTAGAAAATTCACTTTACCTCTTGTTTCATTTAGATTATATTAATACTAATTTCCAGAAATATCTTATAACTTCTTAATGTTTGATTATATAAATTTTATTAGAAAATAGCCTCAGAAAACGCCTCTTTTTCATGCCTAATAATTTAAATAATCCTAATAAAAAATCCCTAAATACTCGTCATTTAAGGTCTGGTCATATAAATGAAATTAATGATAAGAGAAAATCCAGAACGCTAATACTCCTTTCATATCATCTGATTATACAAATGAAATTAATTAGAGCAACTGAAGAAAATTTATGAAGTCTGTTAAGATCCCATTATACATATTATGCTAATAAAAAGGCAAACGATAGAAAAATATTATTACCGGTTAATGAAAAAATATGTAATTATTATTAAGAATTGTATCTCTGGAAATCGCCGACCTTATCTTACCACCTAGTCGTTAAAGTAATCTTTACAGAAACAGCTCCAAAATACTCATTATTTAATATCTGATAATATGAGCAATATTAATAAGAGCAGTTCCATAATATTCTGATTTCTTCATAACGTCTAATTTTATCATTAAAATTAACTAGAAGAACAGATCAAGAAAACTAATCTTGTATATTAATGGCCTATCACATAGGTTATGTTAAGTAATAAGGTAAACAACAAGAAATTTCATTTCCTCTTAATGTCTGATTATAGGAGTATATTTAAGAAGACACCTCCAGAAAACTTCACCTTTCTCCTGATGCTTATCATTTAAATAATCTTAATAAGAAGAACTCCAAAATACTCATCTTGTCACTTAAGGTCGGATCATATAAATGGAATTAATAAGAGGAAGAACTCCAGAACACTCATCTTTCTTCTTAACGTCTAATCATGTCATTGAAATAACTCAAAGAACCTCATCTTGACTTTCAATGGCCTGTCATACAGGTTGTATTAAATAAGATAGTAAATTTTTGAAAAACTTTATTTTATAATTGCTGTTAAGAAGATATCTCCAGAAAACCCATCTTTATCTTAAAGATTATTCATTTTAATCACTTTAATAATAACAACTCCAAAACACTCATCACTCTATATTTCCTCATATAAATGAAATTAATAAGAAGAGTTCCAGAACACTTATCTTCCATCTTATCGTCTAATCATATCATTGAAATTCCTAAGAATAATTCAAGATCTCATCTTGTCTCTTAATGACCTATTATTTTTATGTTACATTAAATAGGATAGTAAACCACAGAAAAATATTATTATATAGGTATTATGAAGAAGGTACCTACAGAAAATTCCACCTTTCTCTCATTGAGTAATCATATAAATAATATTAATAAGAACAACTCCAAAATACCAGTCACTTAAAATTTGATATAAAATTGAAATTAATCAGAAACCGCTCAAGAAACATCATCTTGTCTCTTAACAGCCAATCATTTTAAATACATTAAATAGGAAGATAAACTGTACATAAATCTTGTTATTCAAGAGTACTAAGAAGTTATCTCCAGAAAACCACCGTTCTCTTAATGGCTAATCATTTAAATAATCTTAATAAGAACAACTCCAAAATACTCATCTTGTCACTTAATGTCTGATCATATGAATGAAATTAATGAGAAGAGCAGCTCCAAAGCACTCTTCTATTCGCTTAAAGTCTGATCTTATGAATGAAATTAATCAGAAGAATCAGACAATTCAGCTCATCACTTAATATCTGATCATATGAATGAAATTAATAAGGAGAACAGCCTCAAATGACTCACAACCTCTCTATTAACCTCTCATCATCTTAAACTTCCTTGCCTACTATTACAATTTTCTCGGGTAATGCTCATTTTGGAAGAATCTGATGAAATAATTTTTAGAGAAGATGAAAATTTCCCATGAGTCTTTACAAGGAAAACGGCAGGCATTTACATTATAGACAGAGTAAAATGAAGTATTTAGAAGATATTACAAAAGATAATGCATTTTTTCTATTGTTTATGTTTCGCTTTAAAATTCTCCCAAAGCACACTTTAATGGAATTCTGAGTCTATTCCAAAATTACTGTCAAGCTCGTCATATTAAAAAGCGAATGCCGCAATTTCCATTAAATTTTTGATTCATATGACGTGTTTGAGGTAAAATAGTTTTTAAAACAATTATAAGGGAAAAATCAGAAAGGACAAAAAAGCAGATTGCTATTAGTATGGATCGGGAAAACGTTTTTTAATTTAACTATAAAATCCTTGAATGGAGTTTTAAAAAGAAAATAATTCCAATTTAACAATCGAATAAAAAATTTGGAAGTACAAACGATATGCATTAGCGAGTTTACATTTTAGTATATAAAGTAAAGGAATTAAAAAATCAAACAGAAAAGTTTTTTGTGAGATTATTTTAACATACATAATATGATAATCATTCTTCGGGGGAACGAATTATTACTCTTTAAAACCAATTTATTGAGGCCTAATATGTTACAAAATTATAATATACTATTAACTAAAATATAGTTATAAGCATAAAACACACACACACACACACACACACACACACACACACACACACACACA
>JAOUZG010007547.1:263956-298759 GCA_026289955.1 Argiope argentata | reverse complement strand
ACACACACACACACACACACACACACACACACACACACACACACACAAACAAACAATGTTAATTAGAATATGCTATTAAAAATATTGGAATTAAATTTTCTGAACATTTATTAGCCACTAATGATTTTTTTCTCTATTCATTTGAAGAAAAACCTTTTAACTCTAACGTTTAAGTACAGAATGAATGATTAAGTAATTTTTTGAGAATTTCAGACTTTATTGCTGTTTTTTTAATAATTTATGCAAAAATTACCCATCAACAACTACACACAATGGATATTGTTAATTTCTTTTGAAATGTTTTTCTCCAGTGGTCAAAAAAATGAACAGATGGATCATTCTCACAGGTATTAAGAGAAACTGGAGAAACTAAGCGATGCAAGATTTTATTCCAGTCCCACTAAACAATACTTTCTCTGCAAGAGGATTTGTCACGCTCCAGAGATCACAATTTTATCTTAAATTCTTACTGTGGTAATTAAATTCTCCGCATTCTCTAAGGCTATGCGGTTTCCACCTACGCGCAGTTTACGATGTCCAGTAGCGCAATATTTAGCACTCTGGTCAAACCGACCGTTTAAACCAAACTACTTAATCGCTACCCTCTTCACTGAGATGGTAAAAGCTACATTTGCTGGACTCGAAGTTATTTGGCGACATGCTAATTGCGTGAGTCCTCACCCGTTTATTTCATCGCTAAACTTAACTCAGAGAGGCGTTCCATGTAGTAAATGAAGTGTCATCTTTTACCATAAACATCTTTCACATCAAAAGGAGGATTTTGTCTCGTTGTGGAGTGGGATGTACATTTGGCGCAATGGATGGTGAGAGTTGTTAAATACCGTGAAATAGATTTAACCAAAAGATAAGAGCTACTAAATACAACCGAATGCGTTGTATTCAAATGGATTTAAGCATGTTGCGCAACATGAAGAAAAATTAAGTGACATGCCATATAACATAAAGATTTAAATTTTCTTTTTTATCCTTTAATTTTTATTTAACTTTTCTGTCAAAAATGGCATTGATTACTCTAGAGAAGGGGTTCTCAAAAGGTGGGTGGCGACCCCCAGGGGGGTTGCAGGATGTGTCTAGGGGGTAGCGAGATATGGAAGAAAAGTTTAAAGAAAATTAATTTATTGCTGTAGTTTTCATTAAAAAAAAGATAACACATAAATCTTTTAATACGCATACAAGTTGGTTTTTGTGTTCTATTTGTTAATGGGATACATGAACTTGTTTGGAATTAACCAATTTTTTAGTGTCTGGAATGAGCTTTGTAACAGACAAAACAATGTCTTTTTCCAGTGTCAAACGATTTATTGATTTTGTTTTTAAATTTATCATTATGGAGAATCCTTGTCCAGAGTTGTAATATGTAGAAAATAGAATCAAAGTTTTTAATGCTGTAGTAGACAGTTCTGGGTATTCCTTTTTAATACGTATCCAAAATTTGTCGATATAAGCTTTGTTAAAGGTTACTTTAGCTGACTGATCATTTGAAATCTCTATCAGTTGATCATGATAACGGACACTTAGCTCAGATTTTGTTACGGCTTGCTCACTGAACGGATTCACTATCCACACAACTCATATCCTTAACTGGAATGTAATCTGTTAACTGTCCAATCAGAGTTTCGAGATGAGATGATACTAGTAAGGACAAAGATGAAGTTCAAGGGATGTGTCGACAATACCCGACACATACTCTACGGACTCTTGAGTAGGTGTAAAATTTTCAATATATCTGTCTAAATTTTAAATAAAGTTAAAACTTTGGGGGGGTCGCCAAAAGAGTTAGTCTAAAAAGGGGGTCGTAATGTCTAAAAGTTTGAGAACACCTGCTCTAGAGTAAATATCAAAAGGATAAAACTAAATAACAAAATCTTTTAAGTTAAAAAGAATTTCCTAATCTTTAGTGCGGAAGATAAGCCCGATTTTGAAGAGAAACCATATTCTGGTTTCTAAATTAATATTGTTATTTTATTTTATCATTCCAATATTTATTTTAGAATAATCAATGCCATTTGTGAAAAAATAAAACTATTTAAAATAAAGTATTATCTTAGGAATAACCCAAGGTAAATATTAATAAATATAAAATCAGTTGTTAGATTTGTTAGCTGTTAACAAAAATTAAAAATTTATTAATCTTGTTCATACCAAATAAATATACTTTTTTATTTGGTTAAATCTAAATTTAAAACCCACGCATATTTACATTTTAAATCAAGTTTACCTACATTATATTTTCCCTATACCTCCACTCTTTTGTTCCTTCACATAAAAATTAATAAACAGTAAAGCGAAATATTATTTTATTAAAATTTATTTTTCTGTTAATTAAAAATTAATCAGCAGAAAAATATATTGAACAAATAAAATGTCAGGAAACCAATGATTGCATATTATATCACTGTAATAAGAAATTATTTTTGTAATGAAAGTTACTGCAGATCATTAAAAAAAGTATAAAATGATATTTATAATGCGATATAAAAAAATGGGGAAATAAGAAATATTTAAATAAATAATTAAAAATTAAATTGATTTGACTTGTTTAACTTTCAAATTAAAAGGTGAACAAAAAATATGATAAATAATGTAGGTTTGTCTCTAAATGGAGAATGTCTATATACACAAGCTCATTTAAATAAAAAAAATATACCAAATCATTATTTAGAAAAATTGAATGAAAAAATAATAAAATAATTATTAAATTAATTATCTAGAGTCTTATAAGATGTTATATAATTGTTTGTGGATTTAGCTTAATTCCCTCCCCCCTTGTTATAAACATAATAAAAGTTAGGATCACATTAGATAACCCCGTCCTGCATAAGTATTTATGTCTTGAATGATCGTATTACATTAATAAAACGATGGTAATGAAATTATCATAACAAACTTAGTTTACTATGGTAAACAAATGGTTATCGCTAAGGCATGTTTAAATGCCTTTTGAAAGAGGTATGTTCCGTCTTCGGAATTAGTTTAGAAATATTAGCGTCCCGTTTTAAAACAACACTAGAGCCATTTTGGAACATACATTATAGTTTTGAAAGGCGGTCAGATCACGAGGACGACATCTGAGCTGATACCCCCTGTCCACACCACAAAAATAGGAGGACGTTTTTGCTCTTTCTAATGAGACTTGCCATGAACAAGCTCGCAGAGGCAGTCAGTGATTTTAAGCCGAGAATGCGTCTCTTGCTTTTTTAAGTATCTCCTTGATTTTTTAAGTAAGAGTACGTCTTAGATACTCACGCATCACATTCGTTTGCACAGCCCCTTTTTACAAGGGGACACATTCACACATCTCACTGATAGAACAGATGAAGAACAACCAGGACTCGAACTCAGGACGCCTAGATCACAGGGAAGACGCGCTACCCCTGAGTCAGGACGTCAGCTTTTACGTTTTTAAAAAATGAATGTATTTAGTTCTAAGGAGTTGGTAAATTTTGTTATATATATTTAATTTTTAATTTAATAATTATTAAATTAAATATTAGTTAAATTATAATTTAATAAAAAAAATTAGACTTTGATGGAATTTTTCACGTTTTTAAGATGATGAATATATTTAATCCTAAGTGGTCGATAAAATGTTTCATAAATTTAAAGTTTATTTTTAAATCTAATTTAATTATTATTTAATTAAATTGTTAGTTAAATTATAATTTAATTAAATTTTTTTACTTTAATAGAACTTTTTACTTTTTAAGAAGATGAATATATTTAGTCCTAAGTGGTTGTAACTGAATATATTTTTTGAATTTTGGACCACGTATTTAAGTGTTTGTTTTTCTTACTTGAAAGCTGTACTCCCCACTAATTGCCTAACCAAATAAATAGGCTTGCTCCGAAGTTATTCTGGCTGGCAAATTTTGTTATAAATTTAAATTTAAAATTTAATTTTAAGTATCATTAAATACAATTAAAATTTAAAATTTAATGCAATAAAAAATTTAGATTTTGATAGAATTTTTCACGTTTTTAAGAAGATGAATATATTTAATCTTAAGTTAAAATATATTTAAAAATTTAAAAGTTACATTTTATTGATAAACTTAAAGTTTAATTTAAAATCTAATTTAATAATTTTTAAATTAAATTATTAATCAAATTTTAATTTAATTAAAAATTTTAATTTGATAGAACTTATCACTTTTTTAAGAGTATGAATATATTTAGTCCTAAGTGGTTGTAATTGAATGTATTTTTTCAATTTTGGACAATATATTTAAGTGCTTGTTTTTCTTGCTTGAAAGGTGTACTCCCCGCTAATTGTCTTACCAAATAAATAGGCTTGCGCTGAAGTTATTCGAAGTCGAAAAGCCATGACTGCCAAGTGTTTTTCTCCATTTGCCTTTCGTTTCAATAGATGGTTTGAGCTAATGCCCTGAAACGATGTCCGAACTCAAAACCTAGAACTTTGAATAAAATAACATAACGATCTGAAATTGGGAAGTCAGCTGTGCGCCGTTCAAAACAAACGGGAAATAAGGAGCAAGCATCCTTCTGCATGAGATGGCACAACACATTTTAACACAAATAGTCCCAAAGCAAATGTTGAAAAAGCGGACCGGTCTTAAATTTTCCCCTCAAATCTCCTTATGTCGCATCGTTCTTATTCAACTTTTGTGCTTTGCATTTCGAATGGGAGTTGCAAAGTCAAATGAAGCACATCCGGATAAATTTAAGGAGTCGGGCAAATGCAGGAAAGGGTCTTTTGACAAAGTTTTTCTTTTTTTAAGAAAGAAAGCTATAAAAATCGAAACTTTGTTTATAAGCAGTAAAGTAAAAATAAAAATCCAATGAGCTGGCAAATGCCTTTCGTAAGGAAATAATAAAAAAAGAGGCAGAAAAACGAAAGAAAAATCATGGTTTCTTTATTGCTTATGTATTTTGAACATTGGTTATGAGGCGACAATTCATCAGAAAAACAATACACTGAAGAAAAACGAGAGGGGCAAGGATAGAGGGGGGGGGAATCATTCACAAATTACATTTTTGACCTTCTCTATCTTCAACTTTGCACTGTATAATAATTTTTATTGCATAAATAACTATTTTTAGTTAATTCGGATTATGTTTTTTTGATTAAACTAATTAATTTAATTAATTTTTAATGAAAATAAAAAATAATATAACATTTTTATTAAAAAATCTTTTATTATAATTTAATATAGAAGATTTTAAATAAAAATATGAAATTTGTTTAAAATATATTAATTTTGCCTTTCGATAGAAAATAATAAAATTAAATGAGAAACACGATAGAAAAATCTGGGTTTCATTATTGCTTATATATTTTGAACTTTGGTTATGAGGCGACAATTAATCGGAAAAACAATATAGTGAGGAAATATGAGAGAGGCAAGGATAGAGTGGCGGAAATCATTCACAAATTACATTTTTGACCTCTATATTCAATTTTACTCTGTATAATAGTTTTTATTGCATATATAACAATGTTTTAGTTAATTCTGATTATGTTTTTTGAATAAATAAATGAATTGATTTAATTTAATTTAAATTTTTAAGAGGAATTAAAAACAAATTTCTGCATTTTTTAAAATTTTTTATACAATTGAATATAGAAGAATTTTAATAAAAATATGGAAAATTTTATAAGTGTTTAAAGTTGATTAATTTTGCCTTTCGAAAGAAAATAATCAAATTAAATGAGAAAAATCACGGTTTCTTTATTGATTATATATTTTAGACTTTGGTTATGAGGCGACAATTAATTGGAAAAACAATATAGGGATGAAATACGAGAGAAGCAAGGATAAAGTGGAATTACTGGGGGAAAACATTCACAAATTGCATTTTTGACCTTCCCTATCTTCAGCTTTACATTGCATAATAATTTTTATTGCATATATAACAATTTTTCAGTTAATTCTGATTGTTTTTTTTGATTAAATTAATTCATTAACTTAATTTTAAATTTTAAGGCAAATTAAAAATAAATTTCTGCATTTTTTATAATTTTTTTATATAATTTAATATAGAAGGTTTTTAATAAAAATATCGAATTTTTTATAAGTGTTTAAAATTGATTAATTTTGCCTTTCGAAAGAAAATAATAAAATTAAATGAGAAAATTCATGGTTTCTTTATTGTTTATATATTTTAGACTTTGGTTATGAGACGACAATTAATCGGAAAAACAATATAGAGACGATATACGAGAGAGGCAAGGATAAAATGGAATTACTAGGGGAAAACTTTCCCAAATTACCTTTTTGACCTTCTCTATCTTCAACTTTATACTGATTAATAATTTTCATTGCATATATAACATTCTTTTCTTTTTTAGTAAATTCTAAAAAAGTTTTTTTAATTAGTTGATTAATAAATTCAACCAATTCTTAATTTCGATTGAATTAATGAATTCAATTTAAAATTAACTTTTAATTGAAATTAAAAAGAATTTTTCTGAATTTTTCTTCAAGATTTTAATATAATTTAGTTAGAAGATTTTTAATAAAAATATGAAATTACTTATAAATGCCTTAAGTTAATTAATTTTGCCTTTTGAAAGAAAATAAGAAAAAAAAGGGCAAGAAAGATTTCTTTATTGCTTATGCCTTTTGGACATTAGTTATAAGGCAACTATTCATCCGAAAACCAATATAATGAAAAAATGCGTGGGAGGCAAGATAAAGTGGAATTCATTCACAAATTACATTTTTGACCTTCCCATTTTCAACTCTTTATTGTATGGTGATTCATATTTTTATAACTAATATTTTTCTTTTTTCAATAAATTCTGAATAAAATATAATCTTAATTTTTAATTGAAATTATAGATTATTTTTTCTGCATTCGTTATTGAAAATTTAAATACAATGAAGAAAACTTTTGAATAAAAGTATGAGCTCACTTTCAAGTGCTCATAATTAATTAATTTTAATCAAAAAATTCAAGTTCAAAGAAAAATTTCTGGATTATTTTTCTTAGATAGCAACGAAGAAATATTTCATTAAAAATTTGTAGAATTAAAAAAAAATATGAGAAAGGAATAGGTAGAAGGGAATAAGAACTACTCATTTAAAAATTATTTTTTTTTTTACATTTCACATCCTCAACTCTATAATGTTTAATAATTTATAGTTGCACCACTAACAATTTTCTTTTTTAGTAAATTCTAGATCAATTATATTCTAAATTTTTTTATTGAAATTACCAATAATTTTCTTAATTTTTGGAAAATTTTAACATAATTTAATACAGAAGATTTTTAATAAAATTATGAAACCACTTATAAGAGCTTAAAATTAATTAATTTTGTCTTTATAAAGAAAATAATAAGAAAGAGGGGGGAAAAACCAAAAGAAAATTCATAGAAATCATTCGAAAGAAAAAAAATAAGGTTAGAAGAAGTTTTCATGAAATAGTTAGCCTACATGCTTAGGATCCGGCATTTCATTATTAAACAATACATTGAAAACACGTGAGTGGTGCTCCAAAATTCACGCATAACCTCTAGTAAAATTGTCATGCCAGTTCTCCTTATATGGCTCTGGCTTACAATATTTATGAAATAATTATTTTTTGAAGGATTTTACTATTTTCACGAAATTTATCTTATCGCCTTGGCGAGATATTTGGCGATTAATTACTGGCAAGAGTTAATGGTATCCGATATTTTAGTCATGTTTCTCTCAACTGATTGAGACAAACTCTGACACTAAACTGCACCTGTAGTCGCAATATACCATATCAAATTTGATAAGCATTTTTGCGTTTTTGAGGTATTGCATTTACATTTTTCTGAAAGCATATACATAATGACAGCCATACAACTTGCAGTTGGATTTGGCTCAAAATTTGATAGGCCTCTATATTAAATATGTGTATAGTATCTTATCATCCAACTCTCATCGTTATGTAAATAACTTATATTTGAACAGATGAACTTATATTTGAATAGATTTTACTCAAAATTTGATAGAAATCTGAAAATTTGGAGTAAAGATATACCCAAATTCAACCGCCTAACTCAAAGCGTTTTTGACTTATCTTTGTCGTAAATGGACAGACGTTTTACAAACTGAGGAAGATATAAAGCTTGGAGATCCGTAAAATTTTGAATTTGAATTTTTTGACGATTACTCTACTTTTTCTATATTACGTATATGAGAAAGTAAAAATATAAGATGAATCGGTTGAGTGGAATCAATATGAAGAATTTATTCACAAATTTCATTTTTGAGTCTCACCATCTTCAGTTCTATTCTGTATAATGATTCATATTTAATGAAATAAAATTTTTCTTTATTTTTATTTTTGAATAATTTAAATTCCCAATAATACTTTACGTAAATTTAAAATTATAACTATATCGCCTTTTTAAGTAAGAATTTTGATATAATTATTAATAAAAGATTATAATTAAAAAAATTGAGTGAAACAATTAAGCCTTAAAATTAATTCCTTTTGTATAAAAGAATTTTTCAGAATTATTTTTCCTCGATATTTGATATCCATTTATGTAAGCTAATAAGATCGATTTATGTAAGCTGTGAGATTGAATTGTTACAATAATTAATTCAATAACCAAGGATCATGGGTGGAAAAAATTGACTTTGATTTGATGTGCTTTTATATAACAAGTGGTGTTCCTTTTGAATATATAAAACAAAACCGTGAGCTTCTTCCAATGCAGCTATGCATTATATACATTTCTATTCATTATAGTAAATTTTTATCGTTATATCTATTAATAATAAAGAAGTGTGTGTGTATGTGTTAGTCCTCAAAAGGTTACACTGTGTAGCTCTAATCACCAAATTTGACAGTAATGTACCTTGGTGGGTAGGAGTGCACATTCTGGAGCTATTTTTTGAAACTTTAATTAATTAAAAAATAATTGAATCTTGGCGTTTTATCTGTGATGATTTCCAAAAATACCAATGCACAAAAGTGAATTTTACATCGTTTTTAAATATAAAAAACAGTGTTTTTTTAAAAATTATAACGATTTTATAATTGTGGAAAAAGTTTGTTGAATTTTGGAGAATTAAATTTTTTTTGCTTAAATTATGATCAAGATGAATGTGTTTTTTTGTTTGCGTGTGGTGGAGATCTACTGGTCAGACTGTTTGACCTAGAGCTAATAAATATATACTTTAGAAGGTGAAAATGTGCATCTCGGTGGTATTTTTTGAAATTTTGATTAAAATTTTAAAATTAAACAAAAATCTGGTATTTTAGGATGATAACTTCTAAAATTACTAATTTACTAAAATGAATTTTATATCATCTTAAAATTCCAAGGAATATCTCTTTAATGATAAGTACATTTTTTCCTATATAATTTATTTTTCATTTTTTAAATAATTTCTAAAAAATATTTTAAGCGTAATTCTTAAAAATATATTTCAACATATTTAAAAACATTTTTGGCTTCAACAAAAAATGACTTTGCAGTAGTTAAAGCTTAATCATTTAAGTTTGGAATTTAAATACATTGTATAGCAGATGAAAAAAAAGGGAGAAATGCATATGCATCGACCAGAAAGGTGTAAGGCTTCCAAAATGATATAAGTTACATGATTATCCAAGTTTGATGATTAAAAATGTTTTACTGAAGTGATCATAAGTTTCAAATTAAAAAAAATATTTAATTGAAAGTTTTAGAGGTCATTAATTCAGGCAAAGCAGCTAGGCAAAAAATATATAAATAAAACAGGTAATTAAAAATAAGTATTTTAAATATGCTCTTTCTTTCTGTATGATTGTGTGAGAAAAAAAACTTATTCAATGCTGATATTTATTATTTTTAACCCAACAAAGCATAATATAGCCATTTGGCTACACAAATTCTTTCTCCTAAATTAACTCCAATGAAAGTTTCCAAATGACTAATTTATTCAGCAAATATATGATAAAGCTGGATACCTGTTATTAACCCTTAAATTTTCCAGCAGATGACAACAGCATCTCTATATGAGTAAGGTGCCTGTAGTTGCCGCAATATACACTGCTCAAAACAATTAGAGGAGCACACGGTTTTAACAGAATTACGCAAAGATGACTACCAACAAGTAACATAAAATGAATCATCCATAAATTACAGCCTGCCAGGAAACGGAAGATGAAAGCTTTATATGCAAATCAAAGTTCATGACGTTAAAAACCAGAAAAAGGAGATAAGGCCAGAAATCGAGATGTTACAGAAACGTTTGTTTTATTGCCGTAACTGTGAAATTTGATTGCGCAGTCTTTCTGTTTTTAATACAAGCTTATGAGAATGTATGAACAACGTGATTTACCGGAATCCATGGCATGGCGTGTAATAGGCTGACTGGAATCAGGCCAAATCGCGGACGCTGTTGGAGTCGCCAGAAGTGTTGTTGCAAGGCTGTGGAATCGATTCCAAGAAACAGGAAATGTTAGACGTCGACCAGGGCAAGGTCGGCCACGTGCCACTACAGCAACTGATGACCGGTATATACGGTTAACAGCCCGTCGAAACAGAACAGAGAATGCTACTCAGCTGTAAAGACAGTTGTTCTTGGCAACAGGACGAAGGGTGTCCAGCCAAACAGTACATAATAGGCTTCAAAGGGGATGGCTCTATGCACGTAGGAAAATTGTCTGCATTCCGTTGACCCCACGCCACCGTGCGGCTTGAAGAAGATGGGTTGCTGAATATCGAGATTGGCAGCAACATGATTGGAGCCAAGTGCTGTGTACAGACGAGTCCCGATTCAGCCTGGAGTGTGACACTTGACGAGTTCTGGTACGGCGGGAGAGGGGCGCTCGAAATAACCCCTATTCGTTCATGAAAGGTCACAATACAGACGAGTTGGTTGGATAGTATGGGATGGAATCAGTATAGGCGGACATACGGACCTGCATATCATTCGGAATAGCACTTTGACGGGCAGTAGGTATGCAAACGAGATACTGCGATCTCATGTCATCCCTTAGGCTAGAGCCATTGGCGATTCCTTTATTTTCCAGGATGATAATGCCCGACCGCATAGAGCTCGTCTGGCGGAGAACATGCTTGAAGCTGAAACAATACAGCGTATGGAATGGCCAGCGTACTCTCCTGACCTGAATCCAATCGAGCATGTTTGGGACATGCTCGGACGACGCATTTGCTCCCAGACTTGGAGATTGCACTTCTTGAAGAATGGAACAGTATTCCCCAAAGTCTGATCGATAACCTCATCGCATCCATGGCAAACAGGTGTCCAGCAGTCTTAGCTGTTCGAGGAGACCACACGCCCTATTAAAACTCATGCATCATGACTATTTAGAGTCTTTTTTTTATCCTTTACATGTAATCAAATTGTTGTCCTAAATCATCTTTTCATGTTTTTTTTCCATATTTTCAAAGAATTAAAGCTTAATTCCACATTGTCTTATTTTTTTTCTCTGTATTGTGCATGGATACGCGTGTACTACCCATTGTATGCCAATACTTGGCTGTCTCGCACGGTTTTCTTGATTTTTTTTTGCTTGCTCCCCTAATTGTTTTGAGCAGTGTATTAGAAACAGAGAACGTCATTCTAAAATGACAAAAGGAATCAAAATAATAAACGTTTCCTATTAAAACAATTTCATAGTTATTTACACAACGAGCAAAGTTCATTAGTAGCCTTTTGGCAACACCATGTAAATGCAAACAAAAATATATCCTTTAGATAGTTTGATTCGAAAGCAAAAAAATAATTATGAGAAGTAAAAAGAAGTAATTTTGTATATTTTATCATTTAATTGATCTTGAAATCATAAATACATGGTTAGTGTCCAAACGTGTAAAGGAGTTACTTGGAATCTAAGGTGATGAAATGAAGCTTTTATGATTTAAACTAAATTTAGCTTAATCCTTGCTCTTTTAAGATCCAACTCGATTAACAAAACGAGTTCCTTCCTCAAACATAGAAGAGAAAGATTTGAAAAAAAAAGATGAAATCTGTTTCTACAAAAACACGCCAGTAATCTTTCAGTCTAACAAAATTTACTATTTGCCCGATCATATTAAAATCAAAATATGTTATAAGACGTCTTGCAAAGGTTTTATTAGAATCAAATGAATCAAACGTAATGTTCGTATATGTTTTTATAAGAACAGTCGTGTTAAAAAATTATTACTTAAAGTAGGTTTGAAAAAGTGCAAGTTTTTTAAATGTTATGTTAACCTACATTGTTTAAAGTATTGTTTTTATCTATGTAACAATAAAATTGGCTTAAACTTCAAGCATATTTTTCATTCTAAACAAGCAATTTTCAATTGCATTAGAAAGACTAAGGTGATAATGTACATAAATTTCATACTATATTTTGATGGTTTTAATATATTTTATTGTATTACTCAAAATAATAAATATATGAGTAATTTATAATAAATCCATCCTATAAAAGTTCATAAAAATATTAGACAGCATTTGCAAAGTTAATTAATTAGTACAAAACTGATGTTGGTGAATGGTGTAGCTAATTGACGAAGCACATATAATTTTTTTCAAAACACACACACACACACACACTTAATAATAAACTACATGTTTTACTGTAATTACTTTAACTTTTTACTGATGTACACTGTTACAGTAAGAGAATATATTTTTTTCGGATAGAATTACAAATTCATGCATCGTGAGGTTGATAAGAACTTAATATAGATTTTTATTACTCAAAAATTATACTTTTATATTAACGTATGCAAAAAAAGTTTTTATAAATGCTTAGGTTAAGGATTTTGGTCGAATATTACTAAAATGAGGGACGGTAAAAACATTTTTCTGAGTTTTTAAGTAAACTGAATACAGAATAATGAGCTAATTCAGATTTTTTATTTTTATTTTTTATGAGATCTTAATCAGATCAGAAGTAGTTTCAAGTAACATTATGGATAAAAATAAATAACTAACAACTTAAAAGGAAAAATCTTCTACAAGACTTTTTTTAGCTTTGATTAAGCATAAAATTGTTCGAAGTTTGGCGTTGAACCAAAAAATTTACGTTACTTTTTAGAAAAGTCTTCTGAAAGAAGTTTTGAACAAATGCATTAAAAAATTGCAAAAAAGAATTTATGAAAAAAAGGTTAATCAAATACCACGGTTGAAAAAACAGAAAATGACCTTTTTTGTTGCAATACTTAAAAGTTGCATACTCAGGAAATATATGCGAAAACAAACAAAATAGAAATAATAAAAAACAACTGTAGCATAGAATAATAATAATAAAAAAAACTGTAGTATAGAATAATAAAAAGCAGCCGATAATAATTTTTTTACATCTTCTCCTTTTTTTTTCGTTTTATTTTATTCAGATAAAAAATATCGTCTGTAAATTTTGAGCTAAGCATTAGAAATTTAATATTAATTTTATGAAACATATTACAAAATACACATACTATTCTATAGAGAATTGATGAAAAAGTTATAAACATTTGTGTAAAGTACTTTATATTTGATTTAAAAAATATCAAGCTTTTCAAGCTGCTAATACTTTTCCTTTTACAGCATACGTTTAAAAAGAAATTTGTTAAGTCCATAATATTTTTTTCTACAGAATATTAAGTGGTATTTTTTAAATTGTTACCTAAAACCTTAGCTACATACTTACTATTTAATTAAATTTTAATAACTCTATGAATTACGATCAGGATTAAATTAGCATAAATATTTTTAAAAATGTACAAGAAAGAAAAGCATTAACTTTATGTCTTACATTATCAAGCAAATTTAAATTTATCTGAATTCCTCAGCAATATTTAATAATTTATTATTATTCTGTTTAAAGTTAAAAGTTATTAATAAAGTAAGAATAGCAATAGGTTAGTGCAGTCTTTGATTAGTGTAGGATTAAAAAATGAGCTATGCACCAATTAATTAATGTATTTATGTGAAAGAAAGAAACGCCATTATAATCCTACCCATTTTAAAATTCGAATTTCCCTGCAGGATTTTCCTTGGCCTCGATCCTGTTTTTTTCTCTTTCCTGTCTTTTATAAGAGTATTTGTCTGTGTTCCAATCGCCGCGAAGATTTTCTATATTTTTTTCCAATTTTTTAACTTTTATTTTCGCATTTTCGAACTTTTCCTGTTGCCCCAAAAGGGATTTTTAAGGAGTTTTTGCAAAGGCAAGAAGTATAAGACTATAAAAAACAGCAATACATTTTCGAAAAATAAAATTCTTTTGTTCATGTCGTTAGGGAATAAGATTAAAAGTGAAGGGAATAAGATTAAATTAAGGTAAACTATCACTTCGTTATTAATATATATTAAGTTATAAAACCATATTTTGCTTATTTTATCAGAATAAAAATAAAGAATACCGAAGCTTTTTCTTTCCTATATCTAGAGTAAACAAATAATTATAAGTAAAAATACAACAACAGATTTAAATATGCTATCGAAACTTTCATATTCGGATAGATTTATGTAGGTTTCCATGTAGAAAGAAACTTAAAAAAAAAAATGTAGGTAGTTTGATTAAATGTGGATAATTTCTATAGTAACATGCAATTCTGTCACGTTTCTTTCTTATTGAATTGATAACAAACGCGTTAACTTAAAGCAAAATAAAGGGTGGTGGTGGACTTTTTTTAAGTTCTTGGCTTCGGAACCAAAAGTTTGTAGGCTCGAGACCCTATTCCACCAAAGAATCGTCCTGTAAGCGGCTGTGGTGCATGCTAAATCCGTCCTCTAGCTGGTCTGTTGTAGAAGCTTGGAGAACTAGGTTCTAGGTCAGGCACCATCCTAGTCATCTGATAGTGGTTTAAAATTACGAGGTCAGAGCCAAAAATAGTCCTAATGTTGCTTTGCAAGGGTGTGTTAGTATAATTAAACTAAAATAATCTAACCTAAGTAAAATCACCTAAGTATCTTAAGAAAATTTGGGTTTTCAGTTGTTAATGGTAAATTTGTATCAACATTAGAGGTTTTAATCATTTTATAGTTGCTATCAATAGTGTACAATATTTATTTCTAAAGTTTTCAAAGAATTTAGAGCAAAACGCTGATTACCTAAAAAATGTGTCTTGATAATTTCCAATGTTGAGAAAAAGGAATGCACTGAAATATTATTACTTTTTAAGAAATTACTCTGGATTCATTTTCATTTCTTAAAATATCTCCCCTCCAGTATTTTTGAGCTGGAATTTGTTTTGAAGAAAGAGGTTCAAAGGATACCATCAGGTGCTGTTCATTACTTATGGCTGACGGTGTATTTTACATAACTTGAGAGATCATACATCCTGCTGAACAATCAAACCAATACTGTAACTGGCACAGGATCCTACCAGAACTATTTGACAATCTGATCCTGTTCATGTTCTATGACTGGCAGTATGTTTTATGTATATAGAGAGACCATACACCTTACTGAACAATGAAACACTCACTGTACGGCACATGATCCCATTATAACTGTCTAGTAATCTTTTTCTGTCCATGACCTAGGGCTGGAAGTATGTTTTACCCATTTATATAAAAAATACAATCTACTGAGCAATCGAATCCTCACAATACAGCACTAGATACCAACAAAAATGTTTGGAAATCTGCTCCTGACCTTGATTTATGGCTAGCAGTATGTTTTAGCTATTTTGGGAGACCGTACACCTTTCTGGACAATTAAAGCCTGGCTGTTCAGCATTGTTGTTAAATTTGATATTCTCCTGTTTACACTTACATTTATTATTAGAAACTACACCATCAATATACATGTTTGTCTGTCATTTGCGTTATTGAACCATTTTTTTAGCTTGTCATAGGCTTTTCTGATGTCTTTCTTCAATAAGAGCATTTTTTTAATCAATACATATTCCTTTTGAAATATCCCTTAATTTTTTAAAGAGTAATAGAATATTTACAAAAAATACAATTTCTATTTATTGATAAAACATATTTTGTATTTATTTATGAAATATATTTTGTATTAATTGACAAAATACATTTTTTCATTTATTGATAAAATATGTTTTGTATTTATTGACAAAATACAATTTGCATTTGTATATTGTATTGTATTGTATTTGTGTACAATTCTATTGTAAATTGTATTCGTAATACAAATGTAAAGAATACAATTTGTATTTATAGTATTGAAAAGATAATACTAAATTCTGGTAAAAGTAGTTAAAATACAATTTGTTTTTACAGATTGCATAACATAGAAAATGCAAGCATAATAATATTTAGCGTTTCTTATTAATTTCTAGATAACAAAGGTATGATAAATTCACTGTTCTAATTATATTGAATTTACTAAAGCCGTTTTTATGAAAGTCATTTGAATCCGATAATTTAAATGAACCAATAGTTTACAACTAGCTGAAACTTGGATGGATGGATTGCAATGCAATGGATTATTCAAATCCCATTCAAAGAACTTAATTTCAATTCTTACAGAAATCTTAATATTCTTATTACTTTTACATCATATTAAATTTACAAGGATATATCTTGATTTATAATATTTTCAGCAATAGTTTTCTTCAGATTTCGAGATGAGGAATATATTCAATAGGGAGATTTCATCTTTTTTTTAATTCTAAGCAAATTTATAAACATATTGAAATATAAAACAAAAAAATCAGCTTTTAAGCCATCGAAAGCACCGAAATTCAATAGATTTAACATCGCCTAGAAAAAATAAAATGGCCTTTTCTCCACATTCCCATATTGTCCTGGCTGTCTTGTTCAACCTGTGGATATCCCACTAGGGTTGGAAAGAAAATTTATTGTTTCAGAAACTCAGGGAGGAAAAGCAGTTTTATGGTACGGTGTATAAGAGGATTACAGGAAAGGTCTCAAAATAGTAAACATTTTCCAAAACAATCCTTAAGTCAACAACAGCGGAACAAATTGTTTGTTTGGGAAGTACTCTGCCATTTTGAATTTTTCTGAGCCGAAAAACAATTCTTTCTTTTTTAATGGTCGATTTTTTTCCTTATCCTTTCTTATATTTTATCTAACCGAGAGATGGAAAGAAGCCAAAGATTTCGAGCTATGATTTCTATTGCGCTTATTTTTTTCTTTCGATATTCAATCTGCAGTTGACTTGGTTATTTTTCTTATCAGAAACATTTGGGTAGTTTTTAGATAGTATTTATTCAACGCGGATAGGGATAAAGAAAATGAAATGCATGCACTACAGTTGGGATTGAATTTATTCGATTATTTATTAGTAAATACATAATTAAGAAGGCTTTTTCAGCTTTGTTCGTAATTCTCAAACATCGAAATTAAATATATTTCGTAGAATTTTATTTTTAGTAGATGGTGTCAAAAACTTAACAACCATAACTTTTTCAAAAAAAAGCACATAAAAAGAATTTAGAAAAAAAGAAATTAGATTAAATACAATATAAATGAATGGAATAAAATCATGATAAGGTAAATCAGTGATTTTGATTAATTTTTGTAAACTTTATTGCATAAGGCTAATATTATGTTGTGAAAAAATAAATTCATTATTATTTTACAGCTATCAACCGATAAAATAACGGATCTATTTTTCCATTTTTTTTTTTCAAAAATTCCATATGAAAATAAAATAATGGAAGAAATCAATTATTTTCTCGGTTGATGGCTGTAAAATAATAATGGATTTCTTTTACCCCAACCTAATATAAGTGAGCTAATATAATTGATGTTTATATACTTCTAGCTCTTTTAACATAAAAATATTAGCAAAGTTAAAAACTATGAAGAATCATTCTTTCCAAATATAAAATGTAATAAATTTTAGTTTTTATAAAGCTTTAAAAGTAATCTTTAAAAAAATTTCTTTTTTGATACAAGCTAGAAAATAAGATAAAGCTTATAATTAATTTATTTTGGTCACATGACAATCTTAAACCAGCTACTCTGATCCGCCTGAAAGCTCACAGAATAATCTGAATAACTGGATCACAACAACAATACTGACGGGAACTGTGATTGTGTCTTAAAAGCCATAACTGATCACTGTACAACCTTTCCTTCGAGAAGTACGTCCCATCATCGATGGGAGGAACCAATCCCTCCCTTTTTTTCTGTACCCACCGGGATGGCGAAAAACAACGACCATACCAGAAGCTGTACATCCTCAATTACAAAATGCCCCCTCCCCCACTGGGAATTTGTCACATGGCAAATGCAATGTCTTAGCTTAAAGGCCGACTATGCTCTTTAACGCTAAGAACATTTATTTACATACTACACAATCGTACACACTACAGAAAGCATTTAAGATGGATTTAGAAACAAAATGGGAACATGTTTAACATGACTAACAAAATTTAGAAAATTAAGAAGTATTAGAAAATTTAGAAGTCTGCTCTGTGACAAAAAACAACGCAACGCGTCTAGACATGTTAAGCGACTTTACTCTACAGCAACAATATGGCGACGTCTCTTTAGTCGAACGCGATCAGCGCCATCTATCCCAATTAGGGGGATAGTACACAAGAATGAAATCAAAACTGGAAACTCTCTCTCTGAATAATTCTTAAGTGTCTTTGGAGGAGGATATTGAACTCCGTTTTATTTAACGTGCAACTGGTCTATGCACGTTACAAATCTTCGAAAAATCCTAGTTTAACTCTGAGTGAGGAGGACGCATATTTACGTCCCAAATATGGGCAAATACGTTACTTTAAAAATTATCCGCACTCAAAAGGTTAAAATACTAGAATTCTTCATTAGTTCAGTGTGGCTCTCAACAAGTTTATACATCAAAACTATATATTTAATTACAAAAATTGATTTATTTATTATTAAAGGAATTGACAATTAGCCTGTTATTTAATAGGTTAAGAATAGTATGGCATAGATGAAGAAAATGAATAAAATTATGCAAATTATAAATTCTGTCCTCTGCTATATTCTTGAAAATATCTGAAAATTTGATAGACTAAAGGTCACTTTATCAATGAATTGCACTTTGAGGATGGACTTGCTACAGAAGATTTTTTTTATAGATACATGCGAAACACAAATATGGATTAGTTTCCCTTCAGAGTCTTTCAGGATGACAATCTATCATCTTATTTCGGATATAAGTCTGCCATAGATTTTAGAAGCTAAGAAAATAAATGATATGAAAACAATGTCTTATAACTAAAAGAACTCCATGTTTAAATATCATTATGAGAAATCTGATAAAATGAGAAACATGGAATATGAATTTTTAATTTTATTATGTGTCTCCCAGTCCACCTTTTCTGAAAGACAGTGCGTTTTTTTTCAAAATTAAATCAAGACTTTTATGCGCATCTTGAAATCTAAAATTCTTCTTTTTGGATTTAATAATATCGGGAACACTTTTTTCTTATTTGGAATTGATTTTTACTATTTTATACAATTGTTATGCTTTAAAATAAAATTACTTTAATGTAATAATGGCTACTAACCCGAAATATATTACTCAATTGATATTTTTTGCATCACTTAATGTCTTTCTTCATTCAAATTAGCTAATTCCCTTAATTTATTTTTAATTTAACTTTTATTAAAAATATTTTTCAATGATATCCAAAATTCAGATTCAATAAAAAAACATTGTTTTTTTTATTGGATATCAACTTATTTTGATTTTCAAGCAAACAGATTTTATTATTTTCCCGGTGGAAAACATCTTTAGTTTTGTAAAGCTACTCCTGTGAAATTACAGTTTTATCATTGCATTTTGCTTTTCATTTGTAGTTTAACAAATTTATTTCAAAATAATTTTTAAAGCTAATTATTTATACCAGCATATTTTTTACTAAATATTAATACTATACATAGTAAATATTAATATATATTTTTTAATAAAATATAGTAATTATACTAGAATATTGTTATAGCTTAAAATAAACTTACCAGTATATATTTCTGTAGATTTATATAAACATACTAGCATATTTTTAATATACTAATTTAGTTATACTAATTTATTTTCTTTTTAAAGCAATTTATTATTATTCTAATTTATTTTATTAGTTATATTAATTTATTTAGTTGTACACTTTTTAAATGTGTGATAGAAAATAACCTATTTCCTACTTTTTTTAAATCTTGGAATCTATTTTTCTTAAATATGCTGATAAGTGGCGCTTTCAAAAGTGAATTTAATTTACTTATTGATTAAAAAACAGTTCTAAAAATATTAAAATAATTTATTGTCATGGAAAAAATATAGGTATAAAAATTTCAAAGCTGCAACATATTAAAGAATGAATGGAAATTCATTAAGAAATCCATCATTAAAAACATAAAACTTGTAAATCTTTTTTGTAATAAATACTAATAAACTTGTAAATCTTTTTTTGTAATAAATAGAGTATTCCTGTACACAATTGATATGAAAACCGGTGTCCTTAAATGGTTGCTGAAGAAGATATCTAAATGGAAATTAAAAAGAAATGTTTCTGATTTTACTAACATGCGTATAGGTATCATTCATCCTCTATTCTTATAATCATCTACTCATCATTTTATTCAAAGTAAGTTGTTTAATTTCTTTCACAGATCGAGAAAAATATTCATAATTTTGTATTATTGCATAAAATTTGGATATTGTGATGCTTTAAAATTTAGAGAAGTATTTAATATATTTATATTGAATTTCATAGATTTCATATAGTTCCTCTATTACATTGCTAAAGTAGCACTCGTATTATTAGGAAACATGACACCGATATAATTTTTAAAAATACAAACTAAAAAAAAACATATGAGCGTTTCATTAGGTTTAAGTTACATTTTATTAAAATTTTTTTAAAAAAATGTTAAATAAGCCAATTTAAATGTTTTTAAAATGTGCATAGGTTTACTAATAGATTATATTCTAAAACCCTAGGACATGGCATATGTTTGCATCTGTAGGTATAACTGAAGTAAAACAATATGGTTTTTTTCTCAAGTATGATTTAAATATCTTTCTAGATTGTATACTTTGACACATAACATTGCTTTACTTTCCAACATTCTATTTTCAGCTGTATTTCCTTTTTCCGAAAATAATACTTTCTTGTTTATTTACATTTTTTACGATATAATAAAAAATTCAAGGACTTTTCTTTTATTCAGCCAGTCAGCATTGTCCAATTGTTAGTGATACGATATTTTCTGTTTATTTAACTGTTACTTTTGAATAAATTTATTTTATTTATTTCTTTCCTTTTTAAATCTGCTAAAAATCTGCATTAGATATTTTGTTGGAAACTCAAAGTTCAAAGGGAGTTTCAAATAAGGTACAATAAATTTGTGAAAACGAATTAAATTTAAAGTTTAAAAAACTACAGAATTTTCAGGAAATAGAAATCCTACTCTCTGGCCGATGTCAAACTTTTTAGAATTTAAGAAAACAACAACAACAACAACTAAATATATAATTCTTTGATAAGCAACAGAACTCACCTGGATTATCCATATTTTACAAAAAATAAATTTATTTTTGAAATCAAAAGATAATATTAACATTTTTTCACATCTGACGTTTCATTTTTTGTTCATAACAGAAATGAAAAAAATCCAAAGCATTCACTATTAGTTGCAAGAAATTCAATTTTTCCTTCTTATAAAATAGTGAACATGAATTATGCAATGTTATTTGTTAAATAACAATGATTTCTATACTTTAAAACATAAATATCAACATAATTCTCTGTGTATCAACAAAGGTTTTCTCTATATGATTTTTACTATAGTTTTCATTTAATGAAAATATTTTCATACGCATTAAGTTTCATCATATCTTTTTAAAGTTTTTGGAATTTTAATTTTTTCTCAATACTTTAGAAACTGCGATTTATTTTAATATACTGCATCTTTATTCAATATTAGAAAAATAAAAAAAAGCATATAATTTAATTTTGACAAAAAGGGTACATCAATATAATGGATATATTTTTCATTTTACATAAAGTTACAATTTTCATTGACTTGTTTCGAGTTTGATCTAATTTTATAAGCTTTAAATTCCCAGGAATTGCTTTTTTAAATTTCTTAACATAAGATACTGTTATTTCTAAAGGAAAAATAAGACTTCCTATTTATTTAAATTTATCTTGACAGACAATAAAAATCATCCCAAATTAGACAACAACATTTACACAACACGAAAAGCTGAAATACGAAACAAAATCTGCAGATTAATCAAACACGTATAAAAAGGCTTTCAAATATAAAAAATTATCTTCTCAGTTACAATAAATCTGGTAGACATTAAAAATGCTGCCATTTCACGTCATCACATAACATAACTCCCAAAGATATTTAGGGAATAATTTAAGAATTTTTTATACTGTTCTAAAATTTTGATATTTGAATCTGAGATGAATAAAAAGATATTTTTAATAGGTATAACGCGGATACGATCGGGTAATCTTCAGGGAAGTTGGAAATATGAAAAATCTTAAAAGTTAAAAAGAAAAATGAGAGCTAGACGGCTATATACCTAATCGGATTAATGTTCTAGATCATAATAAGATTGAACAATAAGTAAAAAATTATGGCAGTAGAAAGTCACTCGGAAAAGTCATGTATATTATTATTAAAAGATGTTGGAGCTATAAATTCAAGAAGTACAACAATTTTTATTTATAAAATGACTTTGGTTAAAGAAAGTAAAATTAGATAAATCCGAGAGTATATCATGTTTATTTTATCTTCGAGCAAAAAAGACACTAAATTTTATTCGCTTGTGGTTGGGAAATCTATACATGTGTTACAGATATATACGTGACATATTTTAAAATCAATTATTTAGAGTAGAAAGAAAATAATATATTTAAATATTTTCTTTCATAATATTTTTGTGATGATGCATACACAATTTTATATATTAATGAATTTGATGAATAATGCAAGTTTTTGCTGATGGATAATAAATGAAGACAATGAAACTAAATTTGATGAATAATGTACATTTTTAATGATGGATGATGAATTGAGATGTCATAAAGGAAAATAAAAATTTATATTTTCAGCAACTTAAAATACAAAATCGACCTTATTTTGAATTTCATAACATATCGGAATGCCAGCTTTTGTCTATTGGCCCCAAATATAATATGTATTAAAGCATATGTATAATGCAACCATTTGGTAAAATTCTGTTTCGAACTCATGGCCCTTCGGTTTTATAAGCGATAATCTGTTTCCAAGATCCTAGACTACATACTTTTTTATAGTTTTTTACTATAAGAAATATTGTATTGATTGCATTGAAAATATCGTCCCAACAAATGCCTAATACATCAAATTTATGCCTTAATAAGTGTGTCTTATCGAATATTATATTATGATATTTCATATAAATTACTATTTATAATTTCCAAAAATTGTAAAATTTGGTGACAATTTTTGAAATTTTTAAAAATTTGTATATAGTTTTTATTTTTGTCCATATGAAATGTAGAAAGAGAATGGATAGAAATTATTTAAGAAATTAACCTCGAGTTTTGATAAATTTATGCAACCTCAAAAAATATATAACAAGAAGAATCTTCAAAATTCGAGGTTAATTTTTTGAGCAATTACAATGATTTTTCTTCTTTTCATTTATAAGAAAGTAAAATCTATATAATTTTATTAATTTTTTTTTGTTTCAATTATATTTTTCTGAGCTTAATATAATTTCTCAAACTACTGACATCGAATTTCGATGAAACTATTTAAGCTAAAAAAAGTATAAAACAGAAGATACTAAATCCACGATCTTCCCATTTTATACTTTATTGAGTTTAAACAGCTTATTTTTACATTTCTTTTTAATTGAGTCGTATTTTATGATTGTAAGAAAGAAATTTTTTTGATTTTTATTCACGCTCCGAATGTGACAGAATTTTGAAAATTTACCAAGATTCATTATTTCAATATTATTAGAGCGTGATCATCAGTTAATCATCTGATGTAAATTTATATTTATTCTAAGCTAATGCTCCTACCTTATGCTGATTTTGAGGAAAAAACCTACTTCAAACTTTAATTAAATTAACAGTTTTAAATTATGTATTAAAAATAAAAATGTAGAAAATAAAAAAAACAATCACTATCACATTAATCAAATTGCAATTTAAAAACAATTAATATTTACAGGAATTATAATGATTTATGGTGGCGATAATTCAGAGGCTGCAAAATTTGAATGAATGAAGTGTGATGTCTTGTCATAATGCATTTTTGTTGTCTATTTCGATACATTTTATGATATGTATGTGATTGTCTGTGTATCTTTTACCGTATATCTGTGAGCGACATAATTCGTATGCATGGTAAGCTAAATTCAAAACTTAAAAAGGCGTCAAACTGTCTTAGTGAAAGTTTATACAATTCAGACAAAGTTTATTGATGTGTAGATTGTCTGTTTGTTCGTTTGTCACGTGATTGTCCAAAAATTCATCAATCAATTTTCCTCTGTTGTTTTTACTCTAAAAATTTCAGATAATCAAATTTTGAATTTAAAAGACGGAGAGACGATTATTCAAAATGCATACTCATTCTTCTTTATTATATTAAGAACACAAAACACATCATAATGTGCTGGTAAAATGAAAGACTTTTTTTTTTAGACTACTTCAGTTATAAGACTTATTAAAAGAATATCAAAAAGAAAAGGCGCACTATTTATCTAAGTGAAAGTGTTTAGAAATAAGGTTTTCTTTTGATTTGCTTTAGCTTCTCAGTTCTGAGAAGAAAGAGCATCCATACTTGTTAGATGCATTTATGAGAAATGCAACATAGTTTCTTAAGTAATTAGCAGCTTTAAAATATTTTTTTGCCAAAAATATTTCTTGACAATTTCTTGATACAAGAAACCGTTTACATGAAATTAGCGAGTATTCATCAAATGCACTTCGATGCTTTCTGTATCTTTATAAGTAATGAATACTCTTTTTAAGCAAGTCTTTGGGGAAATTTATGCAATTAAGAAAATCCTCCGTTTTTTAATTGGGGTTCTTTGAAGTTTTCCTTGATTTTAAACATTAAGAGCAACTGCAGATATTATACAGATACACAATGTAAAAAATAATGAAAAAAAAAACCGTTAACTTTAATTTCAAAATATCAATCATTAAAACGTTAGTCTCATAAGGAAACATCAGCGAGGCAAAAAATATTTATTTTCCTCAACTTATATGAATAAAATATTTATTATTCATATTTAGATATTTTTCATTTATCAAAATTATCATTATGATTGAATGTGGCACTTAAATTAAGATTGCAAGAAATAATAACCATGAAGCAAGAATGAAGAAATAATAACCATGAAGCAAGAATGAAGAAATAATAACCATGAAGCAAGAATGAAGAAATAATTACCATTAAATCATCTTTTAGAGAGGGTTTGTTATTATATCAAATGTTTCTTACTTTCTAAATGCTTTTATAAAAATTTCAATAAATATGAGTTAATTTTAAATAAAAATCCGTGAAATCTTCTTGATGTAAATATTTCAACTACCAAATACAAAAAAAGTGCATTAAGTATTCTCTCTTGAGATTAAAAATAGATGTGAGAAATTGTTTAATTTTAAAGGACATTAAATTCATAAACTGATATAACTTGCATTGCATTTAACCAAATAAAAGAATTATTAGCAAGGATTGGAAATGATACTTAGTCTACTTTTATAAAATTTTGGAAATTACTACTTAATTTTTATTAATTTCTAATACATTGAAAGTTCTTCCGCTATAGTTGATATTTTCTTGCTCAATAAGAAAGGCAAGTGATGATGGGTGCCTTCTATACTTTTGATATCAAGTAACACCGTCATAAAATAGAATGCAGTAGTAGTTTCATATTGTTTTTGGTGACCACGACTTTTAATTTTGAAATCACTTTATAGGCTATTATAAAGTTTAGATTCATATAAACCAATCACTTATAGACATAGAAAATATATTTTTCTCTGTGATACATGGGCTCGAAATGAAGTGGGATATTCTTACAACTGTATATTGATGGTTCTTGCTTTTCATTCTTGTAATAGATTTATAAAACTGTAACTCAAGTTACATATTAATACTTATTAATATTTTTTAGATATATACTTTAAAAAGCGTAAGTTTTTTTTCCCAGATCTTCCTTGCATATTCTTTAATACCGGCAATTTTTTTATTCTAGACATCTATTCCCAATCGACTGAAATAAAAATTTGACAAAAAATTACATTACATAGTAATAATGTAGTTTTAACTACAAAGTCATACTGTTTTTAGGTTATCCCGTTTACATGCTTCTGAAAATAAAGAAATACAGATGGTCAGCATTTTGTTGTATTTGGCTCAAAATTTAAAAGGTTTCTACACAAAGGATGTTTATCAGTGGACCAAATTTTCTCTCTTCGTTTTGTAGTTATCATTATAACTTATTTAAAATAGCCGGACAGACATATTTCCTCTGAATAGATACAGCTCGAAATTTCATTCAAATCTACAAATTTGGTCTAAAAAGCTTATACCAAATTTCATTCACTTAACTCAAAGTGTTGTTGATTTATAGTAATCCAGAATAGATAGATGGACATTTTTTTAAAAAAAATGTGCTTTTCGAATTTGGAGTTTAAAATATTAAGATTTGTCAAAATCTAAAATGAAATTTTTAATCAATTTCTATTCGTTCTCTATTTTTCATGTAAAAGAAAGTTGAAAAGAAAAGAGGCTATTTATATTCAAAAAACAAAATGGACCATTAACAATCTAATTAAAGTATATTAGCGTATACCTAAATTAAATAACAAACCTTCGATGTTATGAATATACTGGAATGATTAAAAAAGAATATAATATCCAAATAATGCCAGAGGATGTAGACAGAAAATATGTTTTTTCTTCTTTCCTACAAAATATTATCTTTACCACGTTATTTTATTACCTACATTTATTTAACCGTAATTCAACGTAATTGTCAGCAAACATGAAAAGAGGATACAAAGTCACATAAAAATAATAATCAGAAAACGTCAACTTTTGTTTGGCGATGATGATATCACTCACACCAATTTCTCAGCCTTTCATATCTTTACGCCTTTTTTTTCTGGTACTTTAATTTTACGACGAAGCGGTAGAAATAGCAACACAAACAAAACCAACGATCATATCGCGCAGAATCCCCCGAAAGATGCAAAAAAGCTAAATTTCCAAAACAAGCACACACGGTACGTCTTTCCCAATTATGCTATTTTCTAATGGGTGATCCTGCTGATTAAATTACACGAAGAAACTCTATTCAAAGTTGTACCGCAACTAAACCCATCGGGGAGAAACCGGCGTGAGTCAGAGGCAGAGAGCTCTGTAATAACTAAAGACATCTCGCCGTAAAAGGGGAATCAATTTTTTGGCCATCTGGTCTAAGTCTCAGAGGAGATTTACGCCTCAATTTATTCCCCGCGCTTTTCGCTAACATTTGCTGGACATCGGAGACAACTCGATAAAAAACGCTTTTCAAGTCTAACTTGACTTATTTCACTTGCGAGGAGATAAGTCTTCAATTGTCAAATGGGAAGCAGGATCTATCTCAATGGTTAATTAGTCATTTTCCCTGCATGGCAGATGAAAGCGTTAAAGCGAAGAAAAGCTTCAATGGCTATTCGGTTCGAAGCTCTTGAATAGAGTTAACGGAAATTATGATTACACTCGGTACTTAAAGAATGTTATTTTTACTGTAAATTCGCAGTGTACGCGTCACAAGAATGTTGATGGGATATTACGATCAATCTAGAAGGCTGTAATTATCTAGATTAAGTCTTAATTGGTATTTCTCCCAAAAGTGAGCGCAGACTTGGCAAGGGAAATATTCTTCATATTTGCTCCAAAACGCGAGACTTCCACTGGCTTGTAAGCTTACTAATGCGCCAATTAAGTTCTTGAATTCTTGTTATTGAATCAAGGAATAGTACATAATAAAATTTGCAGCTGCCATTTCCGACGATTGATATTTTATTCCAAATTGTCGATGCAGATTTTAATGTTTCAACATCTGTATCGGCCGTCCATTATACGAATATTCGGCTTCAATAGTAAATTTCAAAATTTTCCAAAGAAAACTATTACGAAGAAATTTTACGAAATTGAACTCGTTGTTACTTTATAAATTTTTCTGCCAGTGGACGGAAAGCTATACCTTCACATATAAAGCAACAAATGAATATTTTTAGAGACTTTAGAGACACAAAACCCATGGATTGAGCAATGGAAAAGGCGAAACACAGCTTTTGGGGTAAGAAAATTTATGAAATATGAAGTAGTAAGCAGTAAGATTAAATATTAAGAAGGAGTTTGAGAATGGGAAGTCATGTATTATTATTTATAATACGCTTTGGAAGGATTGAATTATTAAAGTTTAAATAATCATAAAATATCCTACAAGACTTTTTCTTAAGATGCAACTAGTCAGCCTTATACCACGGGACTAAGCCGTATAAACAGGGATTATTGTGACTAGCTTATTAACTATCCAAAATTTTGAATAAGAAAACAAGAAAACATTGGTCCGCAAAAGTTCACAAAATCTTCCAAGCCATCAATATTTTCCATTAATATTTTTAATTTTCAGGGTATTGTAATATTAAGTTAAAATTACTATCCCTATTGAGCTTTCCTTTAATTTCTTTGAGTTAGATACATTCTGTTATGTAATGATGGACTCGGTCGATTCCCTCTCATGTACCCGTATTGTCCTGCATCCTTCCGAAAGTGTAGAAATATTCAGGTAATCATTGATGACTAGATATAATTTGCACTACCTTCGAGTGAAATACTCATTTCTGTAATTGTTTGGTTCCAGTTAAGTTCCCTTAGCTCGACATGATCCGTTCATCCTGCCACTAAAAGATTAAGAACTGTCTTTAAATGAAGTATTAATAAATCGGCGTATAATATATTAATCAAGAAAAATCGGGTAAAGTTCAGATGAGTGATTTATAATGAAAGAAATATACTCCTTAGAAATTTTGAATGTGCTTGTATCATATTATAACGATAAAGAACTATTGCTCCTTGAAACGAAACACATGCGCAGTTCAATGACCGAAAGTCATGCATCGTAAAATCAAGCTCTGAGCTTTTCGCAAGCAAATGCAAGCTCTGAGCAACGATTTCTGCGCTCCTCCTGTGCTTAATTACGGCGCTCCTCAAGAAGCGAGTTATCGTCATGAACAGGAACATTAACCCTCCCCACGACTTACTATATCAGTGAGGGTTCCGACAAATGGAATATCTTTCGCACTGGTTCCTTATCTTGCCACTCAAAGTTCCACCATAATTGAATAAATTTTTTTGATCATTTCATTAAAGCATAATTAAGCGACGAATTTGTGATTATAAAATAGAATGCTTGCGAAGGTGGCATTTAAGCTTTTTGGCTCTATCCTTATAGATATGCAAGAACCAAAATCAAAGTCTAGACACATATCTTAGCTTGACAATGTAATTCAGTAAGTTGATTCAAGAAATATTTATGAAACAGCATTTTGTATGTAAATTCTATAATATGGAAATAATTTTTAATGATTTAAAACTTCAAAACAAAATTAGGAAAATCGTTAGGCATTTGAATTTTTAACAGGAAAGTAATCTCCTTTTAAATCCCTACTATTAGTTCACTCTCACCCTCTCTATAGATATATCTTGTTCAATTCTTCAATAGTTAATAAAATACTTTTTATTCATCCACTCAAGTTTAAATATATTTTTGAAACTTGTTGTGGATGACACTTGATGTTATTACAGTTTTTTCAAATATTCATTCATTGATTAAATTTAATTCATGTTTTATACTTTAAATAAAGTTTTAGCAGTTTCTAATGAAAACAGAAATAAACAGGCTGCAAATCAACCAGTAAAATGTGAGGTTTTCAGTATTTTTCACGTGAAGGTAAATAATGCTAGCTCAATTCTAGCGAAGATCAATAACTTTTTGATAAATTATTTATATTAATTGTAATTATTTAATAAAAAGTAAATAAAATAATTTTTTTTGTTGACATAAATAAGAATTGACTTTATTTTTTTTTATATTACTTATTTCAATTTGATTTAAAAAGAAATTTGAATAATACTCCTTTGCAAAAGAAATATTTTCCTGTATTTTAAAAGTTTCAATTTTTAAAATACATATATATCATTTATATATATGAAAAATAAAATGTTTTTAAAATTCTGGACACTTAAGTAACATCATTATGTAATGAATATTGGAAGATTAATCACTATGAGTTATATAATACCTCATGAGTTAATAATAATAATAATGAGTTAGATAGTTACTTAATAATTATTATATAACATTGATGATATATAGCAGTTATAAAGCCATTACATTCAGAAAAAAATACTAAATCTTTTATTTCATATGTTCAACATGCCAGAATATTTATTTCACTCCTGAATTTTTAAAGATTTGTTTTAAAGATTCGCATCATATAATTAATTTTTAACAATCAGTTTTATAGTAAAATATTTCATTAATAATGAATATTTGTTTTTAATTTCAGTAGAAATTGTTGAAGTTAAAAAATTATTGGGTAAATAATTTTGCAAATGTAGTTTTGAATTTCTAAATGATTAGTTGATTATAATCAAAATGTCGAAAATTAAACTTTTATTTGTTTTAGTAGCCACCTATCTTTGCAATTAATTTTCTGAAATTTCAGACCAAATGGATGGAAAACTTTAGTAATATGAACTTTTCTGGTCATTAATTTATCATATTTATTTCCAAATTACTTAATGGTTTCCTCTTTCACTATCAGTGTTGACCGCTTTGACTTCCAAATTATTTGAATACATCCTGATTTTTTTTAGAAACACGAAATATTTTTGTTTTATAACTTTAAATTATGTTATAAGAATTTAATATACTAACGGTAAAAGCTAAGACTTTTTTGAAGAAAAAAAAATAGAAACTCGTACAATTCTGAATTAGTTTTATACTGAAACGATTTTTCATAATTTTTTATATTGAAAATATTTTTTAATATCGTTCCAGAATTTCTAAAGGAAATATTGAAATACCAAGGAAAAAGGCTTAAAGGAAAAATTCAATCTTTAAAATGTGTTACCAATACTTACTACAAAATAATAAAACACATTATCAGAAATGATTGTATGCTCTGATTAACTAATTAACTGTAACTATAATGAAAGAAGTTCTTTAAATTTCTCTGAAATTTCATTCTTCAAAAAATGTTTGGGGAAAAAATGTGATTTAAAGAAAGGCAATAAGTAAGCAAAGAAAATTAAAATAAACAAGTAATATAAAAAAAAATAAAGTCAAACACTACTTAGATCAACAATTTTTTTTATTTTTTATTAAATAATTACAATTAATATGAATAATTTATCAAAAAATAATTGACTTTCGTTCGAATTAAAATCGCATTCTTCACCTTCACGTGAAAATACTGAAATCCTTTTATTTTACTGATTGCGCTACTGCCTTTTGATTTTAATTCTCATTACAAGCTGCTAAAACTCTATTTAAAATATTAAACATAAAATAAATTTAATTAAAAAATTATTTTAAAAAACTGAATTAACATCAAGTGTTATCCACTACAAGTTTAAAAAAATGTATGCGAACTTAAATGGATGAATAAAAAGTATTTTTTTAACAATTGAAAATTTGAACAAGACATTATATATATATATATATATATATATATATATAGGGAGAGTGTGAACTAATAGAAGGAATTCAAAAAAAAGAAAAGAAAATACAACGAAAACAGGAATTATCTAAGAGAAATGGCTTGATTTTAAATATTTCCAACACAGTGAATTTTAAACTTCACCTTATAAAATAATCTTTACCGAATAACTGTCTGGAATAATTCGCATTAAATTTTCGACAATTTTAAGCTTATCGACAAGACGCCCTTATAGCAAAACTTTTTAATGATATCATTCAGGAATCCGAAGGAAAAATTTCATTAGTATTTATAATAAAAGACTTCAAAGCTTAAATCGTCTCCGCGTTAGAGAAATAACAAGTAAGTAAAGGATAAAATAATCTGTTTAAAATGGCACGTTTATGCATTAATATACACTTAGAAAGCATTGTTATTTTAAATCCTATAATACAAAAGAAATCTGTAAACTGGATAGAGCCATTCAAGTTAAAATCATATCGTTTTTGAAAATTTTAATTCACCAAGATGACGCTTTTGAAATAGATGAGTTTGTTTGTATTATCCAGGAACATCTGAAGGCAAAATTTTAATTTAAAAAATAAACGTTATAAAAGATTTCAATACTTACTTTGTTTCAACCTTATCAAAAGAGAAGTCGAGACAAAATATCCCGACTAAAATGGCTCGATTATATGTGAATAGACATTTAAAATGCTCTGTTATTTTAAATCTTGCGATACAAAAGAGAATATTAGTTTATTTGTTGTCAAAAGCTTGCACTTTGAGAGCTAAAGCTCTTTGATCAGCGCAAAGTCGAGATTACTTGATACAGTTTTAGAGACGTAATTACCAGATAAGATTGCATTTCATGAAGTGGAATAAATGGAAAAAATTAAAAATCAACAAAGAAAAACACAAGAAAAAAATGAAAAACCGCCGAAGAGCAGAAAACATTAAATGATAAAATTAAGCATCTAATTAATTTTGCAGGTAAGAGCCAAGAATAAAGCACACTCACTGAATCGATTTTTCTTTTAAAGAAAATCGATTAATCGAGGAAAAACGGAAAGGAAAAAAATCTTTAAGTTCTTTAATGAATAGCTCTCACAGCCCTCCTCTATAATGGTAACTTAGCCGAATAATGGAGAACACTGACAACAGTGTGGGTAATTGACGAAATTTGTTAAAGTTGAAGAAGCTTTTGTTACGTTAAACTGAAATAAAATTATTTTCAATAAAGGTTTCAAGACCACCCATCCAAGGAGTGATGTTTCAAAAAATATTTACAAAATGGCATCTTTTGAAGGATATGAGAAGTGAAACGAAAATTCAACAAAATCCGAATACAAAGGCGAAACAATCGATTATGTAATTATTCTAAGGGCCCTTCCCGGAAAGATAAATTACAGAAATTTTTGAAAGCGAATTGTAATGATTCAGAAAATAAATTAAATTTTTCCCAGAAAGTATCGTTCCGTGCGGTAGCTGATAGGCTGGATAAGTGATTAGTATTTTGCAGTTTTTTGAAGTCGAAAGATCAAGTACCTTTCTTTGAAAAATTATATTAATCAATATGTATTATTAATTGCCATGTAATGGCAATTTTTCAAGAAAGCTCCAAAAGTATAAGAAAGTATCCGACATTTGGAATGTATTACTAAACTAAGAAATTATGCTTTTGCTTCTTATTATGAATTTCAGACATGTATTAATGTTCTTAACACATTAAGGACTGCAAAGAAATCTGTAAGACATAAGTCTGGGACCGCAAGATTTGGGACAAAGTTGTACGTTCTAAAATCACCATACGAACAAGAAACGAAAAAAATTGTGAGGGGTCCGCAAGAGATGGGACGTACAACACGAGAAAACTCATGTGCGATCCTTAATGTGTTAATAAGCGGTTACTCTCAATTTGTATATATTGATAATTTAACTAGACTAACTAATAAAACTAATTAAAAATCACTAATTAACCAAGAAAATGTAAAATTGATTTTGATAAAAAAATATTGGGAGTAATTTGTATTACCCTAGAATGTAAAACTTTAATTTTTTTTTCAAAAAAAGTATATGTGTTTTTAATAGCTGAATATAATTTAGAAAAAATACTTTAAAAAATTATATTATATTTCCATGAAATCAAATATGCGAAACAGATGCATAATGAATTAAACAATATCCCAGTAGTAGGAGCCCCATTATAATAACTATGCAATAAAAATAAAATATCTTTTTTACCAATATATGTATTTTTAATAGTAAAAAAATATTTTTTATATATTTTTAATAATATATTTAAACGCATAACAACCCACTTTCCCCCAAGTTTTAAGTTTAAATCTAAATCGTGTACAACTGTTGCCCACGTATTCCGCTTTACAAAGGGGGGAGGGGTGAAGTAGCTTCTGAGGATATGGGCCCTAGAGCACCGGAGGGTAGAAGTCTGACTTTTAACTCACACTCGTCACAAACCTTTTTTACGGGGTGGATTTCATTTATGCATTTCATTCATTCATCCATAGATCGTAATTTACGTCGAGAACAGAAAACGATCACTTCTGACCCAATACACCCCAGTGGTATTACTATCGACATAGAGGACTGTGACCCTGACAGATGTAAAGTCCACACACACACGGAGAGTCTTCTGCTGGAGAGTTCGAACTCTCAGCCCTAGAAATTACGATAAATAATTGATCAACAGTTTTAACTAGCTTTGGATTTTCAGCGCCAATTGAGGCAGTGAAAAAGGCTTGTACTTTCTATCCCAGTTGGGGAACGCAATACAGATGAGAGATTTTTAATTTTCATTAATCTGAATTATTTTATTTTGAAAGTAATTCAAAAGGAATACGAAAGATCGATTAATAAACTATTTTTGATTTTTAACGTATCAAATATTAAGAAAATAAAAAGAATCGTTTAAATAATCGGCCGAAAATAAGCTAAGTCTAACCTCATTAGCGTGGGGGGAAAAACTGAATTCTTTATTTATTTGGCGGTGGGGAATTGGATATTTTTGGCGAAAATGTTAGTTTTTAATTAAAATTAAGGAATTAATATTTGAAAAAAAATCTGTATTAACATCAAATGCCATTAATCCATTAATTACAAATTAAAAAAAACTACTTGAACTTGAGTGGATGAATCGAAAATATTAATTATTGAAAATTTGAACAAGATATATATATATATATATATATATATAT
>JAOUZG010007547.1:224620-249250 GCA_026289955.1 Argiope argentata | reverse complement strand
ATATATAGGGAGAATGTGAGCTAATAGTTGGAATTGAAAAATGGCGTAACATCGCAAAGGAGGATAACGCAATATGTAATTCACTGCTGAAGAGCAATCATAGTTGCATTTGTCACATGAATGCCTTGCAACAAAAATTGATTTCTTTTATTTTCACTGATTCCTTTTTAATACATTTTTACTGATGAATTTTTAAGAATTGCTCTACATTTTCCTGTAAATTTGTGATTTATTTTGAACTTCATCGTTAAAATCAAATCCTGTAAATTTGTGATTTATTTTTAACTTCATCGTTAAAATTAAATTCACTCATCTGATTTTTTTAAACCTAAATTATTATTTAAACAACTAATTTAAGAAACCATTTCTAAATACTATTTCAGGCGATTTTGATTGCTTTCAAGGTTGTTTCTTCAATCAAGTAGGGGCTCCCTTCCATATATGAAAAGTAATTACATAAATCATGATGTCAAAAGATTATGACGTCTAAAAAAACTCGTTTTTCTTCCTTGTTTTATGACTGATGTGTGTAAATGCGCCATCGCAGACACTTGATACAAATTCCATTAATCTTAACACGCAGATTTTGTAAAAAAGTACACTGCAAACAAAGTTTTAAAAACATTTCTAGGAATGGGATTGCTAAAATAATCTTGTGACTGTCATAAGGAGATTTATTTAATTTTAGTACATGTGAAGATTAAAAAAAGATGATTTGTTGTAGGCTATTTTAAGTATGGAGATTGCTTAGAAAACAATATTTTATAGGATTTATTAAGAAATATTGGAAGTATTTGAATCTTTCTTATCTTCTTTCTTTAAGATTTGAATCAAACGAATGTATATTTTTTATTTAACGTTATTTTCTTTTCTCTCATAATATAAATTTTAACATATTGACAACAGAATTATAATATTAAGTTTCAGGACTGTAAAAACGTGCCAAATGTTGAAAACAGCTTTTAAAAATATTTTTTTTTCTAATTAGATGTAAATTATATTTTTATAAGAAAATGGTGAATATTATTTGGATACCAAGTTTTTACCTTTATTTCGATTACGTTTTTCCGTTAATTAGCATTGCTAACTGATAATAAATTAGCGTTTGTAATACATAATCATGAATAATTTTCATATTACTAAATATCGCATATCATTTTGATAGGGTTTTTAGTAATTAATATAATTTTTGAATATATATGTTTAATATATATTAATAAATTATATAATTTTCTATGGAATAATATAGTATTAATTGTACTACAAATATCTTAAAGGATTTAGCACTCTGTAACTGATTTTCTTATATCGTTTCATTTAAGGCGACATTATCAATTTGAAATTTTTCAGGCATTAAGAGTAACACTATAGGAGATGGCACACAAAATTTTAAACCATTATATTAATTTATTTATGAGTTAGGGGTGTTAATATAATACATATTAGCGATAAATAATGTTAATGAAAAATTTTCCAGGCTCTCAATTTTTTATTATTACCTTTTGAAATAAAAGTTGGGATTAATATCGAAGTTTGAGTATGGAATATCAAAATTAACCAATGTACTAACTCAAAACAACTAAAACTTTTTTTTAAAATCAGTAATTTTAAGTTATAATATTGGCTAATTTTGATATTTCGCTCTCAAACTTTAAGATTAATCCCAACTTTTATTTCAAAAGGGTTAAAGAAAGTAATAATAAAAATTGAATCGCCTTCGAACAAATTTGGAGGGCCTGAAACAATTTCCTTAACGTTATTTATCGCGAATATGTATTATATTAACGATTCTAACTCATAAATAAACTAATATAATGCTTTAAAACATTGAGTTCCATCTCCTATAGTGTTACTCTTAATGCCTGTAAAATTTAAAATTTCCAAGGTGAAAATAACAAAAAAGCATTTTGAAGGTCCTTGGTCGCCTTAATGACAACTTAATTGGATTATACTTAATTAAGTATTCTTAATATGCTATATTCTCTAGACACCGTTCAGGGATTTTCTTTTTAATAAATATTAAAGAAATATATTTATTGGAATTAATATTGCAATTTAATAAGTTAAATAGACAACAACAAATCGTTATTTTCCATAGTCAAATCACTGCAAAAATTTATTAAATATTTTCACATAAAATTTTTTAATAAAATTGTAAAAATAAATGTACTATTAATATCCGAATATTTTATAGGATATTTGAATATTTTAGATTCTTTTCGTGTTAAAAGCAACGCAAAACATAAAAAAAATTAATTTTCTTAAAAACAATTTATGTATAAGAATTGCAAAAACAGAAATCAAAATTTTAAACTAGCTCCTTAAAATAATATTGTTTGTCACTATTCATTAGGTAGGGCATTTTTCTTGTAAACAAATTTCTAAATCCAAGATTTATGCAAATATCTTTCTCCATTTTATTACGAGGGAAAAGTTTTCTTGAGACTTTATTCAACGGTAAGAAAGCATTTTAGATTCGAAAATGCGTCCACATTTTTATTTCACCTATTTCCTTCAGTAATGGATGTTCATACCGGAATAAATTGTGGAATGATATTATGGTCAGACTTTTTCTCAAATAAATAACGATTCGATATTATACGCGCTTGCATTTGCTGAAAGGTTTCATTTCTTTCTAGAATTTTATATATAAGCTATTTCGGTATAAATTACAATTGGACTCTTTAACAAAATATACTTTAACCGAAAACAACAGCATCTACTCTGATAAATGAGGTGTCCCGAGAATAACTGTCTCATAATAATCATGACTTTTCTTCCTCTCTACTGAGCAAATGTTGTCTAAGAGAAAATAACTGGTGAAATTTATGCGAGTCATTAAAATAACTTGCAACATTTTTTGAAATTCATTCATAATGGTGCAGATTGTTGTTAGATAAAAATGTGAATGTGAAATTTCCGCACGAGAAATAGAATTCCATTTCACTAATAGCTGTAATAATCATGACTGTTAACAGGAAATAAGTAAACGAGGGATTGGTCGAAAAATCTTGTTTTCAGTTGGTAATGAAAATTTATAATCTTTAACTAAGCGTCCTTTTGTGTATCAGTTGCTGCGTATTGTTAAAATTTTGTTTATTTTATGCTTAAGGTATCTTGTTTTAAATCTAAAATGCTATTATTTGGAGTGAAAGAACAAATAGAAAAAAAAGTAACGTATAATAATGATATATCCGGATTTTCCGCACTCTGAACTGAAAAATGGTTGCTATTAAATTCAATCATCATCATTTTTGTAACGAGTTTACACTATTTTGCTATGAATTTTAAAATTTTTTGTATTACTGTAAGAGGTAAAAAGGAACAATGACAATTATACTACTAACGCAACGAAACCAAGAACATAAAAAGATAGTGCATTACATAAATTATATAAATTATTCGAGTTCATATTTTTGTTCAAACACTTTGTTGTTATCATATGCAATTAGCATTCAGGGTGGTCACAATGACTCTTCTTTATTATTACAAAATAAATATTGTATTTTGTTGCATTGTATTACAAATTATTACTTCTTGTACAAAACAAGAATTGTGATACAAATTATTTCTTCTAGTATAAAACAAGAATTTTAATACAAATTATTTCTTATAGAACAGTTATTGTAATGCATTACAAGTTATTTCTTATGGAACAGTTATTGTAATGTATTACAAATTATTTTTTATGGGACTGTTATTTTAATGTATTACAAATTATTTCTGATGGAACAGTTATTGTAATGTAATACAAATTATTTCTTATGAAACAAAATAACTATTGTATTGTATTAGAAATTATTTCTTCTCGTACAAAATAATCATTGTATTATATTAGAAATTATTTCTTCTTGTACAAAATAATCATTGTATTGTATTAGAAATTATTTCTTGTACAAAATAAATATTGTACTATATTACAAATTATTTCTTCTTTTACAAAATAATTATTGCATTGTATTACAAATTATTTATTATGAAACAAAACAATTATTGTATTATATTAAAATTATTTCTTGTTCAAAAAAATTTAATAGGTTGTATTAAAAACAATTACACAACAACCATAATTTATCATACGAATGTTTCGATACATAGTCAAGAAATTTTTTGACTTTTTAAAGATAATACTTCCGTCGGTAAACTTATGTGGGTGGTATTTTTGGTAGCTTGAAGAATTTCAAGAATGTATTCTATTTCTCACAGATTAGTGTTAAACATTTCAATTATCATACTAGACGCAGCATTTTCAACATTTTTTTTAGTGTTCAGTATCTCAAACTAGCATTGCAAAAACTCTATTCCTTTATTAATCCTAAAATTGATATGTAATAGTAACAGTTTTTTTAATTCATGGAAGTAAAGAGCTCATTAAGTTTTGTAGGTAAAACATTGTTATTATTCTGCATTAACTGCCTAATCTTTTTGGTTAAATCTTTTTTGTATACGACTTTTAGGTTGTATAAATTTTATAGCAAATTTATTTTTTCTTATTTATTTATAATCAGGGAAATACTTTATGACCACCTTGTATATCATTTCACTTTAATTTTCCACTCATTTGCCTATTGTTAAGATTTATTTTGTTAAATTGCACATATTTAGTCGGTGACACTAACAGCAAGTGATATCGATAAGTTTTAACTCCATTTAATAAACCAACAACTAACTATAACAATCATAATAAAAATAATTGTTGATTAATATTAACTGGAAAATTAAAATTAAAACAGAGGGAGAAACTGTACTCCTACATTTTGTACATATACAAAATAAGGCAAGTTGCATGTGAACTTCTCAATTTTCCGAAGAAAACTGAATAAGATTTCAGTACACTCTTCTTTGATTGATGAAGATCAAAGAAGTACACTCTTCTTTGATTGAGATCCAAGAGACACAGTACACTCTTCTTTGATTGAGATCCAAGTTTGATTTCAAGACCACAAATTGAGTTTGTTGTGATCTTAAAAAATTATATTATCATGTCATTGTATTACATCGACTGACATTAAATACATCAAAAGGTTTTATTCAAAATTCACCATAAATTTTACAAATTCAGTGGCAGAAATATATTTTATATAAGTAAATGAGAGATTTATTGCGTTTTTAATTTAATGTTTTCACACGCACATGATTTGGCAGAAATAGAGACATTCGTGTCATGGATTTCGTCGAAAATTAAATGTAGATCAACAGTCTTGATATTGAGAACACGTACAAAATTTCAATAATGAACTCTTTCCATTTTTGAGTTATCGAGTTCGTTGACAGGCGGACTTCCATAGAAGTGTTTTTTCTTACTTAGGACTAAAACATGGACATGAATTTAAAATATGAAGGTCGGGGATTTTGTTTAGGGTACTTCTTATTTCTGAATGTATAAAAAAACTATGCTCACTAACATTCGTATAATGAATGTTACACTGAGTATATGACATTGATGAATGCAAGTAAAATTGTTGCTCGTATCTCATTTTATTATTTTGGTGTGGTTCTTTAGTGCTGATAAATATATAGTTGGTTTAATTTGAAGGCTGAAGAAAATAATTTTTTTCTGTAAGTTTTTTTTAAAATTCTGTAACAATTGTATTAAGAATGATAAGCTGGCATTTTACAAAAAAATAAAAACACCCTACTTAAACTTTTCAGTTAAAAGATAAAACTGAAAAGTTAGCGATACTTTGATAAGTAAAATATTTAGATTATTATATTTTGTTACAACTGCGTGAATGTAATTGTCAAAAACCCAGTCACAGATGTTATACTTCTATTAACGACGCAGAGAAAGGCGAAATTCCTCGTCTTTTTATAGCAGACAGGCTAGCATTTACTGCGTTGATGATACTCTGTTATTCTTGGAACATTGTTTTAATAAAAAGAAATCCAGACTGTTTTTTAAGGCGAATATCAAGGGAAAGAAACTACCATCCGATAAATCAAAATATTACAAAGAACAAAACTATCTTTAAATAACATCACAGCTAAGATGTTTCTCCTTTGGAAGCTCCAAAATATCATTAAATGATGGAAGCAAGTAAATGTTTTTTTGAGTAATGATGCTAGTCTACAGAAACAGAACGAAACAGCTCGTAGATTTGTCTATGATGAAAATCGATTTATGTATTTCTTTTTCAATCGCATAAGCATCAGTAAGCTGAAAAAAGTAACCACATTCAGTAGTTTCATCACGTTTCCATCTGGAGTGTTATGCTTTTCGGTATATTTTACAACAGCAATAAATTTTTTGTGATATCTCCTGATAGGCCTTATGATGAGATCTGCAACATTACCGCGTGATATTCTTAGTAAAAGCGAAGTAGCTAAAGATATGACTTGTAGGGGGAAATGATAAGGTGGGGAAATGTTGTGCAATCTCTTAATTACATTTAGCATTTTTTATCGTTGTAAAGAAAAATTTAATTTACCGAAAATAATTTATATTTTTTACTACTAACATAAATAAAGGATATTTGTTTTCAGATATTTCATACATTTGAATAAGATTCAGATGTTAAAAGAAGAAAAATGGTAAAAAGACTCGATATAGTTAGCTTTTCAAAGATTGGTATAGTATTTTTTTATGAACGAAGTAAAAATAAGATATTTGTATTTAGATATTTCAAACATTTGAATAAGATTCAGATGTTAAAAGAAGAAAGATAGTAAAAGGACTAGATATAGTTAGCTTTTCAAAGATTGGTATAATATTTTATCTTATAAAAGAAGTAAAAATAAGATATTTGTTTTTAGATATTTCAAACATTTGAATAAGATTCAGATGTTAAAAGAAGAAAAACGGTGAAAAAACTCGATATATTTAGCTTTTCAAAGATTATTATAGTATTTTTTTTACGAAAGAAGTAAAAATAAGAATTTTTTTAGATATTTCAAACATTTGAATAAGATTCAGATGTTAAAAGAAGAAAGATGGTGAAAAAACTTGGAATAGTTAGTTCTTCAAAGATTGGTATAATATTTTATTTTATGAAAGAAGTAAAAATAAGATATTTGTTTTTAGATATTTCAAACATTTGAATAGGATTCAGATGTTAATAGAAGAAAGATAGTTAACAGACTCGACGTAATTTTTGTATTAAAAATAACACTACATACACAACAAAAAAACTTTTTCTGCATTAAAAATAGCAAATATTCTAATTTTGCTTCAACAGATAAATGCCTTATCAAAAATTAGCTATTTTAAGCGTATTCCAGAGATTTAAATCTCTTTAATAAACTTCGATTATGTGTATTTAAAAGGAACAAGATGAGAAACAGAAGTTATTATATAGATTTATTATAAATTCAATAAACCTCGATTATAAGTAATTAAAAAGAGGAAAGAGCAAGAATAAGAAGTTATTATAAAAGAAAGTAGTTTTTTTATTCTTAGGGAAACAATAGTTCTAATGAAGATTAATTGCCCCATCGCCGATGATGGTATATACCTCGTTACGGAGACTTTGATAATGGAAGGGGATTCTGAATTTCTCACTGTGTACATCCACTGTTGTGGTGGTGCAATAATAATTTTGACAGATGTCTTAGAGATAGCGCAGAGTCTCTTTTTAATGAAGGAGTGTCAAGTATGTTTGTATTGAAAGTGACTTATATATCATTAAAAATTATTGTAAAATATAAAATTAACACATTTTTAATAATGAATAAGCTTAAAAATTTAAATACATAAATTAATTCATATGGGCCATTCAATAATTTATTAAATTTAGTGCCTAGTTTAAAGAAAAAAAATGCAATATTACATGCCATTTCATTATTAGTAATTTTTTAAATTATAAATATTTTGCCTTTCTTTCCAATATTATACATTATTTTTTAACATTATATACCGAGGCATAAACATGTATTAGAATTTAAACTGAAAACAATTCAGCATCAATTCTTAAAGTTCGAAAATCTGTTATTTCTAGCCTTTTTACTGTATATTTTGTGAATAAGTTTTACGTGAGGCCCATACTCAAACAGTTTCTATTATGCCCACAACAGTTTTATTTAAACCCATAACCATTTTAATATTATAACCTTAACTTGTTTAACTTTGGTTTTCTACATCATAGGAGGACGTAGCAGAATATAAACGATTTATTATTGAGTTTTCCAGCAATAAAGCATTTCGGTTATTGAAAGTTACTATGGAATTTGATGTTTGATATATACAAGTAAAAAATATATATAAATAATGTATATTTGTTATTTAAAAAGTATATATTAGGGCAAAGTGTATATGTGACTAAACCTTTAAAACTCATATTTAATTTGATTTAGTACATTTATAAATAACATTGTTGGCGCCATGACACAGAGGTACCACGTCTTCCCCGTGACCTGGATGTCTAGGGTTCTAGTCCCAGTTAGGGCATAGTTTTTTTTCTTTGTATTATCTGTGCGGTGTGTGAATGTGTCTCCCTGTAAAAGGGTCTGTGAAAACTAGTGTGTCATCCTTATTTGAGGTAGAAGTCAGACTGCCTTCGGGTGCTCAGGGATCCATATCCTCAGAAGCTATTTCACTCTTCTTTTTGTTGTAAAGTGGACACGCCATCATCATAAGTAGCATGAATACTTTTACTTTTGCGAAGAATAGAATTTCAGAACAAGGTTTCATTTAATGAAATATTACTATATTATTTACAAAATACTGATTTTTATTCATAAGTAGGCTTGAAGAAGACAAACAAATTTTAGAATAAAACAAGAATCAATAAAACAAGAAGTACTGTAAATAAAATAAATAATTCAGCCCTCAAATAAACGGAAATATATTTTATATTTTTCGTCTTTCTGATATATGATTTTTGTATAATGATCATATCTTAAATAGAACATTTGCATAAATTATAAAAATGGAAAGAACATTCCAAAATTAAGACAAAATTTCTTGATCATGAACAGATATTCTAAAGGGTGTTCCAAAATTAACACATAATTTCATTTTGACACCATTCTTGCAGTAAAGTGTTGACAAAGTTATTAAAAAGAGTTAGTATAAATGAGGAGTTCCACAAATAAAGCCACGTACGTGCATTGTTGAATAGTATTTCAAAAACAAAATCTGGGAGCTACAATTCGATAATTTGAGAGTTGGCCCCCTATATAGTGGGATTTAACACCCTTGTATACCTTTTTATGAGATGTTTTGAAGTCAAAGGCTTATACCAACAGGCACATAAGCGAGCATGCATTGAAGGAGGAAATTCAAAACTGCATCAACGAAATTCGGTCGCATTTATGAAAAATGAATATTAAAAATTTCCACAAAATAGGACATACGTGCCATCAAGGCAGTATAAGCCATTTGCAATGTATAGTATTCCATATAAAATCCTATCCTATGTTCTTTACGATTCAATAAAAATATAACAATTAAAATAAAAAAACCCCTTTTTTTATTTAATTCATATTTTGCATTAACACATTGTTCTTTGATGTAACGCTCCATTTTTAGTATCACTAAAATATCACCTGTCAAATGATTTTTTTAATAAAGTTGTCAACACTTCACGAATGGTAGCAAATTTAAATCTTTTGTGAATTTTGGGACACCTTTTACTATTAAAATTTTTCTAATTAAAATAGAAATATGTAGTGAAAATAATCACAGTAACATAAGTCAAACGGAAGCATGGATAGCAATATAATGGAGAAAGATTTTAAAGTTTTATATTTTAATTTTCTTGAGTCACTTATTCTTACTCAATTTTATTTCATTCTTTTGAATAGATATCTAGATTACAAGACCCAAAAGGATCTATTTGCAGTTTGAAATAACAGACAAAATATTTGTGATTATATTTGACCTACCAGTGACATCTTCCTAGAAGAATATAAAAAATAAAATTCTTTGTTTTTAATTTGATTCGAAAACTAATTGAAATTATAAAGCTACAAAAAAAAGAATTAATTAAAACTGCATTAAGTTATTTTTCATTCTTATTCTGGAATTTTTATGGAGGTGTATATTTTACTAAGATAATAAAAGATAGTCAAAATTTTTACTAAAGCTCAGAATACGGCCAGAAAGCAAGGAAGATATTTGATATATTTATCTAAAAAGTATCATTGAAGTTTTTAATTAATTAAAACATTTAACTATCTGTTCACTTAAGGTAATTAAATTTTGCGGAGATGTACCTCAGATCTAGGAACTTTACTAACTCTGATATCTGGTTGCCAAAATTAAATCCGAGAATGCAAAATTTTTTTTCTTAAATAAGTTATGGAAGTATAACAAAATAAACCGTTTTTATCTTTCATGCTAATTATTTATTATGATATAAATAGTAGTTACTTTCCTACAAAATAAAAATTTTAATTTATTAATGGGAATTTTTAGGCGATCACCTGGAACCCAATTTTAGAATTTCTTAAAAAGTTTAATTTTAAATTCCTTACTTCGAATAAATCGGTTTTTTGGATACTTATTAAATTAATTTAATTTATTAGTTTAGAAAATTAAAAGATTATAGTGGCTTCAGATAGTTTAGAATTTTTAACTTTCAATACGAGCGAGATAAACTTCAATTACATTAATTCCGAATATTCTATACAAATATTAAAGTTAATAGAGAAACCATTTTAAGATACCAGAGAAAATTCAAGCGAATATTTGCATAATAGCTTAAATATTAAGTAAAACCTGTTCTCGAATTCTTCAAGCATTGCCGATTTCAAATTATTTCATAGATTATGTAGTATTAAGATCAAAGCTGTTTTCGAATCTTTCTGAAAAGGCTGAAATTTCACGTGCCAATGGAATAGCTGAGAAACTTTAACTTTTTACCCAAATGTTTTAAAAGTTTTTGTTTAGTTATATTAGCGTCCTGTTTGGAATAAACACGGTGGCTATCTGGGGAAAATTCTAATAATTTTCAATCATGGTCCAAGGACAAGGATGACATTTGAATATATTTCCACGTCACATCAATGGCAAAATGTTTGCCTTCTTAGTATCAGAATTAGCTTCTTTCCAGCTTGCATACATAGCGAATCTTTGGTGGAAATGGAATACGAGCGCGGAGCTCTCCGACCTTAAACCCGATACCTTACCACTAGACTAAAGTCACTCATGAAATATTTAAACGGATTTATTTTAATCACTGTCTGATCTATTTTAACTTTAATGTATAGAAAAGACACAGAAACAAATTATAGCAGTCGTTAAAAATAAAACTAATAGATTTTTGAAAGGTATTCCATCCCCTTTTAAGGCCTCCTCTCTAACAAAAAAAATCACTGCATAATTAAAAAAAAATTATATGTGTTAATCCGTGAATAAGATAATTACAAATTAAAAAAAACAACCCTTTAAATTCGACGAATGAAATCCAATCTGAGATTTTTAAACTAAATTTGTAGATTTCTATCAAATTTTGAACGAAAATCCATTAAGAAAAAATATGTCTATCTGTGTGATAAAAAGTGAACATGATATTACAAAACGTAAATAATTAAAAGGAGAAAATTTGATAAATAGATTTAACATCTTGAATGTAGTTTGACGGCTTGCTGGCACAGAGGTAGCGCGTCTTCCTCATGTTCTGAGAGTCCCGGTTAGGGCATGGTTGTTCTTCTGTGTGCAATCTGTGAGATGTGTGACTCTGCCCCCCTGTAAAAAGGGGATGTGCAAGCAAATGAGTGGTGAGAGTGTAGCTAAGTCATACTCTTGGCCCTAGTTGGTGCTCGCTACTTCAAAAACTAGAGACGCTTCTTTCGGCTTAAATCTGCTGCTGTATCAGCGGGGGGTTTGTCCATGGCAAGTGCCTTTAGTAACAACAACAACGAGAAATGTAGTTTCCCATCCAATTTTAAATTAAATCTGTCAAAAGATAGATCCTTTATTGGTTTGTACCTTCGCAAGAACGTAATTACAATGCACGTGATACTTGCACTTAATTCACGTGATCACTTATTTAATGACGCATACTTGCCCTTGATTGATGTTTTCTATAATGGTAGTTCTATGTCAAATTTTAATTTCAATCAATTAGGAAAAAGTTCTCAAAAATGTGCATTCTTGTATTTTTTCAAGGCACTTAAAACTACTAAATGTGCGATACTGTGAATGTAAAAATCTATGCACTCATATAACTCCTGACCTTGACCAAGGTCCACAATTTTATGATGCGGAGGGTGAGGCGAAAGGTAACTTTATCAGAGAATACGCGAGAACGTTTTGGGGAGATCACACTCTGGCTTCGTAAAAATTAAAATTCACTAGGGACAGAACATGGTTGAATAAATTCAGTGAGATAATAAAAGTAATGTGTTGCAATATTCAAAAATATTCATTATCAATCCTCTAATAACTTAATATTTTGTTGACTAAAACCTTTTTAAAGAAGTACACAATATCCGTAATTATAGAAAAATTTAGTACGCTGTATAGCAGGTATAATGCGTAAGTATAGAAAAAGTTAATCATCTGGGGTTCATTTATAGACGATAATAAACAATCGTTTCGTTGTTTATTTTATTCTAAAGTCGTTGGTCTTTTTTTGAGGTTGTGTTCAGAATATTTACATGCACTAGAAAAGATTTTATATGTTAAGTAAGTTCTTGATAAAACTATAATTAATGTCTGATAATTCAAATACTGTTGATTGCTCCTTTTTAATTTTGTATTAGTATTTGATTAAAAAAATTTCTTTACCTCCTTGTTACGAGATTAATGCATTAGTTGCTTTTATTCTCAGTTTAAAATTAATTACAAATGCTCAGAATTACAAATTTAAATATGAAAGGAAAATTTACAAAAATGCAAACTTAAAATACAAATATATTATTATTTTATATTATCTTCCCTATGATAATAAAAAGTTAAAAAATTAAAACATATCAACTTTCTATAGATAATGTGAATAATTATCTTTCATATCAATACATGTTAAAAATATTGTATTATTATGTTTATATCCTTACATTAGACACTTTATTATACATACATATTATCTTAATTAGAATTATGGCACCGATTATCAATTTTTCTTTCAAATATTTCAAATTCCTACGGAAATTTTAGCCGACGTAAAAGTTCAAATAATCTTAATTTTTCAAAATGTCCCGAATAATATTTTAATATATACTTCAAGCCTTCTTTAAATACGGTTAAAGTTAAAAAATGTTGCTCGAGCTACATATTTAAGTATCGCATAAGTGGATAACAAAAATTAGTCTGGAGATAAGAAAATTTATGAAATTCCATTAATTAAGTGATTTCAAGTTAACAAGGTGTAAGCATTCTTCATTTAAAGATAAAAAAAATATATCTAGTTATTCAAAGCACTGAATTAATTTAAGGCATACTAATTCAAATAAAGAACTTAAAACTGATGAATAATTAATCTTTTTTGTAAAGTAGTTATCAAGAGAAAAATAAACGAGAGATGCGATGTTTTTTGAAGTAATTTTATAACTTTTGTATCAGATTAGGTTCATTATTTTGTGATGTTGAGGTTTAGCAGGTTTGAGATGATAAACCTTTTTAAATTTGCTTAAATATTTTTATATTAAAGAAAGCTCATCATTTAATAATTAAAAAAATCTGAAAAATATAAACATTGAAGTTAATGTTATTTAAATACTCAATAATGATCTTGGATCCTATCTATATTATGAAGAATAGTAGTACAGTTCACTGCTGAATATCCGGTTCGTAACTATTCAGCTTCCATAATATCCGGTGTAATGACTTGATCCTGTATGATCAAAGAAGAGGGTAGCGCTTTATTTACAGCCTTATGTACATAAAAACAACTCTTTCTCATATAAGTTATTATGATTGATAATATTTACATCAATGTTGACAGTAATACATGAATAGTTTCTCGATAAATTTTCTGAGAAACAATCTCATAAGAAAAGTTAACAGGCTGTTAAAGAACCAGTCGACTACAGGGGGCGAATCCACCGATCTTCATCGAGTGGATCTTAACTCAGAAACTCGAATGATACGAAACTTCACTCAATTCCTTAATAGTGACGATCCATTGGACTTCGAAAACCCCGACATCACTCGAGAAGAATTCTCCAGCTTTTTCCGAAAATCTCGCATTTTATCTTTTGTCAAAACTCCACCTCTCATTTTTACATTGGTGTACTTGAGTTGCCTGTTAGCCAATAGTTGTTCAGAAAATACTTCAATGATCTCCAGTTGACAATGGGAATGTTCATTAAGGATACACCCTCGTAGCTGATCCTCCAGAATAAAGCAAGATTTACATCCGAAGGGTTTGAGATTCTTCCCCTTTTAAGATACGATTTATTTACTTGGAGCGACAAAATTATTTTCTGGACTTAATAATTGTCCAAATGCTCCTATTAGTGGAGAAAATCCTCCATCTGGTTAACTGGAGGCACTTCACAATGCGAGGGTGTTACATAGTTGATGACCCAACTGACCGAAAATGCTAATTATTAACCCTTAGTAGCCTGATTTACGAAAGTGATTTATTTTTAATATTACTGTGTTTATTATTATTATATTCACTTATAGTATTATATTCACACAGTAATATTTTTAATATTACTGTGTGAATATAAATATGACAACAGTAAAATACGTATAGCCAACCTATAAAAAAAAACTAATAGTAATGTGAACATTCGGTTTAAAAGATTGGTATCAAAATTGGAACTCTAGGTTATTAAGGGATAAGTGTGTAAACCAGGAAGCGTTATAGTGGTGTAACAGGTGTCCCAGGCAAGGACGTAGAATATTTATACTGGTCTACATTTCGCTTATCGCTATTAAAAGAGGAAGGAAAGGCTTTCATTGGCAATATAGCCAAGGCATTGGACACAAGATTCTGCTACAATCCTCCTACGTATCGCGTACAAAATACAAGTTGAGACAGGAAAAAATCAGCATTCTTCTCGTAGTTTATTGTTTCCCTATTGTGTAACAGACATGTACAGTACATACAGTATTGGTAATAACTGCATAGTACATACAGTATTGGTAAATTGTTTTTGGGGTATGATTGGTATTTTTTGAGTGTAACACAGTTAATATTTTAAGATGGGTGGTAAACAAAAAATATTGTATTGATTTTAGAGGAGAATTTACTCACTTCATAGGGACTAGATTCTGGTGTAGCTAAAAATTTGACGATTGGCTTCAACATTTATGATTCAACGGGCCAGGTTCACATTTTACTTGACTTGGGATAAACAGAGGGCTTTGTACGCAATAAGAAGTGAAATTATGTATTATAATAATGAATTTTGGTATAAAATCTTTGTCTTCTGATATTGGTGGATAAAGAGTGACGTCATTGAACACTGGTCTATCTGGGTTTTTAATTATCTGGCCTACCATTCAGCTATATATAGCAGGATACATATAGTGCATTGTATGAATTTCTTCTTAGAAATGTTATGAAATACCTTGTAAAATACTATAAGTAGAAAGTTCAGACTACTTTAAAAACTACGAGAATTTCTGTATTAACATTCAGTAATTTAATACATAAAATGCCAATATACTTTTAGAAGTGTTGTATCACACAGGGTCGCATTAATGAAAACCTTCTAAAAAGGGAACATTCTATAGCATTGCATTACAGAAATGTGTTACGCATAGCAAAAAAAAAAAACCTTTTTTGGCAAAATCTGTTGAAAGTGACCAATAACGAAAATGCCCATTTCTACTTAATAAATAATTTTATATAAACCGACAGATATTTCTATGCATTTGACTTGACATGTTTCATGATTATTCAGATGGATTTTGGTTATCGATTTTTCACACTTTTCCGGATGTGTTAGAATTTTCTAATTTAATTCACTTCTTTATTATCAATGCGAAAAATTCTATTTAATTATTGACTTAATAGCAGAGCTAAATTAGCTTATAATTTCAGTCAAATGGCGACACTGGAAATGAATTTTGGTGAAAATAGATTTCAGGATTCGAAAAAACTATGATAATCAATTAGAAATCAAAAATTTAATTGTAAAAAAAAATTTAAAAAAATCGACTGCCTATTACAGTTAGAATGATTGTGAAAAACCTTTTTTAAACAATGTATTTGCAATTAATATATTTTATTTTTGTAATTTGATTAATTAATTAAATATATAGATTAAATACAGAGCATGAGTAACAATTTCTATCTAATAAATACAAATTATTAGTATTGTATAACATTGTATCTATAGATTTTTAATTTCGGAAAGCTCGTAAACAGGTTCATTGTATAAACGTCTTATGATAACTAAGAACTAAACTATCAGAATTTCTATTTATGAGCAAAACACGCATTTGAAAACTATATACAACTATACCTTATATTTAGTTTAACTCTTTTCGGTCCGATGCCAAGTGCGACTTGGCATTGAAGACTGAGCATCATTTTGGCGTTTTATTTATTTATTTATTAAATTTAATTGTTAAAAAGGCCTACATAATAGTTAAGAGATGTAGATTAATTTTTCAAAGAAATCCGGCTTAAAAGAATTATGTATATTTATTTTTCATAGCAATAAACATATCTTTATATTGGGTGAATAATTTTGCATCTAATTATTTTTCGGATTGCAAAAGGTTAAAGTGAAGTAAGGCATGACAAAATTGTAAATGGAGAATTCCTGTATTTGCCATTGATTAATATACCCTGTAGTATTTCTGTGTATTTTTTACTGTCATAAAAAAGTAAAACAACCATTGCGACAATCATAAACCTTATTGAATAGAAACTACAGCGTATCCAGCATTTTTTGGACCAATAACGATAAAAAGTTTTAGACGTTTTGTAAAAATTGCTTATTGAGATATTTTTACAAAACAATGTGGGAGAAAGAAATTTTTTAAAGATAAACTGCATTATAATAGTATATAAATGTTGTTTTCTGTATTAGAATTTAGGTAAATTAAAATATAATACCTTATAAATTACATATCTTAAAAATCAATAAAGAGGTATTAAAATCAATAAAGAGGTATCAATAAAGAGGTATTGACTCAATACCTCTTTATAAGAATGCAAAGTGTAAAAATCTGAAATCCATAAAAAATACCCAGAATGTATTAACTGACTTTTTAAAATCAAAAAATTTATAATTAAGTGAATTAAGGAAACAAAAAGTCATCATTTCATTGCCGTTTCTTCGATCGAAAAAAATATATATAACCTTTCTAAAATTATCTGATTTAGTAAAACTAATAACAGACAAAACACATGCAGTTTTCTTATTTTGCTGATCACAGACCATTGAGGCCCTTTGGGCTAAAACCAGAAATGAAATAATTTGTAACTTATCCACACAGCGATAAAATTCCATTACGATAACAAAATTTAAAATGAGGGGGAAAAAAACCTATGCTTTTATCTCAGCATGTTATCTCCCTCAAAAAAAAGAATGTATTTTTTTTTAAATTTTTGTTTATACTACTAAAGTTTATTAAAGTCTGAGAGGAAAGAGAGTAAGGGAAAGAGAAAAAAATTTCAGAAGAAACGCTCAGCAGCTGTTGCATTACCAAAAAGCTTTTCTCTGAGGTGTATTTTTACAAGTTTTTCCTGTTTTTTTTTTCTCATTCAGAATTCTTTTCACCTTCAAAAAGCTTAATAGATATTTTTTTCCATCCTTGAACAGAAAAGGCGCTCTTAAAGATCTCGTTAATGCTGTCACCAATGTTTTCAAGCTTCAATGACTTAAGAATTGCTGCAAAAAAATGGAAAAAAATTATTATAATTTTTTTAAAATTATCTAATCATTTTCCACGGATAAAACAGCTGCATGTAAAACCAAAGAAATGGTTTTTTATTAAAGAGATTTTGCAATTGCTTCATCATTCTCAATAATATTATGCATTATTAATTGTTACTAAAAAGCAATGCTTATTTTTTTTATCAAAACAGCTTAAGAAATTAAGCTTTAATTAAGGTTTAAATTTCCTCTACCACAGTATGAATGATAAATTAATTGGAAATTTATCCATACCGCACAATACTTCAAAAGCCGAATTTTTGACTAGATTATATGTTTATCGATATTTTTTTGATATGAATCACTTTTTTATAAAAACGTAAAAAAACTCAGATAATGCTCTTAATAAGTATCAGTTGCTAAAAAAAGTAATTCTTAAAACAAAAATGTAGAAAAAGTGCTTTAAAGTAGTAAAAATAAAATTAGAGAAGTAATTATAGGATTAGAAGAATTTTATTTTAAATTTTTTTGGTTATTAGTCGAAAAAAAGCTTTGGTTAAAAGGAAATCAACTTGTTTTATGTTTCAATTATAAAGTGATAATTATCAAGCAACAACGTTTAAACATGGCATTATTGAGTCATTAAAATATAAACTGATATATTTCATAAATAAATACAGAGAAATAAAATAGTTTTTTAGATAGGCCTTTTATTATCTATATTTATAAGTTGGTTTATAATAACGTCTGCTTTCATACCTTTTTTTTAGAATGAAAGAATATGGTATAAGAAGTTTAATATAACATAAATCGAAAATATTATTTACATTAGGGAAAGAGGAAAGTTATTATTTCTATAAATAACTTCCACTTTAAACTAACTAATTACTATTTTCTTCCAATATTTTTTTTGTTATTTCTATAAAACATCAAAATATTCACATGCAATGTTAAATCTATCAGAATGTCATTGCTTTATATTTATTTCTCAATTGTTTTTCAGGAGGAAACAATATGGCATCAGGTGTTTGATTTAAATATCACAAAGGGAAATATCTTTCTTCAACAAGAGAAAAATTGCATATGTTTTTCAAGAAATTACTTCCGCTAAACAATAACTAACTACATATAGCTTTCTATTTATTTTGTTGTTTCTGGGAAACAAAAAAATATTCACATTCAAAGAACAAAGTTAAATCTGCTAAAATATAAATTTCTCTATAAAAACATTTTTCACAAAATTTTCTGAAATCAAATCAAAATTTTAAAATAATTTAAGTACTGCAACTAAATATTATTGTATTAATTTTAAATAAAATACTTCATTAAAAAGATTTTTGTATTGATGTTAAGTACTCCACCCCCTTCCGATTGGGTTAAAATAATACGGCTAAAGACCATGATACGGAAATTCTAGGATTATAACAAAATTCATTAAACAGTAAACACTATAACCGTAAGACACTGTAACTGAACAATCAAAATTACTCAAAACTATTTGGTACTCTTTAGTGAAAATAAAATTCAAATTAGCTTTCTTATATTCTGAAGAGGAAATATAGATATATTTTTTTGCTGAAGCCTTCGGCGAATTTTTTTCTCTCCATTGATATTATATATATATATATATATATATATATATAATTAAGAAATATTGATTCAATTTTTGTGATATTGTTTCAATCACGCAATTTGTATTTTGGCAAAATTTTGTATGAATGAATCAGAAATGAAAATTCTACAAAAACAATAATTTGATCTAATTGTTGTACTCAACAATTGTTGTAATAATAACATATTGGCACTGAAGGATCTAATTTCTGAATCGAAAAGAACGAATATAGAATCAGAGAACAATATTAATATCATATGAGGAATATAACTAATGCTTGCGCTGTTCAAGCTTGGATCAATTTAATTTTTATAGACAAAAAAGCAGGAATTCTTGTAATGATAGTTTGATTTTTTTTATCAGCGTGTGTTAGTATTACATTTTTATCATGTTGTTTCAAGGAGTTTCACAAATTGTTACAACATTTCACAAGGAGCTTCCCATCAGCCCAGTTGGTTTGGGTGAAAGAATAGTCTGGTAGCCTATGGACCGTTCACGAAGCCCCTCGTGTTTTGGGGCGCTTGCTCGCTCGGTTATATAAGGGAAGGGTTGCGTAGTTTCGGCAATTTCCTATCGGAATAGAAGCGTCTCCTTGGACTAACGGATTACTTTTCTTGCTTATTATTGGTGAGCTGTGTTTAAGTTTGCTATTAACGTTATATTATTGAGCTCGCTGTGATTTATTGTTTACTGTGCTATACGATAACTGTTTTGCAGTCGGTTTTTATTGTGCGTAATGTTTGTATCTACGCTGGGAGGGAATGTTGAATGCTGAATTGTTTATTTTATCTGAAGTTTTCCTTTATAAAGTCATTTTGTAAATAGCTGTAAATAAATTTGTGCTGTCCTCAAGTAAAGACTATTCAATCCGAAATCTCTGCGCTAAAAAGGTTACAATATGTATATCGTATAACTATTTTATCATTGTGTGTTAAGTAAATAACGAATTTTCAAACTTTTAATGACTTTCTTTAAAAGTTTTCATCATTTCCATGTATTTCTCAAATAGAATTTTTACTTGCATATTTATAATATCACTCACGAGCATATAAGGAAATCCAAACCTTTTATTAGGCTGCGTTTACTTAGAAGAAAAATAATACTAAGGAACAAGTTGAAACGAATTCAATTTAATTTTCTATTGAGAAAACTCGGTCGATTCTATGAATAGATATTCTTTTGGAAATATAAACCAAATAATGTAGCACTGTTCATTGATGAAAAATGTAGTCCGTTTCATTGAAATAATATTTTTTCCTTTCTAACATTTAAGAAATTCACGTTCTGTGAAAGATTTTATATTGCATTTCTCCCTATAAAAAGACATAAAAAGGCACATGAAAGGTTAGTCATGTATGAAAATAAAGTTTGGATCTTTCGTTTTTTTATTTATTTAGATTTTCTACACAATTTTTAAAACATGACAACGATTACAAATATGATGGAAGTAAGAATAAATAATAGAATATTTTTAGAAATACATTTGGTTTGACGATGCGATTCAATTTCTATTTGACATTTAGGCATTAATATTTTCTTCAAGTCATAAAAACTGCTTAGAATGTCAGTAAATAAGAGGAAAAAATTTATTTTTAGAAAATTTGTTGGTAAAAGCCCTTTAAAAGACTCCACAGTTTTAAAAAATCTTCGGCATTGCTTTTAAAATCAAATGAAATTGGAGTAAGCTATATAAAACTATTTCTTAATTGCTATATTAAATGCACATTTCAAGGGGTTTCAGGTTGTATCGTTAATGCGTTTAATCTATTGCCATCATTGAATTCCTTGAATAGAAAAAGGTTTAACCTTCCTTCTGTTACCTGGTTCTGCAAGGTAGATGAAGATAAATAGGAAAAGAAGCTATCTGCACAAAAAAGAATGCCCCAGAGATCACATACAACATCGTGATTATCAAGAAGTGTAGTGATGAATAGAATCTGTCTGCAATCCAAACAACTCTCACTCATTAATTGTTACCTTCGTAAGTATCCTAGCACAATAGACTGAATAAATGGACTGATTTTCTTTAATACTTGGTATAGCATTATATTGGAGATTTCTAGATGATCCTGATTGATGCTATTCCAAAACTAATTGTTGCTATTTCAAAACTTACAATAAGAAACGCAAAAATTATGAAAAGGCTGTTCAATAACAAAGTATCCTAATAAAAGCAATCACCAGCATAATTATTCTACGAATTTTTTACAGTCTTTCTGAAAATTATCATAATTAAATGCACCACATTTATTCTACTTCTTTTGCAGTTTTCAAACACATTCTGTAAGCCATTTTTTGATTGTTCAACAAAACTGTCTCTATAGCATTTACTATTACCTCAGTTGGTGAAAAAAGCTCCGCGAGGAGGAGTTGGTGAAATTTAAAAAAAGAAAAATATCGCATGGGGCTAAATCAGGGTTATAAGGAAGATAGAAAACACACGTAGAGTTGATTTTTGAAAGCTTATGGTAAAAGTTCTTCTAAGCCACCATGTACAAACATGTGCTTTTTTTTGTTAGCAAATTATAAGAGTCACACAATGGAATTTTCAGTTTTTCTAATATAACTCCAATTGCGATTTGACTATCTTTCCTCACTACCACAGTACTATGTTGATTTTGACTTCCTTTAGAATTGACGCATAATTGTCGTCAATTTTTTAAACCAATCATTTTCTCTCTTTAAACATTCTAAGCATCTTCTAGCTGTGCTATAGGGAAGGAAAAATTCTCCATCAAATTTCTACAGCATTGCATAGGTTTCAGCTGACGATTTCAATGCTTTTTCTGGATCGTACTCATTTTTCATGTAAAGATATCATTTCTATGACCTTGGGTCAGCTGCTAAGGTCATAGCAATGATGTCTTTAAACAGCGAAGCATACTCATCTATTCTTCTCTTATTCCCTTACTCATGTATTATTAATTTAATTTTTCTCGATTTTTTAAAATCACCTTTGAAAATTAGGACCAATCTTCATTGAAGCTTCTTTTTACATACAAAGGAACCTCAGATATATAGATGCGGATTATTTGAAGGAAAAAAACCAGTAATCAAATTAAGAAATATATAATCATTGATATAGTATAATAATAATTAATTTTCATCTTTCTATTATAAATGTCAGCATTCGTATTTAAAACATTTACCCCAAGTCATTACAAATATGGGTTATTGATTTTCGATTTCCGTTTCGTTTTTAAATTGCTATATAGGAGCCCCATTTGCAAATGGGTTTGAAACGAATCAATTGATATCTATTTACAACGTTATACTAATATTACGTGATTCAACGTTTAGACAACAAAAGGTTAATGACCACAGAGAGAACAGAATAACTTTTATCCACACATATATCTCTTAATAAATAGTTAGAGAGTTTAATAGCAATGAAATTTCTGCATTTTATAATTTTATTCATGAAATATATATGCTGGTTACACAGTCTTCAATATGTTTTACACAACAGCAATGTAATTTCCTGCTCTGTCAAAATAATGTCAGTTTAAAAATTTGGTGAGATAAAATTATAGTTAAATATTTGTAATTGGGAGCCTTTTCTCCAATTGTTCAATTTAACTTTTAGTTTATAAACTGTTGAAATGCATTTGTTAAATGCTTTTTAAAATGAAGAGAAAAACCCCAAGGGATATGAAGAAAAAAATTAATTTCTTGAAACATTTTCTGTTTTGCATGGCTTGCCGATTAATTAACCTCAGTCAAGATCATATATGAGAATATAAATAAATTTCGCACTTTTAATTATAAGAAACAAAGAATCTCTTGATAATTTGTAAGTTTTTTAAATGGTAATTTGTTCTAAAGAAACAACAATTTATCAAAGTATCATGGCTGTTGATTAAGTGTCATTAGAAGTACTTAGAATGATTAAAACATTATACAAAATATAAATATAAAAAGAATGATTTTACCAAATATTTCAAGTGCTTAATCACGCAGGCTTATGGAAAAGCTAGGCACATTCTAGCCATTATAATGATTCACTTTCAAAATATTCATTCAAAATTAATGCTGCTGAATATAAACTTGTCATTGTAAAGCTCATCAATAATTTTTGGTTAATTAGGATCTTAATTTGATGATAGATGTCCAAAGAAAACAAAAATAAGTCGTAACCAAAATTCTTATGCAATAAAAATATGTTTGTATAATGATACATTTTATTTGAGAATGAATGCATTGATTTCAGATAAATTTTATATAGGTTTTCCTAAGTTTTTTGACTAATTAATAATGCCTAACAACAGACAAAGAAACATGGGTATGTTTAAAGTTGAAGACAAAAATCTTTGAAAAATGGTAAATCTAAATGAAAAGGAGAAGAAAAGTAGACAAATACTTATTAAAAAATTAATCGCGCACTGTTAGGTTTAAATTAATTGAAATGTCTTTTAATCCATTTTTACTAAGCAGCGAGCTTTCATCTAATAGTGAATCTTTTAAAATGGCGCTTTGTTTAGGAAATAATGTTTTTTCCTAATGCTATGATTAAAGTACACATGCTTCTGATGCCTGACTCATTAATGAGTATTATAGTCTTAAAAGTGCATTACGAGTAGGATTCGTTAATAAGCATTATGATTATAAAATTACAATACGTATATGGCTTATTAATGAGAATTATGAGCTCAAAACCGCCTTGTGGATTCCGGCCATTATTTCAAAAGAATGGATTAAAATTTGATCAGACACTGCTTTATTTGAATTCATCGTAGATGTAAAATAAAAATATAAAAAAATAATTTTAACAGCTAGCAGCGCTATTTAACCATTTAACTGTTTCGCTCTCTTCGGAAAATAGATATATAAATTGCGACAAAAAATTGAGCGATGACGAGTATACTCGTCAAACACAAAGTATGCGTAGTTTGAAATTATGTTGCATTGAAAGACTTAAATTTTTATTTCAATAATCACATTTATTTATTTACTTAAACTAACATACATGTTTTGTATATGAACGAAAAGAAACAAAAAATTAATTAATTTTTTTTTAATTTGCTGTTAGAAAAAGTATTGAGCAAGCATGGTACAGCGCATAATTAAGTATTTATCGAGTATTTATATGCGAGTTTTTTTGATAATAATTATTAATAATCTTATTTGTTGCTTTGATTTCGACATGGCCTCAACATATTTTGAAATTTACGAAAATATTCAAAGTATTTTAAAATTTACGAATATATTCAAAGTATTTTAAAATTTACGAATATATTCAAAATATTTTAAAATTTAGGAATTTATTCAAAATATTTTAAAATTTAGGAATTTATTCAAAATATTTTGAAATTTACGAATATAATCAAAATATTTTGAAATTTACGAATATA
>JAOUZG010007547.1:181694-224610 GCA_026289955.1 Argiope argentata | reverse complement strand
TCAAAATATTTTGAAATTTACGAATATATTCAAAATATTTTGAAATTTGCGAATATATATTTTGAAATTTAGGAATATATAAAATTATAATTCAAACTGCCAATTGTCACTATCTATTACTCTTGAGGAATAAAATCGTCATAATGCTGAATTAATTTTATAAAGGCGAGTTTACTCGTCAAAGACTGTTAACTGAGTAAATAATTCTAAACTGCTGCCCATTTTTCCAGCAAACATTCCAGAATTTCTAATTTTGGCAATATATCACTCTGCAATACGTCTTTTCTCTAATACGAAAAAACTCAATCTCTGAAATAAGTTGAATTCCATGTGTTGAAAATTCATCTGCTAAAGTCTGTGTTACGGTAAGATCCTGTAGTGAATTCTTTTTCGAAGCAGATATCTACTTTTCTAGTGTCTTGAAGACAGATAAGACGAAATGTTCCGGCTCGCCTCATTTATTGGGCTCCATTTTATCTCCTATTTTGCGTAAATATTTGTAAAAGAGCTCCTACATAGAATGAAGAAGATGAATTCAAGTCAAGCGTTTTATTGAATTCTGCTGTGAGAGAGCAGTACTTACAGTCTAGGAGGAAGACCCTTGTAAAAAAAATCGAGCCTATCCGGTCTGTAAGGATAAAATATTGTCGTTCCATGCTTCCTTTCTTCCATTTGCTGATTAGCAATGGAATTTAAATGTTAGACTTTAGATGTTTTTTGTTCTGCTCTCTGAAGCGTTTTTTCGAAATGAAAATTGCGAACAATCTTTTTTTTTTCCTTATTTTGTTCTTAAAATTCAGTTTCTAAAGCCTTGTCTTCAAATAAGCGTTACTTTTCTTGGAAATACGGTTTAAATCAGATTTCGAAGAATTTGAGTAATTCAATTGATTTATTAAAGATAAAAGGATTAACTAAAATATAGGATGGAACATTTTTCAAAATGTTTAAAACCCGAAAAATTGGCTCCATATAGTATTTTTCTTTTTCAAACTATCTCAGTTATTCTGCTTTATAAACTATTCGTTTTATTTCGTTCGCAGTAAGCGATTAAGGGTTTCTGAACTATTTGAATAAATTATTAGCGCTGATAAAATATCCTTTTTCTGCCAGTTCGTAAAGCGAGGATAAGGCATCACAATATCCTCGAAAATTCTAGCTGCGTTTCATTAATTTGCATCAATCGTTTAACTTAAACTGGGAGTTTCAACTAGAATGTAAGATTAGCACTGTACATGATTTAATAAAGTCGAAAGAAGTTTATAAGGTTTTCAATTATATAAAAATAATAGATATTTATTAGATTAGTTTTTATTCTGGAATTAATTTTTTTGGATTAAAGAAATTCTAATGAATTCGGTATTTTTTATTATTGATAGCAAAAGAAATTAAATCTTGCTTGTTCAAATTATCAAAATATTTTTTGAGACACTTATAAAAGAAAAAGTGTTTCAAAATATACCACCAAAAAATTGTAAATTACCATGAATTAAATATTTTGTGATTAAATTACCGAAAATGTACGAAAAATTTCGAAAATATTTGTTTCTAAAATTATTAAGGTAATTACTTTACGAATTAAAACTAACCGTGGATTAATATATGAAGCGGTGACAAGCAGAAACTTCTGCATATTAAAACAAATTCTCAAAGGCGAAAATGTTTAAAAACATCTAGCTAGGAAAGAAATGTTTTTACGCTGAAATAGTTTATAAAATGATATATTTATATTGTAAATACATTCATAAAAGATATTTTACTACATTAAATGTGTTATGATGTCTTATGTGTGTTATGATGTCAAAATTTACACATCATAAATGTGTTATGATGTGTAAATTTTTGATATTGGTGGCTGTACCTCAAATATTACTGCAGTTTTATTCTTTAAATTAAGAAAAGATTTTTAAAAAAATTTTGCTTACTACTTTAAGACAGTAATACGTTTTTTCCAATTGACAAAGATTAAAATTCTATAATAAATAAAGTCTAAATATCACCAGTTAATGAAATAAAAATAAATCTTCAATTTTAAAATAAACGGAATATTAAAAATCTGATTAAAATGGATTGATGGAATTCGAATTTGTTAAAAGAAATTTCTTTAAAACCTTTCATTTAATTGCTTTTGAATTTGTTTAAATCGTGGAATGCAGCAGGAATCTAGACATATTTCTGAAAGCTTTTCAGATATTTTTGAGCAGAATTCTATAATTTATAATTCTTATCTTTGCCATATTCTGTATGGAAAACTTCACTGATATACCTATGATTTATCTACCTGAATAGAATATTCAGGTAGACAATATATTCTATAGGATATTTTTCCATTCTATTTGCTTTACTGGTTATATAGTAAATAAATTGATTCTGGAGTAAATAGGTTTAGCAATATAAAGAAATATTCAAATACAATTCCTATCTTACTATTAAGTTTCGTATAAAACAGTCAACAAATTTTTAACAAAAGAATGGGGTAATAACATTGATAAATTTTTTATAGCTTTTCCATTGATTGTCAGATTAATATTCAGAATTGGCGTCTTTCTATGCTTCTTTTATTTTCATTGAAACTCCCGTGGTCACACCTCGTAATAGGTGGTTGGATCTCGCCAATTTGGTGGGTACACTAATTGGTGGGGATGGTTCTTACCATAAATAACGGGACGTACTTCCTATAGGAAGGTCTGTACCGAGGCCGGTGATGACCCTTAGGACTCCTGCCGTTGTTGCTGTTGCGGCGGTCCGGCTATTCAGCCCCGGTGTTTTAAATCCGTGTACCTTCGTGGTGTGTTGGAGAGTCTATTGTGACTTTATCTTCATTAACAATAAAGGAAGCATTGTACGTGTTGGCGCTTGATCTAGGGTGAACCGTTTGATCTAGAGCTATCAAGCTTAACATAAATAAATTTTAAAGAAAGGAAACAGAAGCTTTAAAGCTATTTAAAAATAACTAAGAACTTCATTAATTAAGAAATGAAACTGGAATTTGGAATTCGCTATAATCCCAGGAATATTTCGCATAAATTTTAATTAAAAAAATGTTAAATCCTAAAAGTGTCTTTTTCATAATTTATTTACCGAGAATTTTTTTTTTGAACTTTTTTAAAAAAATGCTTTCTCTTTATTTTCAGCAATAAATTCCGAACTATTTTTCTTGTTACATCAAATATTCAATCGGGTTTTTTTGTTGAAATCTAATAAATAATTTTTTTGTTCAATATAAAGCTAATTTATATATGAAATATAAAGATAATTTATGATACTAAAAAGTTGGAATGGGGATAGAATATTTATTAAACAATCAATATTCCATGGGGAACCTGATTTTTGCTAGGATAATATAATATGAAAATGATGTTCATTGAATCATTCAAGATGAAAATATTTGTATCTAAATTTCATTGGTTTCCCTTTTATATAGATGTTTTCCCCATATCTTCCAAAATGGTGGCTATACTTTTGCCAATACGTAGCTATTCAGAAAACACAATGAATAGTTATATAATTCAAATCAACAACTTTTAAAATGGAGGAATTTTTCTATACCAATGAGAATAAATAATCCTATTTTTGTCGAGGCACAAAGTATTCAAAATCTTCCTCTCAAGCTCTTGTTAAAAAAGATCAGATGTTATCAGACTTCTCTAGAGGCAAAAAATATTCTAATATTTAATAGAAATTCCAGATGCTTTTGTAAGGATGCTTAAGGCATTGTATTTCATCATTGTCCTATTTATAGAATAACACTTAAATTCTCTGTAAAATTAGTTTACATACAATTTTATCCTCTGTAGATTTCATTCGGAAAATACATCTATTTTATGAATAAATTCGAAATATTTATCAATTTTTTTATTTATATTAAAAATGGAATTCATGTCAAACGAAATAGTCAAAATTAGCCAAATTCAAAATCAGGAAATGAAAGATGATTAGAAATCAAATTTATGTAATAATAAATAATGCGAACAAGTCTTAGAATATATTTTAGATGTGGAACACAAATTTATAAAAGAAATGCTGTAATGAGTGCTAAAATTCAGCAAGATAGAGATATCCTGTATCCAAGATGATAGTGAATACGGGTTAAAGAGGTAGGAAAAATAATTGAACGTTTAGAATGTCATTGGTAAGCTTCAAAACTATTGATAAAAATCTGATGATTCTTTAGAAACATTAACCATTAACTAATTATTAGAATTATTTCATCAGATTATTAACCTTTCTGAATTATTCAAATTACATAATCTTAAATTCTATTATTTTTCTTATTTTTATATACTTATAATAATTTATTTATTCAAAAGGAGCATTTAATATTTCTGAATTCATTTCTCTAACAGGATATATGCATTAAGTTTTAGTATTCTAGATATGCATATTAAAAGAGAAACACCATTATTTCTATCATTATAATTTCCTTTTTTTTGAAATTCTACGTATACATAAAAATTTTCAGGTATTTGCAACATAGGTAAAAATGAAAACAGCATATTACGTACAGATATTTTTTAAAAGAAGATGCTTAGCAGTTATGCATATACAAATACATTTTTACGAACAGAAAATGTTTAACAGTTATGCATATACAGATGCATTTTTACGTATGGAATATGTTTAATAATTATGTATATACAGATGCATTTTTAAATATAGCAGGTAGAACAATTATGCATATAGAAATGCATTTTTAAATATATCAGGTAGAACAATTATGCATATAGAAATGCATTTTTACATATAAAGAGATGTTAAACAATTTTACAAATAGAAATGCATTTTTTTTACATATAAAGACATTTTTAACAATTATGCATAAACAAATGCCTTTTTACATATAAAGAAATGCTTAACAATTATTAATATACAAATGCATTTTTACATATGGAAGATGTTTAACAATTATGCATATACAAATGCATTTTTACATATAAGATGTTTAACAATTATGCATATACGAATGTATTTTTACATATTTATAAAATTTTTCATTTCTTTAAAGCGTAAGTAAAAATAAAAACCACCTCTTATGTATAAAATTACTTTAAAATAAGATAGTTAACCATTCTGAGAAAAAAAATAATAAATTTCAACTGAACATTAATAGTATATTACTTCAAATCCTTCTGATGGTATAAAAATAAATAAGATCTTTTAAGATAATTAGGATTAAAAAATCAATTTAAAGACGATGTATTAAATACATAAAAGATTTATGCGTATACAAATACTTTTCGTTTAGCTAAGAACAGAGATACAAAAAAAAAGTCGTTCGGAATGAATTTTAATTTTGTTTACACAAATAAACACTTCGAGCTATTCCAGTCATTTCTCAAGAAGAAATTCCTGAAAAAAAATATCACGAACTAGGATTCAACAGCTGAGATCCATATAAAACCTTACAGCGGTAAATTTTATTTTTCAAATGCCCAATATATCTATAAATTTTTATTTGTGTGGGATCGCGATTTCAGACTCTCAAATAAAATGTGGACCGCAGTTTCCCAAATCGAGTTATCGGAGTTCTGTTTTTCCTCCGGGGCAATAGAGTCGAAGGTTGTGACTGAAAAATGTTGTGAAAATGGAGTCGATGGGGACAGAAAACAATATCAATGGAAATTAAATCGATGCCCATGCAATAGGGGCAGAGATTGCTTCTTTCGGGATGAAACATTGCATGGAGAAAGCAAATGAACGATCAACTGTCCCATCTCTAAACGACGGGGGAGGCTTTTGTAGAGAAGAAGGGAGATAAACCAAAAGAGCGAATTTGTGAGCAGGATTTGAAATTCCTTATTGGATTAGAGAACTTTTAAAGAGCTCTATGTATTGCATCATTTCGTTGCAGGAAAATGTATAGTAATTGGCTTTAACTTTTCAGATTTGGAAAAGAAAAGTTCGGAAATCTCTGATGCAGTAAGATGGCGTCAATATGTGACGTCAAAATTAAATGGCAAATGTGACGGACTGCCTTCAAAGGATGAAATCAAATTTTGCATTACGTGACACAGAGCGAATGCTCTTGTCAGGGCCATCTTAGACTGACACTAAAGCAGTGGTTACATAATTTATATGTTACGTCGAATTTTATAAAGATTATATTGCGTCAGCACCTTTTTTTTTGAAATTATGCGATAGTGTTCAGTTCTTTGCTGTTATAATCTCTGAGAGAACGGTGCTTGTAATAGAATGACGCTTTTCATATTTTCAATTAGTTATCCTGAGTCAAAAGATAGCAAGAGATATGAAAAGGGGAAATAATAAGTTTTTTTTAAATATTTGAAGTGATTTTTTTTTACTTTTTTATATATGAAGTATGCAACGTTAACGTATTTGAACTGCTAAAACAAATGCCGATTTTCAGACCTCTCCAATTCCAAAAAATACTTTTTTTAATAGTAACTGCATATTTTTGAACACAATAACTCAAAAACACTTAAGCTGAATGAATCTCATTCCTTTAGCCTAATCTTCAGTCCCTTTATTAATAAATTCAGTTCATTTTTTATACATTTATTAAGTTTTGAATGATATTCATTCGCAAGTTGTTTGTCTATCCGACGGCAAACAGTATGATAAAATATAGAGAGCTAGATAGATAAAATCCGATACTTACTTTGAGCATCTAATCTGTTGATACGAATCAAATTATGAATCAAGTCTGTAAAGGGTTTAATTATCTACTATCCGTGCATTTGCAAACAAATGTTGTTGTTGTTTCTAATTGCACTTGAAAGTGCAATTAGAAACAACAACAACAACATTTGTTGTGCAATTAGAAACAGTGTAATTAGAAGTGCAATTAAAAACAACATTGAAAAGTGCAATTAGAAACAACATTGAAAAGCTCGCTGACGTAGTCAGCGATTTTAAGCCGATGACGCGTTTCTTGTTTTTAAGTAGCGCCAACTAGTGCCAAGAATAAATCTTAGATATTCACTTATCACATTCTATTTCAAAGCATCTTTTTACAGGAGGCATATTCACAGATAGAACAGAAGAAAAGCAACCATGCCCGAACCGGGACTCGAACTCAGGAGGATTAGAACATGGGGAAGACGGGCTATCCCTTCCCTGGACATCGACTAGCAAACACACCTTCTGCAAGACTAACTTTTCGATTAAACACAGTTTCGTGTCAAATCGGTGGCAAAAATATCAAAGATTTATTATGGATTTTAATTGCTATATTACGCAGCACAAAACGCTCATGCACTCTGAAAATAAAAATGTGAACTTTTATGTTATTCAAGGCTTCATTCAAGATTTATAATTTTTACAACAACCTTTACTAAGGATTGAATGAGAAAGTTTTTAGCAAAACTGGTATATAGAAATATTAAATTAGTTCAAATAGTGCAAAATTCTATTTAACTAGTAAAACTAACTAATTATATAAAAAATGAAAGATTGTAAAACTATTTTATTAGGCGTACTTACTGATAGTCAAAAAACAAAATAATTTCTTTTAAGTGACAAACTATATATAAAAAATATAGATAAACATGAAGAACTAATAAAAAAAATCTGCAGAAATTTATTTTTTATTGTAAGAGCTACAGTATATTACTTTCGAAAATATAAGACAAAGTCAGCCATTTGTTCAAACAGGAAAATAATTGTTCGTATTACTATCAGTAGTAATTACGAACTGCTCGATAGATTCCGGAGTTAAAAAGCCATACATCTATTCTTCATTTATCGAATCATCATAAGTTGACTATCACCAATGTATTTTAACGTATAACGTTAGGAATATTTTTATGAATCGAAAATGTACAGAATAATTATGATTATATTACTTTTAGATATATGAATAATACTTTTACGGTTTATATAAATGGAGTTTCTTGTTATTGACGAAATACATATGGTTATGGAAAATAAGTTCAGTAGGTGGATGTAACTGGGAAAAATCCCAACAAGTTCAGTAAGTGATAACGATGCATTGTTCAACAGACATACATGAATATGCAATACCAAAACGTATTTGGAACGTACATAAGAACAGCACTTGCAGTAAACAGCAGCGTAAAAGAAATAAATTGCTGTTAAACAACCACAACAGCAAAATGCTCTCAGAGTGAACTCGCTAGAGAGCAATACTCCAAAGAAAGACTTCACTGAGCTTCTGCTTTTATCGATTTGACTGACTACTACTACTACTCGTGTGTGAGCCTCTATTTTTATAGCTCCCGAGACACGCAGCAAATGCTCTAGAACAAATAACGAAACTCTAGTCCTGTTGAATATATTCCAAAGAATTTCGAATATTCAGGATCATCTCATTTTTGTCACCAAAGTCATCACAAAGGCAGGGGGTCATTGCCTGACTATCATTTACAGGTAGGTAGAGTTGTTCGTGAAACTCTTACTAACTAAGAGGCCTGCTATGCATTGAAGTAATATCACAGATTTATAACAATACATTAGTGAATGAACTGTTATATTTTGGCATCTAAAATACTATAAAATGTTATGGTGTTATATGTATTTTTTGCAATACAGTGATGCATTTAAATAAGAATCTACCTGTTTTTCTATTATGTAATAAATTGCCTCCTTTATTACTGCCTTTATTCTTTAGTTATATATTTTTCACCACTTACTGAATTGCAGAATAAGTGTTGCAATTCAGAAAAATTTGAAATTTTACGAACTGAAATGAAATAATACCTAAATACTAAATCTTTAAATAAATGGCAAAGCATTTTCTCTTTAAAACTTAAGATAATTCGAGCCGAAAATAGTTCTGATTAAGGTATCGACGGCATCTTATTTTTGGACGAAAATTGGGAGTACGTAATAAAAAAATGAAGCTTTGAAATTTTTTTTTGCCAGGGTAACAGGGTTCCAATTAAATTTTTAAGTACAACAAGTCAAACAAATTTTTAACTTGATCAAAGAAAAATTAAATTGGCATACAAAAATTAAACGAAGTACTGATATATTGGCTATTTACAAAGAACCACTAATGAAAGAATTTTAGAACATAATAAAGAAGATTTAGAAAATTATCTTTTCCCAATGATATTATCATATAATTTGTGATGACGATTGCTTTATAATGTTGTTAAATTTCCTCAAATCTGAAGAGTAAGCAAAATTAATTTTCAATTTTTTCCCCAATATTTAAAAAAATCATTTTGGTAAAATAAGTAGCTATTTTTCTAAAAACAAACTAAATATTAATTTTATTTAGCATGTGAGACTTTTTACCTGATAATTTTTGAAGAAACGAATGGATTTAGTTCATTCCGCCATTTTCATTAATTAAAACACAAAAAATTAGGTGATATGTTTTTTCTTTAAATAATATCTTAATAATAGAGCAGCTGAAAATAGATCTTGTTTTAAACAATACATGTAACATGCAAGTTCTATGAATGAGTAAAGAAAACTATGGATTGAGAAGTTACTACTATTTGTTACATTATTAAAAAAACACAAACCATTAGAAAATGATAGGATTTTTTTAAAAAATATTTTTTTCTTTAAATAATATCTTAATAATAGAGCAGCTGAAAATAGATCTTGTTTTAAACAATACATGTAACATACAAGTTCTATGAATGAGTAAAGAAAACTATGGATTGAGAAGTTACTACTATTTGTTACATTATTAAAAAACACAAACCATTAGAAAATGATAGGATTTTTTTAAAAAATATTTTTAATAATAAAAATGCTTAAATAATCATGAACTTCATTAAAACAATACTTAAAACATACGGTTTATACAAATGAGTAAAATTTTCTATTTTTTCTGGATATTTTATTTGTTGTACGATTTAAATAAATTTTAACAATCTGATTTTAATTAATTCTAAAAACCTTTAAAAAGGTTTTTAGCAGTTTTTCTTTAAAAATTTTCTTTCGATGTTCTTTTGAGTTTTCCCAATGCTCCAAAACAAATCTGTCGAGCAAAGTAAAATTAATTCTGATTTATCTAAGCAACTATAATTTTTTTTCTAAATTCTGAAACTTCTAATGTATTTTAAATAGAGGCCCATAAAGAAATTACACTTTTCATAAAGAAACATAATCAGCCAAAAATCACAAAGCCAGGAAATCTTTGTGTACTTTCATAGTATTAATTTTGCATCAAGAGGAATTACTTTAATTTGGATTTCCGGTCTAGACTAAATTATGAGTTCTGAACTCCCCCCCTCTCTGATGTAAAATACAAAAATAAAATCTTTTATTTCAATTTTGTGATCCGTTTCTGCACAGTATTAAAACACCAGCCAGTCGTATCGCATTTACAGAGAAAAGATTAACATACAGAATTAATTTTGTGAGTGGAAAGAGCAACGGGGCATAATCAGATTAGAGGACATAATCCCTGAAAATAAATTATGAAAATAACTATTGAAATAAGTCACGAGAATTCCGATACTGGAACAAGTTCTAAGTGTGGCTTACCGTCACTCGATAAATGGAACTTTTGGGGTAGACCAAAGAACCGGGAATTTCTATTATTGATTTGATATCCCTGGTCATCTTAAGATGACCAGGGACCTTCCAAATTACTTTTTACGTTAATGGAAAATGTTCTAAGCCCTCCAAATTTGTTCGAAAGCTAATAATAATGAAAATTGGGGCGCTTCCTAACAAATTTGGAGGGCCTAGAAGATTTTACATTAACGTTATTTATTGCTAATATTATTTTATATTGTATTAACCCCCTTTACTCATAAATAAATGAATATAACGCTTTAAAATTTTACGTGTCACCTCTTATAATGTTTCCGCAATAAATAACGTTTAGGGAAAATGTTTTAGGCTCTACAAATTTGTTCGAAAGCTCCCCAATTTTCATTATTATTTACTCTAACCCTTTTGAAACAAAATTTGGGATTAATCTTGAAGTTTGAGAACCAAATATCAAAATTTACTAATATAATAACTCACAACTACTTAAACTTTTTTTTAAAAAAATAATGGGTAGTTTTAAGTTATTGTATTGGTTACTTTTGATATTTCGTACTCAAACTTCAAGATTATTCCCAACTTTAGTTTCAAAAGGGTTAGCGTAAGTAATAATGAAAATTAGGACCTTTTCGGACAAATTTGGAATGACTGGAACATTTTTCATTAACGTTATTTATAGCTAATATTACATTATATAAACTCACCTAACTCAAACAAATTAATATAATCCGGACCATTTCGCCTTATCCTCACAGACTTAACTTGTTTCATATTTATAAATATGATACTGTAATTGACATATCCTTTCTTGATATGATAAATTCTTGGAATTTTGAACCCATAAGTAATGTGGAAAATTAATTATTGTTAAAATTTAGTATGCACTTGATAATTATATTCTTTTTATACTCTTCTACATAATATTTTCATTAAATTGAAATTCTTTAATTTTTTTAAAATAACGTAATCAGCATGAAACTGTACCATAGTTGACACAAATGAGCTTTAAAGTAATTAGTATAAATATTAGCAATAATATTTGTCAAAATAGCGTAGTAACGATAGTTGAACTGAAAAAGTATACTTTATCTTTTTTTAAGTAGCAGTGTTTTCTTAGTTTATCGTTTTTCATATTGTAAAGAATATGTAGCAATCTACGACATTCAACAAGAGTATAACAAACCAGCAACAGCAAAACAACAAGAATATAACAAACCAGCAACAACAAAACAACAAAAATATATCAAACAAGCAACAATAAAATAAGAATAAACAAACAAGCAATAATACAACAACCAACAAGATTATAAAAAACAAGAAACAATACTACAGTCAACATGAATATAGCAAACCAGCAACAGCACAACGACCAGCAAGATTACAACAAACAAGCAACAATAAAAGAAGAATATAACAAATAAACACTAATACAACAACCAACAAGAGCATAACTGTCTACACTTAATAAATCAAAACAGAATGAACCACAAAATTTTACTTTAAAGAAAAAAGAAAAATAATGAAAGAAAACGAAAATTGTCACCATAAATTGTCACCATGATTTAAGAAACGTTAGCACGAATTTCGCTATAATAATTCAAATACTTTAGTACGATAGTTACTCACTTTACTATTTTATATAAACAACATACTGAATTTTTCCATTTTATTTGAAGTGAAATGCAAAATATTTGGTTCAAAACTTTCATTAACGTGACTGCCATTTTGGAATATTTTAATTAGATGAAGATTGTTTCATTATAAATAGAAATTCAATGCATTACTTTTTCATTGGTATATTTGGTAGTTAGTTATTTAAACCTAACCAAATGCCGATGACAAAAATTAATAATTCTCACTCTTATATTTTTATATTTTTAGTATTTAAGAGCTTTAGCCGTCATAAACAGATTGTATTAAAATACTAACGCTTATTATTCCCTAATCATGTAAGAAGAAATATTAAAAAATTTAAAGATTAGTAAATATAACAAAGTTAAGAAATGAGCTTTTTGTTATTCTCTGCAGGTATTAGATATTAATTGCTTTAAAAGTAAACTTTTCGGTACCATGTCAAGAAAAGAAAGCAAATTATTATCATCAAACATAGCAGAATATAGAGAATAACATTTAAAGATCCCTTGCGATCCAAATCCGAATGAATTCTAGCGTATCTGCTCTACGCTGCTAGGGAAATTTAGTTTAATTTTTCTGTTACATTAGAATAACATTTGGTTGCGAAGATTTGCTCTAGCAAATACATATACCATTCAGAGGAGATCATATTATCCATGCGAGATTTGAAACACGGCATTTTGAATTTATTCCTAATTAGTATGTCTGGCACGTTGTTAGGTTACAAACAACAATTTTCCGATCTCTTTCTAGAATGGATCAAAACTGCAATAGAATTCTTTCTGACGTTAATAATTCTTGATGCAATTAGATTAATTGTAAACCTGATTGCCGGTTTGAATTCTCTGCTGTGAAGTCAATTTTGTCTTGTATCATATTTAATAATCTAATTATTACGCAGATCGCATTTCTTGAAGCCGTTTCTTTGATAAAAAGGCTTTGATGAAAACCTTTTTCATGATCAAGATTAAAAAAAGAAAAAAAAAACAGAACTTATCTGATGAGGTTATTTCATTTCGATTCTTTGATTTTTTATATTTGAAATTTTTTCGTTGAATGACCTTTGCAGCGAATCACAATGTCAAATGAGATAGTAAAAGAGACTCGTATTTCAAAGAGAAGAAATCTCTTTTTTTAAATTTTACACTTCTAATGTTTCCTTGTTATTATAATCACTTTAATTTAAATCTTTAAGAACGATAAAGAAGAAAACAATGTCTCGAAAATTTCAGATATGTATGAAAAGGAACATATAGAAAGACTTATCAAAAATGAATTTTCATGTTCATTTCTTATATTTTAAAATAACTGTATTTAAATCTGCAGTTCATAACTAATAGCTGTCTCATTATTTTTTGAAATCCATAACTTTTTCTTTGAATATAAGTGTATAATATAAAATGTGTAAGTTTTATTTCTAGAATTTGTACTTCAAGAAGCGAATAAATACGAAGAATTTAGGAATAATATATATGTAATGGTTTGAATAAAAAACAATAGAGCAAAAACGCTTTTTATTAAAAAAAAGCAATAATTAATAAGAAAATTAAATTGTTCGAAAAAAAGTATTGAATTAAATCGCAATATACAAAATATTATGCCAGCAATTGGAATTTAATATCGAAAAATAGCGTAAAAATGTATATTTAATATCCTAATTGTACATTTTTCCTGTGAAAAAAAGTTAACATAAAACCTCTAGTTTATTATTGAAATTTCAAATCATTCCCAAAAGCGTTGCAAGATAAATTATTAGGAGACTGAGGAGTCTAGAAGTCCAGAATAACTGTTGTCCATTTCAAGATCCTAAAACTAGCACATTTACTTCGCCAAGGGGTGCCAACAGAAATGTGAGTGATTATTAAGCTACCTAATTCCCTGAATAATCTAAGTTCATGGTTTTGTATACATCTCCAGCTTTCATCTTTCCTTTAATGTCTTTTTCAATTTCTACTGTTAGTTCACATTCTCCTTATATATATATTTCAAATTTCCAATCGTTAAAATATCTTTTATTCATCCACTTCAAGTTCAAATACATTTTTTAAAACTTCAGTGAATTTCACTTTATAGTAATAATTTTTTAGGTATTAATTAATTAATATAAATTTAATTAATTTTTATTCTTTAAATAGAGTTTTAGCAGTTTGTAATCAGAATTGAAGTCAACAGGCATTAGCGTAATCGGTAAAATGCAAGGATTTCGGTATTTTTTATGAGAAGGTGAAGAATAAGAGCTCAACTCTTGCGAAATTCAATACTTTTTTTGATGAATTTATATTAATTATAACTATTTAATAAAAGGTTTAAGAAATAAAAGTTTTCTTTGCTGGCCTAGTTAAGAATTGACTTAATTTTTTTAAATATATTTGTTGTCTTGATGAAATTAATATCATCTGACCGCATGCTCAATAGCTCTTAGGGTCTTAGAATTCGAGAAAAATAAATGTGAAGATTTTGAAATTGTAGATGAATGCAGTGATTTCTGAGTACAAATAAATAATCAAATATATTGACAATTAGCACGACATGTAAGTACAGTTTCAAATTAAAGTTGCTGAATGTATCTGAAATATATAAAAATAAACACTTGAATTGGGCTGCAATAAATGTAAGTAATAAAAGAATCATAATTCAGAATTAACTTTGAAACATTCTGCAAATAGTAAAAGAATGCATATTTGAGAGTAATTTTGTGAGTCTTGATGAAAAAATGAGATAAGAATCATCATTATCCGTCTCCTCTTCGTTATCTTATGTCTCCTTTTGGTATAGAAAAGAAGTGATCTCATAGTCGATTATGTTTCTTTTCAATGCACAATTATATCATATAGAATATTTATGTTTTTAAGATAATTTATATTCACTGATTCGAACACAAGTGCCTATTCTAATGAATGGAAACTAGTACGATTTTATGAGATTACACAGAATAAATAGCTATATATAAATGGCATTTTATCTATTAGGCCGGGAATAAACACGATTCTAAAATAAACGCTTTTTTGAGCTATTGAACACTAACAGATAGTAGAAAAATATCTCGACAGCCAAATGTGGTAACTGTAGATGAGTTATTTCAAAATATTTTGAGTTTTAAATGAATGCGTTTTAATAATCATCATTTATCATACATTTTATCATCATTCATCGTTTTAATAATCTTCATTAATCATCATTCAGCATAGGGGAAGCATCTTCTCCGTGATCTGGGCGTCCCGAGTTCAATTCTCGGTTAGGGTATGGTTGTTTATTTGTGTTCCATCTGTAAGACGTGTGAATTTGCCCCTCTGTAAAAAAATGGGTAATTATGCCGTTTCTGTGGCTTGGGCTTCAGATTACTCCAGACAAATCACCAGGTTGGGTGTAACTAGATTCTGATCTTTGTCAGGTTTTTCCTTTCGATTGAAATGGGAAAAATACGAAAATTCTGATCATGAGTGATCTAATTTTGATCTAAATTGCTATATAAACAGATTCTCACTTCCCCAATCTATAGAGAAACGGTATAAGGCTGAACTACCTCTGTCTTGATGTCGAGTGTAACCCCTTTCATGAGGCTTGAGCGTATGGCTTGAACCATAATTGGGTCATTTTACTTTCATCTCAGTTCTTAATCATGCTATTTTTGAGGATCAAGGATCAGATTACCCTGGGTACATTAGCAGGCTGTGTGTAGCTAGATTCTGATTCTCTTAAGCGGATTTTTGTCAAATTTTCTCCTTTGATAGAAATGGGAAAATAGGAAAATTATGATTATGGGTGCTTAAAATTCGCAGGACTAGACGAAATGTCATGCATTATTTTAATCCATTGACTGCCTCGTGATTCGAATATATTCCACATTTAGTACCTAAGAAGCTCCAACATGCAGACATCTTTTCTTCTACGGTTAAGAGATAGCAAAGGAGTCATCTAATTTGATACAAATAGGTTCAAATGGGAGGCAACAGCTATGTCAGCAAATGCGATTAATGTCCTTATAAGGATAAATATTTTCTCTTTAAGATAACTTATAAATGGTTTTCTGAAATTTTGGGTCACAACCTATACAAAAATGCCAAATTCCAGTTTAATGTATTTAATTAAATATACTTTGATATAATTAATTTTAATGATGAATATAGCATAGTAGACCAAGAAATGAATGTCTATTTTGTGATAAATACTTGTAGTTTTATATGAAGATAAATATAACATATGGTATAAAAAGCTCCTTAAAAGTAGAAAGTTATAAAAGAGGAAATGATATTTGTTGTATTGGTATAGATTTTTATATGATTCCATTAAAAAGCTATAGCAGCAAATAAATATAATAAATTCTCCTTAATTAGCCAATTAGTATACTTTAATATACGAACCAATTTTTAGACTGCTGATGATAAAAGAAATTTTGGTTTTTTAGTTACGAACCTCAAACGAGAAACTAAGAAAAGATCTATTATTTGTTAGGCATGTATTAAAAAAAAAGGTCATTTTCAATTTTAATTTTCAGTTTTTAAAATTACTTGTTAAAATAAATTTTAAAGAATAGTTATGAATAACATCAATCATTACACTATTAAAATAGTTTTTTACAAATTACATATTTATTTACTATACCTAGTTTTATAGTAATTCTAAAAAAGTATTTTGCACCAAATTTCCTGTATAAAGCTTCCAATGCTAATAAGATGTTATACAAAGAGAATCAGTTGGAACGGATGATACGATTCAAATTATTTTTAATGAAAAGAAATTCTCTTCTTAAATTATTAACCACTTCAACGACATTAATTATAAATGAATTTGCTCAATGATTATAATGAATTATGTTGAATGTTAAGACGCTATTGGACTAAAAGAATCAGTTTGGTCGGATGTTACAAATAAAACAATATGTTATGAGTATATTTTTATGTTTAAAAAAATGTCCTCTTTAAAGAACTTAATTTCAAATAAAATTGCTTCATATTTATAATGAGTTTTTTGAATTATTTAATAAAAGAATACAGATCGTATCTGAAAGAAATGCTACACATTTATTTTCATAAAACGGAATAACAATTTTTCAATAGGCTTGGAAGCACATCTTTCTTCTTAAAATTCAGGTTTCTAATTATACAGAATAAATGAGCACAAATATAGCTAAAAATTCTTCCATATATATTTATCATACAAATAATTATACATAAACAGACAGGTAAGTATTTAGCTTTCATTAATCAAACAGGAGAATAGATCACGTATTTTAACTGAGAAAATCCGATGCAGAAATCGAGTTCCATCATTATCTTACAATTTAGCATTTACACTTGGTCATAATGATGTTTCCTCGCAATGAGATGCATAATTTTCCACAACGTTGATTGTTAGGATCTCTTTTCTGTATATTTGTGAAGATGAATTAATTGCAAGCGTTGATGAATTTTACATACACATATCTTTAATTTTTATAATGAAATTATAGTGATAATTTCATATTGAAGGTGCTATTAAGCGTATATTAACTAATAATATAATCACCTTATTTTTGATGAAAAAAGCAGATATTTTATTCTTAATCACTGAAGTACTTACGTTTGTGCTGATTTTTCATCGTTTTAAAATAGAAAAGTACAGCAAAATGCTATAATAAACGAAATTATTGGTAGTATTCCTTACTGGAATTTTTTGAATCTCGTGATAGGAAGGCCACAGAAAGTTAAGTACTTTTTTTCTGTCCCAGTTTCTTGCATTGAAAATCAGCCTCAGTTCAAAAGTTCACTTCAATCACACACACACACACACACACACACACACACACACACACACACACACGTGTATAGATGTGAAATGGTGGGGGGGGGATGAAATTTTTATTTCCTCATAATACACCAACGGATGGACATTTCATTTTCATTTTGGGACAATTCTTGCATGATTTGGATTTTCTTGCGTTCAAAATCCCTGTTCAACGGTTTCCAGTTCAAAAGTTTACTACACGCGAGTGCGCGCACACACACACACACACAAATTTGCATAGAGCTGAAATCGTAGTGGGGAGATGAAATATTTATTTTCCCGACAGGTGGACATTTCAAATTTTGGGATGAGATTTCACAGAGTAAGTAATCGGATTTTCTTTTCCCAAGCGAGTATAATAATAGTGGTAGAGTCGTATTGGCCATATTTTCTACGGAAGATTATGCTTGTAAGGAAAGACAGCAGTGATGTCAATTTGTTACCGACCACACAACTCGTACTATTCTACACAATATGATCATTCATATGCATCTTTATGAATTCTCATTATTGCCTTACTTTTGAATGTTGAAAGGTACTTCAATTTAAAATAATTATCACTTTATTTGAACGAATGATATTTCTTTTAAAAACCATTCGACAGCTGAACTTTGTTAACCACTTTAAAATTAAGAGGCATAAAGTGCCTTATAACTCAAGTATGTGGCATCTGGTAGAAGGCTTTTATAAGTTATATTCTATTCTGCACTACTTTCTAATCATAGTCCAAACCTTTAAGAAATTAGAAGTGGAAAAAACTGAGGAGAAGAAAATGTTTTAAGAATAAAAATAATTCAATTTTTCCTTTCGATTTTCAGAACGGAATTATCATAACAGCAGGTTGGCTTATGTTCTTTTTCTAAACATTCTAAGTGACAATATTACATGCAGGGAATAAAGGAAACGATACAGGGTGAAATATTCCAACAGACAGGGGAGATTTGATTCTATTTATTAAATTACACAATTTTATAACTATGTTGCAGGCAATTTGAAATTCGATTCTTTAATTTAAAATGGTAGTAAGATCACAAAGATGGCCCAACAGTATGTAACATTCCAACTTTTCACACATCCCATCAATATGATGCTTAAGAAGAATTAATGTTAATTGAAATCATTCTGATATCTATGAGCTGCTTCCATTGGTTGAAATGATCTGGTAGATTTCGATGCAGGAGAATACGATTAACCAAATATCTGATTTTATACGCTTATGGCTTGTTTCAAATATCTTCTCATCATTGAAGTATAAAAAATTTGGATAGTTATTTGACCAGCTCAAGCATCATCCAGGTCATCTTATCACGGTTTAAAATCATAAGGGTTGTTTAAAAATGAGGTTGTAATTCATGAAATCTTGAATGTAAGTAACTTAAGCCAAAGCCATCATTCTGGAACAAATTATCTGTCATGAAGGTAAGTACGATACACCGTAAATCTGTTGTCGATATTCCTATGTTCTTTCATTAGTATGACTGTAAAATCAGGAAATTTGGGTGCCATTTCAGATTTTTGTATTTTATAACATTTCTAAATGATAACAGACATCTCAAAATAGTATTTGTGCAACTCCAAAATGATATGTTAATCACTCCCTCCCCCCAACCAAAATAAAAATGCCAACAAAATCAGTTTAATTATGTCAACGTTCCATTTTAAAGCACCACCAGAATTATTTTGGGGCAGGCCTCGTGCATTTAAACTGTGATCAAATAACGAGGACAGCACCCGATCTGGAATACTCTACTCCAAGCTGCTGCACCAGACCAGAGGCATATTTTTAGGAGGAATCTGATCTCAACTTGGAACCCTCCAACCCAATGATGTATTAGATGCTAACAAAAAGTATCATTAACTTCTGACACAGAATTGCAGTCTTTTCTTTTCAGGTGCTGAATAGTAGCCCTCTCAGAGCAACTGACTAGTAAAAGTTCTATGGATACAACTTGTAAAAATTAGCAAATTTCAGCTTAGATAATCTTTAATTTGAATTTATTGGTTCTTGACAAAATTCCATGCGAACTTTACTATCGAAATCTTTTTATCTAAGTTGAAAATACAAAATTATGGATAAACAAAAATAGAAGTTATGCGTTATAAGATCATTTAATGTATCAAGAATCACAGATTTGATTGATTTATTTCATACATGGAATAAACTGACACAGAATTTGGTGCTTGTCAAAATTGCATGAATTTGGTTGATAAAACTTATTTAGAAAAACCAACAAGAAGATTTATCAGAAATTTTCCCTCTTATTCTCCAATCAAGGCAGTATTTATCCACGCCCCCCTCCCCCGTAATATTAGGGATCTAAGTTTAGGTCTCAGATGTCTTGAATGGCATTATAGAACAGTATTTACTAAGTATAGATTTTTTTTCTGAAACTAACATTTTTACTCTATCCATCGTTTCAATAAGTATTTTGAACGACTCTCTGCCGACCGAATGAAATCAAAATTGGATTCGGAAGTACAGTTGTAGTCAGAAGATAACATAACGGATTTCATTTATCGCTGCGGTTTCGAATTATCCTTTCACAGATTTGGTTCAAATTTAATTAGTTACATTTCAGATGCTATTTTATGTACCAAATTTAATCTGTCAAGTTATTAGCGTTTTGGAGTTATCGAGTTTAATAGTAATTGAACAAACAGATAGACTACCGTTAAATGGATTTCATTCATAATTTGATATAAATCTGCACGTTTAGTATTTAGTCGATATGCTAAATTTCTTATATCTAGCTCAAAGAGCTTTTGAGATATCGAACTCAGAGATAATGCCAAAAAATGTATCTTTTGAACTCAGGTAAGTTTGAATCGTGGTGATCGTCAAAATCTCGAGTTTGAAATAAACCTTTGAATATTTCCTCTGTATTTCGTATGTAAGAAAAGAATAAGTCTTCTAATTTTTATAATGACTGACATTTTATCGCTGACAGTTAATGTTCATCTACATAATAGTACACTGAACAATAAAGAGTAGAGATTCTAAGCCCTGAATTCGCCAAATACCGAAAGAGTAAAATAAAGTGTGAATATTAATTCCACGTAGAATAAGCTTTAAGTATTAAGTTAAATCTCCTATACATATGCTGTTAAATTTTAAATATGAACAAAAAAGAAAATATTGTTTACTGTATTCTTTATTTAGTAATTTACTCTAGGTGGGAAGGAATTTAAATATGGTGACTAGATTGTCTTTTTATTTTTTAAATCTTTGCAAGGCTTGGTGGAAATGGAGGCAAATTCCTGCTTTCTAGAGCATTGTCGGCAATTTTCTGGAATATTTGTGCTAATTAAGAGAACCAGCCTAAGACAGGAAAGATTTTAGAATTCAGTGTTTAAAAACTAGATTCTTCGATTTAAGATGTTCATTTGTTTTCAAAATAGGAATGGTTTATATTTGCGGTTCTTTCTGGAACTATCACGCGAAGATACTAAGTTAAAGGTATAAAATATCGAGTGCATTAGAGGATATCTTAAATTTAAAGGAAATGCATGCAGTTTAAGATTTCTAAACTGCATGTATTCTGTATGTATTTCTAATTATAGAATGTTAAACTGAGCTAGCCGAAAAATACTGAGAAATTGTCCGCATTTTATATGTTCTATCTACTTTAAAACTAAATACTTACTATCTTTGTTTAAGCGTATGAGATATACGCAGGAATTAATATCAACTCGTAGAATGTTATCAATCAGATGTCAAAAAAATTTGTAAAAAATAAGAAATTGTATGAATTATAAGTTTTTAGAGTAAAATTAACAATATATCAAGCATAAGTTTTCAAACTCTTCTTTGTTTCATTACTTTTACATTAATACATTATTTATAAACACCTAGCATGTGCTTAGATAATAATGTTGACAGAAGCTATGCAACGCCAAAATGCGCTTTAATAAATAATTAAATAACATCATATACATTTTATTAAATTAATTAAACTAAATATTAACTGAAAATAAATCATGAATATGTTAAATTGTAAAACAAAATTGTCTAATTTATTAGAAGGAGCATCGTTATTGTATATTGTTTAAGGCATCCAAATACTTTAAGCTACCTTTATTAAAACTGAATATGTATAAGTCAATTCCTATTTAGGTCAATAAAGAAATTTATTTTCGTTACTTTTTATTAAAAAATTAAAATTAATATAAATTTATCAAAAAATTGATTTTTGCAAGAACTGAACTCACTTTCTTCACCCTCAAGTGAAAAATACTGAAACTCTTGCACTTTTCCAATTGATGTACTGCCTGTTGATTTCAATTTTTATTATAAACTATTAAAACTCTAAAGTATTAAAAATTAATTAAATTAATGAATTAATATTTTAAAAATATGTATTAACATTAAATGTTATCTGCTAGAAATCTAAAAAAATATATTTGAACCTGAGAGGTTATTATTAAGGCGACCAGGGACCTTAAAAAATGATTTTTTGCAATTGTCACCTTAACAATTTGAAATTTTACAGACATTAAGAGAATTACAATAGGAGATTACACACAAAATTTTAAAGCATTAGATTAATTTATTTATGAGTTATGGGGGTTAATATAATATTGTATAAGCGATAAATAACTTAAATGAAAAATTTTCCAGGCGCTCCAAATTTGTTCGAAATGATACCAGTTTTTATTATTACTTACTCTAACCCTTTTGGAACAATAGTTGGGATTGATTTATAAATTTATGTACTAAATATCAAAAATAACCGATGTGCTAACTCAAAATTACTTCAACTTTTTTTAAAAAAATAAGCTGTTTTAAGTTATTATATTGGTTAATTTTGATATTTCGTGCTTAAATTTATAGACCAATCCCAACTTTTGTTCCAAAAGGGTTAGAGTAAGTAATAATAAAAACTTGTATTCTTTCGAACAAATTCGGAGCACCTGGAACATTTTTCATTAGTTATTTACCGCTAATATTATATTATACTACACCCCCCAATTCATAAATAAATTGATACAATGGTTTAGAATTCTGTGTGTCATCTCCTATTGTGTTACTCTTAATGTCTGTAAAATTTCAAATTGCAAAAAGTCATTTTAAAGGTCTCTGGTTGCCTTAACGATTGAGAATTTGAACAAGATTATATATGTATAGTGAGAGTAGGAACTAATAGTATTTGAAAACATAGAATTTACTATGAAATTTGAAACAAGAACATATGGCAGTCTAGAATATTGATCTTAGGGACGCCTTTGTAATTGGGAAACAAATTTCTAGTTCTATTTTATTCTGTTTCCGTAATGTGGAATTTATTTTGTATGAATTTTTAGCTACTATTCATTTCACAACTTAAATTGCGACTGTGACTTAAAGAATATTAAAGATGAAAAAGCAAGGAATATTCTAAAAAAGTTAAAATTTATTTATTTGGATATTTGTAATGGACTAAACATCAAATATCAAAATATGGAAATCAGAAAAATTGCAACCATACTTGAATGTAAGCAGTGCTTTGACGAATTAAAAAATAAATATAGGAATTAATTGAAGATATTTTTAGTATGCTTTAAATTTAAAAAAATTAAATCTGTGAATTGCAAAACTATTCCCATTAGTCAGGCGTTTAGTCAAAAATACTCCCATTAGTCATTAGCGATCTTAGGATTTTTAAGTATTTAATTTTAGATCAGAAATTATAATTATTTAACTATTAAAAATTAAATGTTTCTCAAATTATATTGCTATAATTCAAACAATTATAACTTAAGAATTTTTGTTTTATTTAAATATCATGATTTCTAAGAGAATCCTTTAAAAAATAGGTTAAATAAGTTACTTTAATTATTTTCAAATTGGTTATAAGCTATTAAAACTTATTTAAAAATATTTTGAAAGAAAATTTTCGTTTGTTTAAAAAGTGTTCCAAAATTAAGTAAATGGATGTATTGCACTTTTAAAATAAATTTCGATGCATATACAATTAACTGTGCATATACAATTTGTCAACCTGAATATGTAGATATTTAAAATTTTAGTTTAGAAAATTATTTATGTGATCAGTTACGAATGATGAAAATTACATTAATTCTTCATAGAATTGATTGTTTACTTCTTTATACTGTTACAAATAATTTGTAAAATTGGTTAAGAATAGTCAATTTAGGAAATTTGAGTGATATATTATCGGAAAATACGTACATACATCATATGGTTATGTTTTAAGATTTATATTTTTTGATATATACTATACACAACATATTAATCATAATTTTTTATATACAAATTTTAATTTCATTTAGCGTTTTATACAATCTTCGTTAGAAAACACAACAATATATTAACATTATATATTATACATTTGTGATTGAATTGATTTTTCTTATTTCAAAGATATTATTTTTAAATCTAAAAACATGATAGAAAGCTCAAGAAACAATATGGCATACATAAAGCAAGAAATATATTTCCAGTTAATGGCTGAAAAAATCCATTTTAATTTCTCTAAATTACTGTTATTCAGTTTCTGTTGTTTAAGATAATGGATATTTTTATAACATTTTCTTTATAAATTTTTTACCCAAAATAGAGAGAGGTTTGAGATAATTATCTAAAGTTATTAAAGTCGGTATTTCAAAATAATTAGCTAAATTAACAATTGTTAAAAATATGCTATAAATTAGGATTTTATATTCACGATATCATGTTAGATTAATGAATTTCAATCTATAAATCTACAATTTTTTTTAAATCCCTTTTATACCCGGTTTCATAAACAGTATTAAGTTTCTGAAAGCAATTAAGATATTAACGTAGAGAAAATAAATTAAACCTTACTCTTAGAGAAATTAAATTTGCTTTTATTTTCGATGAAAAATAATTGATTTTTATAGACACATTTCAGAATATATTGCAAAAAATAAATTGAGCTTTTATTACGAATAATTGGAAATGCTATCCTGCTGTTAAAGTTAATTTTTCAGCTGTAAGTAAATTTGAAAAAAGTAATTTCAATAATGAAGCATCGTTACTCGAAGTCCTTGAAATCATTTTTAAATCTCAAAATTTTTTACTCTATAAATGTTTCTGCCCATGATTTGGATGGTTTCCAAGGAGGAAAATAGCTTCATGAAAAAAAATTATACATCTCTTATAGTATCTACATTTGACAAAAATTAGTTCATTAATGACACATTCAGCTGTTGAATCAGCACTGCAGATGGGAGAGCGAGAATCTAACCGTTTGTGGGGTATATATTATGAGGCTACATGGTGATCTCGAATTTCAGATTAAGACCTTTCTTTTTCTACCCTCATTGAGAGAGAAAACAATCTTTCATAATTTTCATCTTTCACTGTCAGAAACGAGAATGTTTTTCTAAAGAGCTCCGTGTACTTTTAGTTTATTACGGAGAAGGATCAGGTTCTATGCCAGATGGTAAATGAAAATTTACTCAAATATCATATTATTCATTTTTAATTTAAAAAAGAAACGATCTACTGAATATATCGCAAATAAGGATGAGTTAAACAGCCAAAGAAATAATTAAATTTAATGTCAAACAATGCATTTAACAAAACCATTTAGCTAATAAAGCTACTTCTAAAAAAGATACGTGTTAAAGAATTCGTTGCAAACCTCTGCTCAATTCATTATAATACTAATTTGGCGTATTTTCTTATATTAATTTAATACTAATTTGGCGTATTTTCTAATATTAATTTAATACTAATTTGGCGTATTTTCTAATATTAATTTAATACTGATTTGGCGTATTTTCTAATATTAATTTAATGCTAATTTGGCGTATTTTTCATTTCAAAGTCAATGAGAGTTCTCTGGTATACTTCAGTAATACATTTTACGTTTAGATTCCTGAAATGAAAATTTGGTTTAGTTAAATTACACAAGGTATATTTTAAATATTGGAACTCATAATTTTGCACTTTTTCTAAATTGTGCGGAAGATATCTGAGCTAGCACTCTGTCTCAAACTTTTACACCCCATTACCGAGCTTCATGTTAAGGAGATAATAAATGCCACATTTTGAACTTTTTTAAATAACAGACTGTTTTGAAAATTTGATACAGATTTATAATTTGGGTAAAATTAATAAATAAATTAAAAATAAATAAATAATAAATAATAAATTTAAAAAAATATTTCACTTGTATTTTTAAGCTAATTCTTTCGCATTCGCACGAATTAACAATTCTATAAACAATTATACAGCCTACAGATTTGATATTCTTATTGATACTATTATTGATTATATTCCTACACGCTTACAATTTGATACTATTTTAGTAATATATTCATACTCCAACAAATGTTCTGTTTAGTTCTTTCCGTTTCAGGGGTATCGTTTTTTTTCCATTCTCACAAAAAGAAACTTTGAGTTTCTTCCAAAATTTGATACAGATTTCTGAATTTAACTTTTGATGTTATTCAGAGATCTTTTAGCATTTAGCATCTAGCTCTTTTAACTTTTGATGGCTTGAAGTACGACAAATAAATGTAATACACAATATGTTTGTAAGGGAGTTTCTAAAATGTGGATGTACATGTAAATTTTGAAATAAATATTTTAATAAATACTGTATTTTATTTCTGTGAATTTTGTATTAGGAAAGAATGAAATCATGAAATTAATTCATTCCGCTTCTGTTTAGAATGTAATTCAAGAACATGATATGAGAAATGTTTCAGTTTTCTAATTTTTTTTCTCACACACTCAATTAATTTTCATATTTTTTTGTGTTTAGTGCAACGTAAAAAAATTAAAAATAGTTTATTCGTTTGATTAATACACCTCTTTTAAATAAAAGTTGTTACTGTTAATGATTTTTCTAATCTCAAATTTGTACAATTACCAAAACTGAGATAAAATTTCGTTCGGACACCCTCGTATCATCGTAAAGACTTCAATTTTGATGAACGGCAGTTTGATGAACTTTGCACGTAAAACAATTTCTTTATATGCACTTTACCTTTATTGGTTATTTAATTCCCCTTTCACGCAAATTCTTGACCCAGAGAACACTACAACTGACCACACAGCCACAACCAACAAGTTGCTGTAATATATTTGTTAATTGATTTGATAGAAGGTTAGGTTAAATACATTTGTATTATTGATTTAATTCACAGCTTGAAGACAAAGAACTGTGCTTATAGATATAATTGCTGTTGGGATCGAGTATTGAACCTTTTTTTTCTTATTTTGAACTCAACTTTAAAAGGAGATACATTATATACAGTCAAAGTAGTCAGAAATAGAGATTAAATCTTGTTCAGCGAACCTCAAATAATCGTGAAAACACCTAATTTATTTCTTTTGACGCTATCTGTATACAAAATATTGGTTTTCTGATATACATTTCACTCCAATTTCCAATCCAGAGAACACAATACCAGCTGAAGAAAAAACAACAACAAATATTAAGTTTCTATCAGGGTTAAATATATATTTTTTTATTGATTTACTTCTTAGTTTGAAATAAAGTAACTGTGGTATGGATCAAATTACAGTTGGGATTGAATCAGGAAACTTTTTTCTTATTCTGAACTCGACATTACATGAAAAAAGATATGAAACAAACGAGGAAAACACGCTATAAATGAAGAAAATTAAAATATTTGTAAAGCGTAACAATATGGTCTTAATAAAGGTTTTAGATTTACTTACCATTTTTATTCCGCTGGTGGGGTGTGGAAACGGATCTCACAATTATGAGCTTTTGTTGCATGAGGAAAATGTTTCTTTTCCCAAAATAATAAAAATCACAATTTTATGTATATTGCTGATTTTAATTCCCCGTCGTTGTGAAGGAATGTAAACATTCATGGATATGAAATTCGGAGCTTGAATCCTCTAAAGATGACGCAGAAACTCCACTACTAGATCAACGCAGTCCTCTACACCAGGGAAGCATCAAACGTTTAATATTCTTGAATATTCTAAAGCTTCCTAATAGAATGGACATTTTAAAATTCATGGTAATTGATGAATAAGTCTAGTACAATCAGTATCTAATCATTAGGATTCTTGCGAAAAAAATGAAGATAAATTAATCAAGGTTTCCACTGTGGACTAGAATTACACATTCTTATCAGAATTATAACACTTCTAAACTTCTCTCAAAAGATTATGGAAATTTATTTGTTATTATTGAAAATTGAACAGAGACAAAACCTGTTTATCTGCCCTTCTTTTTGAAGTAATTTCCACTTTCAACTTTTTTGCCGAGTTTATGCAAAGGTGGTAATGCTTATTGTCAGCTTCTTTTTGTCACATTCAATAATGCCTTCAACTGTAAATTTCACCTGTATTTGAAAATGGCTGTCATTAAAAAAATTCTTCATTCAAGGAATTATCAAAAGAATAAACAAGTTGAGATAATTCTGGCAAAAACTTTTCAATACTTAATTTAATACAAAGTGAAACTTGTGAGATGAATCTTATGCCGGATATACACTCGGCCAATTGTAGGACGTCAAGTAGGCAGCGCATGTGTAGGAAGGGACTGATTTATGTTTCCCAAAATTTAATAAGATAGATTGAGGCATTCCATTCTTGGCTGTAAATTGCCGTTTTGGCATCCTTAAATTTTTCTTTTTCACTGTGTATTGTATTAAAGGACGGATATTTGCACACATGAACATGGTAAAATAAAAAAAAACCAACAAACCTAAATTAGGAAAACTAGAGAAAAGACATTGAATTATTAAAATAAAAAATTAAAAAGTGCCCTGCCTCGCTTCATAAAGAGCAAAAAATGTCGGCATTAATTTATTTGTGATCAATTTTTTCACGCCAAGAAAACCGCCAAATTCTACAAACGCATGCGCAAGAAGAAAAAATATATAGTACAGCGGCTTGCAGTTCTTTCGGGACAATTACTTGCCATAAACCGGACAACACTTTCCAGTCTATCTACGCATGCGCTGCCTAATCGTCGTCTTATAACTAGCCTCATGTAAACCCGGTATTATTGTAATGGAAAACTCAGAGTTTGGCATTTACCATAATAAGAAACTTTCAATGGTGTTATGGATAGCTATACACCTGCGTTGTTTGCATTTTAATTGGATGAGATTCGTTTTGATTAGTTTGTCACATGACATCCTTTCGTTCTTTCTACTGGAAATAGCATAACTAATGCACATTATGATAATAATCAATGTTTCCGAAAATTGCATTCCAGCATGATATTGAAGGATTTTTATTCTTCTCTAATGTTGCATCGTTTTTTATGAATGAGAATCAGATTATGGAAAAGAATACCTCAAATGATGTCAGGACATGTTCAACATGATAGAGAATTTTTGGTTTCGGAATCGGAGAGAACGCCGTGGTGGCCTAGTAGTAAAGTTTGATCTCCTGAACCTGGGGGGGACCTACACTAAGGCTGATTCTATCGAACACTAAATCCTGATTCCACCGTTTAAGCCGTTATCGAATGTTAAATTCCTGGGGTACAAATATCTCAGTTCATGTCAGGACATGTTCACCCTGATAGCGAAATTTCGTCTTCAAAAAAAAAAGGAAGAGCTACGGCGGCCTTGTGGTAAGTTCTGGGCTTAGGGACCTGAGGAACCTACTCCAAGAGTAAGACTTGATTCCACCGAAGAAAAGTGGTGTAAGCTAGATTGGAGTTTGTTAAATCCCTCTGGGACAAAAGTCCTTATACTAGTGCTTTGCGGTATATTGGAGAGGGGGTGACAGCTCAGGTGTCATCCTTGTCATCTGATCACTGTTTAAAAATTGCGAGGTAGGTCCCAAAATAGCTTTAGTGTTGCTTTAAAACATGAGACATATATTACTAAACTCAACTCGGTATCGTAGGATTCGAGGTTCGAAACTCAGTTCATGTGGTCCTAGTGGATGTCAAAGTAGCACGAGGGGTTAAACGTTTGAAAGCTGATGTGGCATAAGAGTTTGATGGGAAATGCTTATCTGAGTCTCATTGCTTTTGTAATTGGATTAATTCTGAAAATTTTACATACCATTGAAAAAAGCTCGTTTTGCTTCAGAAAGGAAAGACTGTATAACTAAATTAAAAGGAATGAAACTGTCCTCTTCACATCGCTAGGAATGTTTGCATAATATCCTTTTAAACGGAATGAAATAATTTTGTAAATTTACTTGAGGAAGAATTAGTTAAATATTTATTTTAAAATCGATTTTAAATTTCAAATGTATAAATAAATGTATGAAATTAAAAAGAAATTATCAGATTATTATTAAATAGGGATTAAAACGTTCCCCATCCAGATTAAAAAAATACATTCTATATATAAAAATATCACTAATTTAACAGAAAAAATATATTGAAACGAAATAAAAAAAAACTTTCAAAAATATAAACCTGAAGATAAACAACTTTAATGAAATACAAACAATTTTACTTAAAAAAATTAATTGGTTAACAGCAAGGTCAAAAAATTGACATTCAACTTTACTTGTAATCTAACACAGCAAAAAAAAATTAAACTTCCATTCTTTTTTTTAAAAAAATAAATATAGTGTAACTTCCGTCTTTATCAGCGTTAAAAGACATTTTTTTTTGTTTCGGCACCATTTTCCTTCCTGATGCTTCAAGAATCAAAAGTAACCGATAATTAATTGCTGGAAGGAGTCTGTTTGATGTCGAAACTGTGAAAGCTTAATCAACAAAAAGTTTATCTGCAAGGGTAATGCAAAGAAAATTGACTTTAGTAAAAAGAAAGTTCAGCAAGAAACAATTGTAAGTAAAGCGTCACTACAATTAAGATAGCAATGTAAAATTATTAAATTAATTGCGATGTATCATGACGTAAATTAAATTAGCAAGCAAAAGTGTACCCAAATTAATAGTCTTCGTATTAAGAAAAATAACACTCGTTCTTTTATAGTCTGCTTTCTTTTGAAAATTAAGAAATAAGTGTCTAACTCAGGATTATAAATAAAAAATATCATTTATTGCTTTTAGTTGTAAAAAAAAATTAAAACTATCTCTTTAATGCAATTAGCTTTGCCCACGCTTTAATTTTAAAATAGATACATTTTCAAAATTTCATCTGACATGTAAATTAGTATAAAAGGAATCTACTAAAATATTTTTATAATGAAATATTTATTGTAGTACATCATTAAAAGCAACTGTTATATTTGGGGATTCAGTGTTTTATAAGAGGCGAAAATTAATTGCTTTAAGCCAATAAATTCCTATTGTTTATAAGAAAATTTCTATAGACAAGAAATAAATTTATTTTTAAATAAGGGATGATATAATCTCTTATAAGTATTTCATACTTCTTATTAAATATAAATCTAAGGATCGATACATGAAAACCCGATTGCTTAAGTCAGCGTTTAGATTATTATTATTTTCTTTACTATAAAGTAATAGAAGGATGTAAATCTAATGAAAAATAGACGATAAACTGATTGTTTAAGTCAGAGTTTAGCTTATTATTATTAATATTTTCTCCATTTTTTAAACATTGGTATAATTTAGTAGTTTTTTTTGTGTGTAATTCGAGATATCTATTTTCTGTTTACGATGTGCTAAGGAAATTTTAAAATTGGTTTCAAGGTTAGATAGGAATAGAGCGGTTTGCGTTACGTAAATAGGATACTTCCATGACGTCAATAGAGGAGTTTTCTTGATTATAATTACTGCTAAATAACTTGTACTTCTAATAATTTCTAAAATTTTCTAAGCCTGATTCTTTAAAGAAACGTTACGCTCAGAGCACCAACGCTGTAGAAACCTTAAAATTTAGATTGTGTTAACAAACTTAAAAAGAATAGATAACAGCATCAGGAAACAGCTTCACACATTCAGAATATGTTTTTATGTAAGACATAGGAAAAATACTTCAGTTAAAATTCTTTTTATGTATGAAACGAAAATTGAATAATATTATATGGTAGAATAAATAAATAGAGTGATCATAGATTCTAGATGAGATATTAAATTTTATAAATGACAATTTGTACTAATCAGAAAAACAGTATTTTGAAAAAGTAAATGATTTATTTAGAATAGCTGTTTCGTAAGCCTAAGAATTGGGAATAGTTTCCTTATATATAAAAGAACACTATGCGGAAGCTATTAGCTATAAAATTGTTCTATATTTTAAAAATGGTAGGTGCATCTATCAACCATTAAAATGATATTTTAAACGCTTTCACTGCCATAATTGATGCCTGTTGTTCGAATAATTCTCTAACAAGATCCTTACTTATCTCTTCTATTTTAATTGTAGTAGAGAAAAAATATCTTATTAGATAATATGTGTGAATCACATGTTTAGCGATGTGTTAAAACGAGAAGATTAAACTAAATACAAGTTTTTTCCGACACGCACATGTCAGAAATGTCAAACGGCATTCAGCGTGTTTGTTTCGAATAAATTTAGGTTTTCGATTTTAAATCGTGTCGAACAACGAAGTTTGTCTTACAATAACATCATGAGGGAAAATAGCTACTGTGAGACCATTTTATGATTCTCTCCTTGACAAGCACGTGAACGTGGTTCAAAATTATGAGCTATACCCATCGTAAGTCGTAATATGTCTTGTAAACGAAGCCTTAATTTAGAAAATCAATAAAATATTATTGATGATGCCACTTCGGTTAGCCAGATAGATTGACGGATAACTTCCGTACTTATTCGCATGAACGAACATCTAGTAGCTGGTCAGAGATGGAAAATAATTCGAATCACTATCTAATAAGATGCCTACTTTTCTGTTCTCTTTTAATTGTAGTAGAGAAGAAACCATCTAATTTGATAGTATGTGTGAATCACAAGCGATTCACATGCTGAGCTAAGTATTTAAACAAGAAGATATAAACTAAATATATGCTTGTTCTAGTAGCATGAAATTCCACCAAAAACTGTTATTGCCATACAAATGTGAATGACACAGCAGTCGGGGTGTTATCCAAATTATGATTCAAATAAATTTTATCTCCAATTTTAAATCGAGTAGATGAAATAAGTTTATCTCACAATAACATCACGAGGGAAAATAGCTACTGTGAGACCATTTTATAATCCTCTCCTTGACAAGCGTGTGACCGTGGTTCAAAATTATGAGCTCTACCCATCATAAGTCATGATATGTCTTGTAAACAAGGCCTTAATTTAGAAAATCAATAAAATATTATTGATGATGTCACTTCGGTTAGCAAGATGGATTGAGAGATAACTTCCTTACTTACTCGCATAAACGCACATCTAGTAGCTGCTCAGAGATGGAAAATCGAGATTTCAGCAGCAATTTGTTTCAGCTTAAAATTGTAAGCTATAAGTTCTAGAATGGATATCCTAAATATATTTCATCTCTTTCTTATCCAAATAGTTTTTAGGTAATAAGCATATTTACGACAAAAATCTATGCTTTATTTAGAGCATTGTAAAAATGAATAGCATGGAAAAATACACAGGTACCAAGGAATGGCTTCTTGAACCATTAGTCTTGAAAAAAATCTATGTCTGATGAATGGATGGTGAAAAGTGGTAGTATTTTAAAATCAGATATGAATTTAAATTGTTATTTATTAGAAATTATTTGAATTGCATACATTTTTATGTATATTGAATAATATACTTGAATTTAAATCCTTTTATATTATAGTTTCACTGAGGATGATGACGACATGTCTGCTTTACAACGGAAGAAGGGGTGCAGGAACTTCTGAGAGTATGGACCCCTCACCACCCGAGGGCGGAAATCTGACTTCCCGCTCTTATGAAGATGACACACTTAACACATTCACTTGTACAGCCCCTTTTTACTGGAGGGCACATTCACTCACCTCACAGATAGAACACAGAAGAACAACCATGCCCTGACCGGGACTTGAATCCGGGTTGCCCAGATCACGGGGAAGACGCGCTACCTCAAAACTAAGACGTTATATATAGTTTCACTAATTATAATATATAACAGATTTTGGCTAATTTTTATAGTTGAAGATTGTAGTCCATTATGCATTTAATTTTATGCTTTACAAAATTTAATTTTTTCTCTCTGAAGATTATCATTGCTAGAACTAGCTCTTCAAATTTTTTTTTAAATTGAATACTTATAATTTTTTTGATTAAGATCCCTGATTAGTTTTGAATATTGAATCGATTTTTTATAGTTAGAGCCAATTGATAGACAAGTCCTTGAAAGTATGTAATAAATTTCCGTAGTAAAGATTTAGCCGAAATTTAGATATCCTGTAGGGTTTGGTAAGCTAACTTTTAGTGTAATGTTTCGTGATTCAGTCTTTGAGATTTCGTTGATATGTTTAATTAAAATCATTTTAGTCATTGGTTTCATATGACCAATTCTTATGATTTATGCCATTATTTTAATATGATCAATTCCGATTATTTATCCCATTAGTTCACCAAAACCTTGAAAGTATGTAATAAATTTACGCAGAAGAGATTTAGCCGTAATATCTATTGTTTGGCATATTTTTAATGTTATGTTTCGTGATACATTCTTTGAGATATCATTGATATTATATTTTATTTCATTCATTTTAGTCATAGGTTTCCTATGACCAATTCTAATTAATTATGCAATTATTTTAATATGTTTAGTTCTGATTATTTATGTCATTATCTTATTATGCCCAATTAAAATTATTTGCGCCTCTAGTTTACTTCGATATTTCAAAAAAAAAAAAAAAATACTACTGAATCTTTACCTCTTTGTTAACGTGCTGTCGAAGTAATGTAAGTCATGACGTAGAATTAGTTTCTGTAAATGAGGAAAAATCAAATTGTTTAAAGAATGAAAACAAAATCATATCTTGATTTAATTACGTTTTGGAAATATACTGAAACGTATAAAAATAATTTGCATTTTCTCAGAATAAATTATTATCCAATACAATCGGAGATCGAAAAAGTATTTGTTGTATTTCGGGTATGTGACTACGCTCTTAGAGAAATTTCCAAAAAAAAATTAAAATTGTAATCCTTTTTTATGTGTGAATATTCAAATAAGTATATATAAAACATCGATAATCAAAATTAAGTGCCAAAATTTTTTTTAAAAATTGGATTTTTTGTTGGATTGTGATATAAAGAAAAATCTATTAGTTTAGTGATTTATCAAACGATGTACTTAAAATCTAGCAGGTAGCTTAAGAAATTTATTTATCTAGTATTTGAGATAAACTCTAAACTATATTTCTATCCTTTCATTAAATATTAGGTTTCGACTGATAAATAACAAGCTATTCTCTTTTTTTCTGATTGTGAAGCACTAAAATAAATATAAAATGTTTCTAAATGAATAGATTAAGTTTTTTACAATTCAGCAACTGCAGAATATATTGAAAAATTCTTCTTCTAAGTGAGAACAAAAAGAAAGACATATATTTTTTAATTTATAAGATTTTCTTTTGAAAGTTCTATTCAAAGATTAGAATTTTAAGAAATAATACTGAAAAATGTAAAATAGAATTAAAACAGATGTAAATTCAAATAAAAAATTCAGTGTAACTTCCCAAATATACATGTAGAAATAAAATTCTGGCCGCTATATAATGAGACTTGTTCACACATTAAGAATATTCATTAAAAAATGTCATAATTTCTCTCAAAATCAACTTTTTAGCATGGTCATCTACATTAATTCACTGAAAATAATTAAATAAATGTTTGAATGAAAGTCAAAAAATCATTGAGAGAAAACACAAAAATGGATCAAGCCTCTCTCTTATTTTACTGTGGACTTTAATTCTATTCTGTAATTATTCTAAAATGAAAATAATTTTGAACCCGCAAATCCCTCAATTTCATCATTCATCGAAAATAATCATTATTTTCTAAAGAACCCGAAAATTCTCCTAGATAACCTGTTGTTATTTTAGAGGCTGGAGAGCAAAGATAGCAAGTGCGGGACCTTTAAGTTATTGAAAGATAATATAGAAATTAAAACCATATCTCACCGAAAACAAGTCAGTTTTTATTCTTAAAAGAAAAGGAAGAGTACTTAAAGGTTTATATAACAAAACTTCTTTTCATGGAACAGATTAAAGCTGCTTCTACGCATCTACGTTTTAAGCGGATAAGCAAGTTTCATCACCTGAAATTCCCTCCATGTGGGAGAAAAAAAGTCCCACCACCTTTGTCCCACTCTACCCACCTGGGAACAAAGAAAACACCAATAATTGATACTCATCATCTCCTCCACGCGGCGCTCCTAGCGCCACCACGCTTTCCGTCCTCGTGTTGGTTGGATTAGAGTCCGGCAGATGAGAATGTGCGATCCGGGAGATTAGGACGTATCCGGGCAATGCTAACATTCTCTACGATGTCGCCGCTCTTTGCCGGACTCACTCGGTCCATGGATTAAGCATAAATTTAAGAAGAGTTGGATTTATATTGCGAAAATTTGAAAAATGAAGATTCTCTTCTTAACTTTGCTAGTTTTGGCGGCTTTGCTCAAAGGTATGATATTTTATTCATTTGGGGGAAAATTATATTAAGAAAAAAATTTGAAATCGGAAGAAACTGCGAAATATTGAAAACGAATTAGTGCTGTCGATTCCAATCAAGCACGGCTTCACGTTTTTTTAAATAAATTTTGGTAAAAAGTAAAAAGACGGAGTTATTGAAAAGTTTTAAAAAGTTTTCTAACTTTGTTTAGAAAGTTTATAAATGGAAAAAACTGACTTTTAACTTCAAAAAACAATGTTTAAAAATCACACTTTGATTATAGATTTAAAAATTGTATATGAAATAATTGTTTGCAATTACTGGGGTCTTGTTTTTTTAAAATTTTGTTCAAATTTGAAGAAAAATTAATGCTATTTTGTATATAATATTTTTAAAAACATTTTAAATGGGAGAATTTCAAATTTATATGGCGTCTGAAATATTTGATGAATAAATAAGTTTTTATTCAGCCGATAAATAATAAAAAAAATTCATATGGTTCTATTTATTTCAATAAAATTTCATAAATGATTTTGTTTCAAAAATACCGCTTTTGTGAATAAAATGCGATGGTATTTGTAACGGATGGTTTATTTTATGACAATTTTTTTCTAATAAGTTCACCGAATTTTCATGATAATTTTTAATAAAGAAATAATAATAAAAAATGCCAAAAATAAAGTTATTTTGTAGATTATTACGCTAATTTTATTATTTTGTTTTTGTATTCCATAATGAACTTTCTTATATTTTGATGCAAAATATTTTTTGACTTAGAGAGTACTAGTATTGTGTATTTGAAAGAAATACTTGCTATTTTTATTGTTTTTTTTTACAAAAATTGCATAGCTATTTTTTTTACTAAAATTTACAAATTTTTAAAAGTTTAATTTTCTAAACAATTCTTTTAACCCTTTGCACTCCGATGGTGCCTCTGACTCACCATTCAAGATTGTACATCATTTTGATGTTTTATTTATTTATTGTTCAAATTTAAATGTTAAAAACGCCAACATAATAGTTAAGAAATGTAGATTAATTTTTCAAAGAAATTCGAGTTAAAAGAATTATGTATATTTATTTTTCATAGCAATAAACAAATATTTGTATTAGGTGAATAATTTTGCATATAATTATTTTTCGGAGTGCAAAGGGTTAATTTTCCTGGTTAATTTTTAAATAAGACCATGCTTTCTAGCCAGTTTTTTAGTAAGCTTTCTGCTTGCATACCAATAAAAAATATGCAAAATGCCATTTGCGCTCTTTTCAGCTATTGGAATAATTTGAATACATTTTTTTTATTTTCCTGAACCTAAAATATTTATTAATTCTTACTTTGAATCTTAATTTAAATAGCATATCATTTGATTAATTTATGTAAATTCTATGTTAATAGAACGCATTAGAATGCGCCGTTTATAATTAACTTAATCTTTGATTGATCAATAGAAGAATTTAAATAAAAAAGAATTTTTTATTTTTAATTTTAAAATATGTACATTTTTTTTTTAAATAACAGCATTTCAATATTTTTTTTTATGCGTTAAGCATACATATTGCAGTTTGTTAAAGCAAATTCACTGAAACGATTTTTTTTTTGTTTATTTCTTGTTATAATATTTCTCAAAAGTAAACCTTTAATGCATGCTTTATTTGTGATTTATGTTTCTTGCTACTGAACGTGATGAGCATAAATAGCAAGGAGCGTATTTCAAAATGTTATGCGTTAGCTATTTTAGTTGGGGTTTTTTTCCAATATTTTTTTCTCGAAATTACTTACTTGCTGTACTTAGCTAACAAATCATGCTATACTTTTTAAAATTCACTGCTGGGAATTTTAAATGCGCAAACCACAGCAAAAGTACATATGCTATTTATTTTAAAACACTTTTCATCCTGCATAATTTAAATGTCTTTTTACTGTTATTTGTGTCCTAAAATGCTATTTATTATAAGCTTTAAAGCTTTAATTTTTTTTGAGGAAAAATGAAAAAATAAGATTTGAAGCCTTAATTTCCTGACTTATAAAAGGGTGAAATAATTAGATGTATTTTGTATGATTTCGTCTAATGACAGAATATTATATTCCTAATTCCTTCATTCTTTTGACTTTGTTCGTGACTTGTTTTAAAAAAATGAAAGAAAGGGGAAATAAGAGCATCTGACATTTTTCTAAATAAGACAAAGTCGCACTTTTTTTTCTTTTCATAGATAACATCTTCCCCGAAAGATATGAATTATTAAGTATATTTAACTCATAATTGTTAAAATTAGAACTGCTTTGTGTTTTCAAGCACCACTCTGGAGCAATATTTAGTGGAAAATATTTCGAGCCACCTCCATTGTATTTCTAGAATTTTCACGGTAGAGAATTTTCGGTCATTGTTTATCGGAGAAATATACGGGATTTCTGATTTTTTTGTTGCCAAATTTGATGTAATTAAAAAAGTAATTTTTCTATAGTGATTAATTGAAATATATTTTCACCTTATTTGTAATTTGTTTTAAAAAAATGGAAGCTGATGGCAGCGTGAATATATTATATATATATTTTTATAACTATTAGAATTGCTTTGTATTTTCAAGAACCACTCTGAAGCAATATCTAGTGAAAAATATTTCAAACCACCATCATTGTGTTTCTAGAATTTTCGGCCTACGTTTATATGAGAAACATACAGTACTTCTGAATTTTTTTCTTTTTTTTTCTTCCAAATAAAATGAACTTAGAAGAGTAATCCTTATGTGATTAAATGGAACATATTTTTTCTACTAATTTCTAACTTGTTTGAAAAAAAAAATGGATTTTTTTAAAAACTATGCATAATATATTGTATTTCAAATTTAGATACTAAAAAAATTCTTTAATCATTAAAATAATTCTATTCAAAAAGTTTTATATTATAGGGTATTTTTTTAATTGATATATTTGCATGTTAGATTTGCGACATTTATCATATGCACTTATAAGGAGATAAGTGATATTTTTTCATATAAATATTTTTATTGATTTTTAATAAGCTTTGATAGCTTGTATATGTTAAATTTTTAGCGAATTTTTATTATTTGTTATATATATCGTTTTTGAATTTAATGAATTATTAAGTCCCTTTATAGAAATTAAATTCGATTTAATATATCTGCAGAAAATAATTTCCTATACATGCATTTAAATACTTAATTCGGTTTATATATAACAACTTACTTTTTATGTTTTAAAATAATTCACTAATACTCTTGTTATAATTTTTTTAAAAAATGCATATGTGATTAAGAAGATTAGTGATTTTTTTCATATAAAATACTTTTATCTATTTTTAATAAATTTTGATAAATTGTATGCATTACATTTTTAAAGAATTATCAATTGTTGCATATATCGTTGTTGAATTTAAGGAATCTTCATTAATTTCCTTTATAAAGTTAAATTCGATTTAATATATTCGTTTATAATTCATTAATATATTCATTTAATATGAATCGAGCGAATTATTATTAACTTCTCTTATAAAGATTAAATCTGATTTAATATATTCACCGATAATAGTTCTTCTTTATTTATTAATTTAAATTCTAAGTGCTGTTTATATATTATTTATCCTTTTTAATATTTTATATTATAAATTAAATGAAATTTGTTCAAAGGTTTGGAATAACATTTTAAGGAGAATAAGGAGTTGGTTAAAATTTAAGGAAACTATTTAAACGTTTTCCTCAACAGAAAGTTTTATCGCAAATGCTTAGATTAATATTGATTTAACGCACAAAAGCTGCTTGCATTTTTTTTAAATTTATGTTTTATATATTCATTTAAAGGCTCGATGTTGTTTATACAGTATATATGACTTTTAATATTTTTTATTATGTATTAAATAGGATTAAATTTGTTGAATGGTTCGTCAATAATATTTTAATGAAGATATGTGGTTAGATGAAATTCAAGGAAAAAATTTTGAACGTTTTCCTAAACGGAAAGTTTTGAAATACTTAATTTAAATATTCACATAACTCTCAAAAGTGGCTTGCATTTTATTATTTTATATTTTATATATTCATTTAAAAGCAGATTGCTGTTTATATGTTATGTCAATTTAAATATTTAATATTATAGATTGAATAGGATTAAATTTGTTGATTGGTTCGCTAATAGCATTTTAATGATGATATGTGGTTAGATGAAATTCAAGGGAAATCTTTGGGCGTTTTCCTAAACAAAGTTCTATCTGGAATGCTTAATTTCAATATTGACCTGACGCGCAAAAGCTACTTGAATGTTATTATTTTATATTTTATATATTCATTTAAAGGCTGAATGCTGATTTTTGTTATGTCGATTTAAATATTTTATATTATAGATTAAATTTGTTGAAATGTTCGTTAATAACATTTTAATGAGGATATGTGGTTAGTTGAAATCCAAGGGAAATTTTTGAACGTTTTCCTAAACAAAGTTCTATCCGAAATGCGTAATTTCAATATTGACCTGACCCGCAAAAGCTCCTTGAATTTTATTTGCTTTCTAATAGATTGTTGTTTTAATGGACTCGGTGTATATTCAGTTACGGTTTTGTGGCGAAAGCAATTGTTTCGCTGAAATTACCTTTCTCGTAATAACTTAGAAAAAAATGGAAAGCAGATGGCAAGACGGGAGTTATTAAATTTATTGATTAAGTTATTTGTAAAATCCACATCCCAGCTTCCGCTTTGCTGGCGTTCAACTCTTGAATTTTCACATTAGTAAGTGAAATTTCCCCCGAAATTCGATATTCTATAAAAAGAAACTCTTGCTTATACTTAAAAAAAATAAACAAACAAGCTCTGCATGTTAAGGAAGACACAAAAAGGTTTTTGTTTCTCATCTCCTCAACCCCTTCCACTAAGTTTTTCATTTTTAAATTACGTTTACTCTTGCAACATGCTAAATTTATTGATTCTTTTCTTTTTCTTAAGAGTCATATGATTTAATTGCTTTTTTCTTTAATTAAACATTTGGTGCTTAATAATTAGACAATTTTTGGTATTTAAGTAAGTAAGAATAAATAATTCTTGTATGTTTGTTTTTTAAATTTTTTTAATAAACAGTTCAAAATTTCACTTTTAGAAATTAAAAAAGTAGTAATCTAAAAAAATTATTGTTAACATTTCTCATCATATTGTTGATAATACTTCTCCTTTTTTTCATTTCTTGGTTGATTTAATGAGATATTACATTAGCATATCGAACCGCTAAGCAATGCCACATCAGCGGCATAGAGAACCTTTTCATGACATTAATTTACTGGAAAGGTTTAAAAAATATGTCTTGGTTCCGAAATTTACGCATTAATATAATTTTTTGTTATAGAGTCTCTACTAGGCTCCTATTTGAAAATACTTTTTTTTACATATAGCATTTTCAGATTTAGTTTTCCGCTAATAAATATTTCAAATTTCTCATAATTTTGAACCTTATATGCACTAAGACTTCTTTGAAACTTATAGTTAATACAAGATTGAGTGGTTGCTAAATGCTGCCACAAATATTTATTCCACCTTGATTCAGCATAAAAATGCAATGATCGACTCAAATAATAAAACGGATTCGGTGTATCACATAAAATAGATGCCAATACCAGCTGCTTATTGGGCATATCTTCTTTTCTTTGTTCTCCTCATCATTGATGGTGATACTGTTAACGAGTCAACATTTTTTACTTTTTCTGGAGAAGAGAGAACCAGCTTACTTATACGGCAACTTTCCTATGGCTTCGAGGTGCAACATCCGGTGGAGGTGTGTGATGGTGAATATAATAAGAGGACTGACCTGCCCATGAGAAGATACAGATTTCAGATGCGAACAACGACGATGCACGTTAACGTAATTCATATTCGAAATACAACAATTCATTCCAGGGTATATGAGTTAAATAAAACGTTTCTAAAATTATGCAATCCTATTTATGAAAGTTAAAGTTAGCAAACAATACTAATATGATAATATCATAAAAACTTGATTTTCTACAAATTAGATTCACATGTCGATAGTCTCACTTATTTTGTCTTTGGAATTCTAAAGTGATTTTATTTATGTATCTAACATCCTTAGATATAATAGTAGTCTAGCAAATATATACGAGATGAGTTTAAGTAAGATCAGAATAGTTTGAGTGCATTCATCTCTATTGAAGGGTTGTGACCGGTGGTTGGTGGGTTCTAATTAAGATAGGCCTTTTTGTGTAACATTGATTTATTATTTTAAAACATATACGGTTACGTTACACACAAACACAAAACAGAGAGTGAACAAAACACGTCAACACAACACGAATACAGAGGCTTCACTGATTGTCTCTCTAAGCACACACCAGAGGGCGGCGTGTACTGAGTGAATCCTACGGTAGGGGAAAAAGAGAGTGCTACAGTCTCCCCCTCTGGCTGCGCCGACGTCCCGGCAAGTAGCCAGTACTAGAAGTAGGAGCTCTTGTAGCAGTCTGTGTTCTTGGCCTTTGGTGTCTCTGGGTAAAGGGTTTAAGCCGAGAAGATTTTGGCATAAACAAAGTTCCTTGATTTGTGGCATGGGGTGTCACAGTAATTTTTGGTTCAGATGAAGCGTCGTGATTTGTGGCATGGGGCGCCACAGTGACTTTTGGTGCAGATGAAACGTCTTGATTTGTGGCATGGGGTGCCACAT
>JAOUZG010007547.1:166979-181684 GCA_026289955.1 Argiope argentata | reverse complement strand
TGAAACGTCTTGATTTGTGGCATGGGGTGCCACATTGATTTTTGGTGGTCGACCTCGCTTTCTGAGTGGAGCAATTGGCTTTGAAGCCACATCTTTAAAAGGCGAAAGTGCAGAAACATGATAGGTTGCAATAGGTTCTGACGGCTTGTCAAGACTAGAAATAACATATGATGTTGGCGACTTCTGAGTTAGTATAAGATATGGACCATCACGTTTAGGCATAAACTTTAAGGTCTTCTTGTTTTTGGCTTTGCTAATAGGATGCAAATTTACCAAAACTTTATCACCAGGAGAAAAATAAACAGTTCTTCGATTTTTATCATAGTATTTCTTCCGTTGATCTTGCTTCTTTTCTATTCGGTCTCGTATATCATTAGTGATATGTGCAAATCTTTTGAGATATGGGGTTATCTCTGGAACAAAGTTATCATTTTCAACCACGGCTTTGAAATTTTGCACAACATCGTCAACAGTGCGCAGTTCTCTTCCAAATTGTAGGAAGGCAGGAGTATGTCCGGTAGGATCACAAATAGTTGTATTCATGGCAAATCGAATTACAGGGAGTTTCGAATGCCAGGTATCATGTTCATCTCCCACAAGTATTGCTAGACGAGGTTTAAGGTCTCTGTTTTTCCTTTCGACAGGGTTTGCTTGGGGAAAATAGACTGGAATTAAACATTGGTCTATATTAAGAGTACAACAGATTTGTTGGAGTACGGAACTAATGAATTGTGATCCGTTATCACTGATGATTCTTCTAGGTATGCCATACCGCATAAACACTTCTTCGATTAATGTTGTAGCACATTCATGCGCGGTGGCATGAGCAAGAGGGAATAATTCAACCCATCTTGTAGCACAGTCTTCCACAATAAAAATCCATTGTTTTCCTGTAGCCGTCAGTGGTAGAGGACCAAATAAGTCAATCGAAATTATCTCGAATCTTTGAGAATATACTGGAGTTCTTAACAATCCAGCAGGCTTTTGGTTGTTAGCCTTGTAACGGTTGCATTCTGGACAATGCTTTATCCATTCTGAAATGTAGGATTTCATTCCAGGAAAATAGTATCGTGAGGCTATTTTATTATAAGTACCTTCAATGCCGTAATGTCCAGCTGTAGGGGCATCATGGTGTTCTCGAAGAACTCTTTCCCTTTCTTTCTTTGGGACAACCAATTGTGCTTCTTCAGATTCAGAATCTGGAGAGTAGCGATAGAGTAAACCATTACTCATGAGGTAACCTCGGTTTGACCAGTTCGCAAAATTTTCATCTTTATCATTGTTTTCGAAACAGTCTATTATTTTCTTCAAATCGTCATCTTTTAACTGTTCTTCACGCATATCACTGGCCTTTCTTGATGGCAAATCGATAGATATAGTGCATAATTCACAATTAGAATTGTTGTGAACACATACAGGTCGCGAAAGCATATCAGCTATAACATTAGCTTTACCAGGAATGTATTCTACTGTCAGGTCAAATGATTGCAACTGTAAAGCCCATCTTGCCAATCGGCCTGTTGGGGATTTCAGACTCAACAGCCATTTTAAGGGTTGATGGTCAGTCACAACTGTAATTTGGGCACCTTCTATGTAACCTCGGAACTTTTCGAGAGCCCATACGACTGCTAATGCTTCTCTCTCGGTTGTAGAATAATTTCTTTCAGATGAAGTAAGTAAACGACTCGCATACTCTATGGGATGTTCTTCTTCACCTTTTCCTTGGATAAGGATAGCTCCTAGAGCATAATTTGAGGCATCTGTTCGGATAACAAATGGTTTAGTGTCATCGACCTGTTTTAGAACCGGTGGAGAGATTAGTTTTTCCTTTAATAGATCAAATGCACCCTGCTCTTCTTCGCCCCATTTCCATGTGGTTTTCTTCTTAGTAAGATTGCTTAGTGGGCGAGAAATTTCTGCAAACTGATGTATAAAACGACGATACCAACTGCAGGTTTGCAAAAAACTTTGGACTTGTTTTGTGTTTTTGGGAGGAGGAATTTTTGCTATTGCTTCAACTTTTGCAGGATCAACTTCAATACCAGCCTTGGTGATATAGTGACCTAAATATTTTACTTTGGGGCAAGCGAAATTACATTTGTTTCTATTGGCATGCAATTTAAAGTATTTCAGGCGATCAAATACTTGACGTAAATCTTCAAGATGTTCTTCAAATGTAGAAGATATGACAATCAAATCATCTAAATATGCTAAAGTCTTGACTTTAAGGCCATTTCGGAAAATGTCCATGAGTCTTTGGAAAGTCGCGGGTGCTGTTTTTAATCCAAACGGCATCCTTGTAAATCTGTAAATTCCAAATTGACAAACAAATGCAGTTTTGTCTTTGTCAGGGGGATACATTGGAACTTGATGGTATCCACTTTTTAAATCAATGGTAGACATGTAAGCTGTTTGTTTTGCAGTTTGCAATAGGTCATCCATCCGCGGAAGAGGATAGGGATCAGGCTTTGTAACCGCATTGAGCTTCCGGTAATCAACGCAAAGACGAAAATCACCGTTGGGTTTTGGAACTAGCACTACTGGAGCGGCATAGGGAGAATCGCATTCTTCGATTACTCCAGAGGCGAGAAGTGAATCAATTTCCTTCTTCAAAATCTCTTGTCTGGCAGGAGACAACCTGTAAGGAGGTACTGCAACAGGAAGCTTATCTCCAGTATCAATTTTGTGTTCGATGAAAGGTGTAGGCTCTCCCCCTGGTTGAAAGCATGTCTCGTATTCTACGAGAAGGGAGTTGAGGCGACGTTTTTGTTCATGCGAAAGATTTGTTCCTTCATTTTCACGAAGATCACAGGGATTTGGAGTAGTAGGAACTGCCAGCAGAGCGTTAATGTCAGGTGGTGTTTTAATAAAATCATATTTGATTCGCGGAGATTCCGAGAAATACCAATGCCTGTTGCAGAGATCTAGGACGATTCCTGCTTTACTCAAAAAGTCAACACCTAGAAGAGTTCTGTTTCCTCGAGCGTTTTTCAATACAATGAGTTCTGTCGGAATACTTTTACCTTTAACCGTAATGTCGACAATTGTAGTGAGTATTTCCGTTTTCTGAATTTGGCCATCAGCTAGTGTCATATCTATAACTTGGCTTTTGAATTTCAAGCCGTTCTTCTTAAGAAGTTCAAATAGCTTTTCTCCAGCTACTGAATGTGTTGCACCTGTGTCGGCACAAACAGCTGCATGAGTGTCACAGACAGTGATATCAATGATGCTTATTTGTTTATCCTCCATTGAAAAACTGTAAAAGTTCATATGATTGAGACTTGACGATACATCAGGGTTTACTTTCAATGCTGGGTTGCATGTAAGACATTTTGCTTTGATTATTCCAGGAGCTCCACAACCATAACAGTTCAGGGGTCTTCTGTCATCTTCAAGTCTTTCATTATTTCGTTCGTGTGCTCTGTCTTTGTTAATGGAGTCCCTCCTACTTTGACTGGGAACCCCGGGATACCGCCTACTTTGACTGGGAATCCCAGACAGAGCCAGTCGATCAGGATTGTGTTCATTTCGAAACTTTGGGCCTTTAGCGTTAAAAGTCCTACATCTATTTGATTTTCCATAATCAGCTGGTTTCTTGAAGTTTTCCGACTTGTAAGCTTGTGTTTCTTTACTGTTTGGGCGCAGACTGTCGTAGGTGTCCAGTTTCTCTATTAGGTCATCGGGAGTGACCCATTCACACCATACATCCAAGAAATGGTCCTTTATTTCAGGAGGGACACGTTTTTTCATTTGATCGAGGATCATCAAGTCCTTCAGCTTATCAAAGTCCTGGATATTCAGTTCCTCCAACCATCCTTCAAAGTAATTTCTTAACTCAAAATGGAAATCCTTCCAAGATTTTTCTGGGTTTTTTCTATGAGTTGCGAAAAGATGTCGCAATTTCTCTGCGTTTAATTTATATCTTTTTAAAAGCATAGCTTTTATATGTTCGAAATCTTGAGCTTTTTCCTCAGATTCTCTAGAAATAATTTTTACAACTTCATTTGGCAGGACGCCAAGTAAATATGCTACCCAATTTTTCTTATCTATTTTTAAAAATTTCATTTGTCTTTGAAAGACATTGATAAACAGTGACATGTCATCTTGTTGAGGGTCAAACTCAGGAATTAGACTCTTAAGTTGTAAATTCAGTTGATTTGGTGATGCAACGACTGAACTTGAAGGCGACAGCTGTCCAAGTTTTTGGACTTCTAATTCCAAACGAAGTTTTTCCAATTTAAACGCGTTTTCACGAGAAACTTTTTCTTCCTCTTTTGCGGCAATCCTTTCACCGATCACCGAATTTAGGAATTCTCGAACAAAGTCTTCATCGTAGTTTTTACTGTGTATTATCAAGTCTTTAATGTCGGGGAGACGCGCATCTTTCGGGACTTCAATACCCATTTCTTCAGCCACAAAGATGAGATCGGCTTTAAGACCCTTACCCAAGAAACTCATCCTTGTTGTTAGGTTTAGGCACTACTTTCCGTTGTTCACAAAATCACGTCTTTTACATTGTATTTAAAAGAAATTTAAGAGTATAAAAGAAAACTTGCAATCACTAAATAATTTACAAAATTTAACACAAAGGCACAAGATTCATCAAAGATAATATTAATTTCATAACAATATAAAGTTTTAAATTATTGTAATCGGTTAAACCTTATGAATTTTCTAGAAAGTTATCATAACATTTTAAAATTTCCATTGATTATATTTAATTCTTCAATAAAATAATATTTACCAAAATTTATTAAAAGAACATGTCATTTCTTAAAGAATAATCAAATCAAGAATAATAATGAAAAGTTGTACGAATACTCATAAAAAGGAAAAAGAATATATAAATTTTCAATACCATGCGCTTAAAAATAAAACACAGAACAGTGCTGACAGAAATAATGATAACTGTTTTTTTTTTTTTTTTTATATATATACACACATTAAATCTTTGCAACCACAATCGGAAAAGATCTTTCCTTTCTATTTTATTTATTTACGCCAGTTATACTACTCATTTAATATATCATAAATGAATCATTCAGCTTATTTTTCTGCATCCGGTGTATCACATTAATATTCCAAAAAGCGAAACGATAGAAGGGGGGGGGGGGAAGCAGACATTTGGCGGGTCGTATTATGGCTACGCAAAAGAGCAACATTTGCGTTTCGTTCCGAAACCGAAACTGCCGAATGAAACTTAAACTATAGATTATTAGGTTGAAAGAAACATTTTTTCAAACAAATATAACACTAATAGAAAATATACATACAGAAATATGAGGAAAGCTTCTAAAGAACTGCTTTTACAAGACTTTAAATTGACTCTTACATCATGAGTTTTATACAACATTAGTGTACATATGCCAGGGGTGTGGCAAATTAAGTTAAAACAAATTTTTTTTTTTTCTACACTTATGAATTAGCATTTCATTCTTTACCAGGATGGCTAAAGAAATAAAGTACTCAAAAATTGAAACAAAAGAAGTACTTATCATTTAATGAAGCAACGATGGGATCTATCCCATCCGTTTAGCAATAGAAAGCCTTTTTCCTCCAGGGCGGGGAATTAACATAATCCAATGATCTTGCACAGGGTGTGCATTCGAATTGGTTTTACCTGAAAAAAAAATTTGAGCCAAACCTCTGTTTTCGGAACTTTTACTCTGTTTTTTGAAGGCCGAAATTTAAAGCACGCTTGCGCGACAATGCGGAGGGCGCAATTCAATGCTAGGCGTCAATGTAAACGCAATTAAAACTCGTTGGGCGCCAATGTGACCGGTGGTTGGTGGGTTCTAATTAAGATAGGCCTTTTTGTGTAACATTGATTTATTATTTTAAAACATATACGGTTACGTTACACACAAACACAAAACAGAGAGTGAACAAAACACGTCAACACAACACGAATACAGAGGCTTCACTGATTGTCTCTCTAAGCACACACCAGAGGGCGGCGTGTACTGAGTGAATCCTACGGTAGGGGAAAAAGAGAGTGCTACAGGGTTCATAAAAAGTCATGCGTGAAAAAATATTCATGATAAAATTGGCAAGAATTTTTCATTACGCATTACTTAGCTAGAATAATTACAATTTTTTTTATTCACAATATTTTAATTTTTAAACTATATCTATCCTATATTTGAAAAAGAGATATAATATATTTCTCCGAAATTCATCTGACTTTAAATAATGCATAACACATGTAACTATTAAATTTACGCATAGATTCGCTTGAAAGATACATTATTATTTAAAGAAATACAATATTAATTTATTTATATTAATAATTATAACATTAATTTATCAGTTCATAAAATTTATGAATAAACAGATAATTCATAAATTCATTCTTTACATTGTTATAATGGAATATATTTTATCTTGCAAGAAGGAGGATGAAAAAACGCCTTTACATTTTTAATTCAGAATTTTCGTCTCAGTGGTCTACCTTGGAGGCGTAGATATATTAATTATATAGTAAATTGATAAATAGGAAAATATTAATGCTTTAGATCTTTTATCTTTATTATTAATTTTCATTGTTTTTTTACAAACGTACTTCTCTATACACTCCAGTTAAAATATTGAAAATTTTACACATTATTTTAAAGTATACATTCATCCTCAAATTTTCGGCTCTAACTGACAATTTTTAAACTTTTTAAAATCATTTGATCTTTAAAATTAAATTTTTAGTTTTTATAAACGTATTTCACAATATGCTTTTTTAAAAAAATATTGAATTTATTACACATTATTTTAAAATATTACATTCATCCTTGCATTTTCGGCTCTAACTGGTAGTTTTGAAATTTATCATTAATCTTCGATTTTTTACAAACGCGCTTCTCTGTATGCTTCGTTTAAGATATTGAATTTATTACACAGTAAAATAATGTGTAATAATAAATTAAAATAATGTTAATGAGTAATAATAAATTAAAATAATGTTAATGAGTAATAATAAATTAAAATAATGTTTAATAAGTATGCATTTATCCTCAAATTTTTGACCCTAATTTAAGTAAAATTAAATTCCTTTTGCAGAAATTAAATTCAGACGTTGCACATAAAATAGTCCATTTAACTACTCATTCTCATTAACAAGAATAGTTTCTCATTTTCACGGATGAAAATGCAGAACAAATTATTTCCTTTTTCTGGATAAGATTACGGTCACATGATTGTTGGTTGAAATATTTGCTCTGTCGATATGGGCGTAATTATTTCCTTTTGCAAATATAATCATTCACAAACAATGACATGCTTTTCACTGAATCTGATTAGGGAATATTTACTGTCGTTTCTGTCAAAGCACAAACTGCAGAATTAAGTTATACTTGACATACAATGCCAAAGCGGGTTGCACACTGGATGAAACATTGCACAAATACATTTTCATTCATTTATAATTTCATGTTTCAGATATACAGACCTTCATTCAGGTTATTATTTAAATAACAAGACTGATATTATACATATTTCAGCGAAATAAAGCCACATGGTATCTTATCATTAGAAGTTTCAGCATCATTATTTGAAACGGTCTATAGTTGTGAATTTGATAGCGAGATAAACATGAAACTGATATTATCACATATTTAAATACCCCAAAATGAAAAACTAATAATATGAAAAACAATGTAATGTATATGTAATTAAAAAAACAACATACGATAAGAAGTTATTATATAATATGTACTATATATTATATATATATACTATACCTCAATTATATGTAATTAACAATTAATATAAAAAATAATCAATTCCTACTTTGGATGTTAGGAAAAATTTAGGAAGTCAGGAAATATTTTATTTTAGTTACTTTTTATTAAATAATTACAATTGTTGTACTCGTGTTCCGCTTTACAACGGAAGGAGGAGTGCAGTAGCTTCTGAAGGAATAGATCCCTGAGAACCCGAATAACGATCACCTATGACTCAGTACCCCCAGTGGTATAACTCTAGATATAGAGACCTTTGTGACCAGGTTCGAACTCGCAGCACAAGGGAAGCTGATCCAACTCCCTACCAACCAAGCTTTCCCAACCTAACGGTTGAAACTACTATAAAGAACTGCTATAAAGGCGAGAAAATTTGGTTTTAATTAATTTATAAAACACTAACGAATTAATATTTTAAAATTCTGTATTAACATCAAAAGTCATTTACTACAAGCTATATATAAAATATAAAGAGTGTGAGCAAATAGTACGACTTGAAAAAATATCACATTTACTATTTATTTCCTTTCATATAATCACGTGCTCCAAATTACATTTTTCTAGATTTTATTTACTGTAGCAATTAACTTTTTTTAAAATTGGAGATTTTGAAAGTGGAATGGCAACACGTTATTAAAAGCTGATTTTTTGAGATAATCGTGCATATAATAAAATTTTAATTTTTCACCAACTTATTTTTCTTCGCGCCAGAAACCTCATCCCCAAAACATGTTCTGAGATGATAAAAAATGACTTTATACTAAGAGGAATTGAAGGGACTTAATATAAATTAATTTTGCCACGACTAAAAGATTGAGAAGAAGAAATTGAAATGCAAGTCAATAGAAAGCTTTATATAAATCGTAATTTTTTAAAAATCAGGACGTTTAATTCATATCAATTATCCATTTATTCACTGAAAACTAAATACAATAAAAACAAAAATACAAGTCTGTTTATGTCACATCACTTTTGATGTCAATTGTCATGACATTATGTCCTATTGTTATTAAACATCAAAAGTTCTGAACGAATAAGAATCTTCTATTTGAAAACGAGACAGCTGTGTATTTGAACAATGTCTGTTTGCAAAGAAAGCAACTTACAATGGCAGGATATTTATTCATGTTGTATTTACATTTGGTTTTATATAAACTTCTAAGTTATGAGATCTTAAATAAAGAATACAATAGTATATTTTAACAATGAAACGAATCAATATTGTAGTAGGGGGTCTATACCGCGTTATCAACAGTATGAATCGGAATTGAAGCAGAAGGCGAAGAGGCTGTTACATCGACTGTGCCCGATATTTAAACCCACAGGGTTTCAGTTTGTTAATTCAATCAATATTTTTGTCAATACCTCTTTGAGAGGAAACTGAGTTAAAAGGTTTGACTCACAATTTGAAACCGCAGAGAGTAGAAACGATATTGCCAAATTTAATTTAAAAAAATTCAAAGTTTATTAAATAATTATAAAAGGAATTAAAACTTTATACAATAAAGAAATAGAAATTAATTCATTTTAGTATTTTTATGCTGGTTGAATGGGTTAATGGGATATGTGTTATTATACAAGTTGTATTTACATTTCGTTTTTATATAAACTTCCAAGTTATGATATATTAAGTAAATGACACAATAATAATTTCATTTTAGCAATGAAAAGAATCAATATTCCAGTAGAGAGTCTATACTGCGTTATCAACAGTATGAATCGGAATTGTAGCAGAAGGCGAAGAGGCTGCTACATTGACTCTGTCCGATATTTAAACCCTCAGGGTTTCAGTATGTTAATTCAATCAATATTTTTGTCAACGAGTCTTTGAGAGGAAACTATGAGTTGAAATGGGACTCAGAATTTGAAACAGCAGACAGTAAAAATTATATAGCCAATTTTATTGAAAAGAAACTTCAGAGTTTATTAAAGAATTATAAAAGGAATTAAATCTCAATAAAATAAAGAAAAAGAAATTAACCCATTCAATTCCTACTAAAAGGCTCACACTCTCCTTATATATATATATATATATATATATATATATATATATATATACATATATATATAATATTTATCCAATCAATATTTCTAGAAATTTTTTTAACTTTTAGTAGATGACATTTGATGTTAATACAGTCTTTTCAAATATTAATTCATTAATTTTTATTAATTATTTAAAAACTAATTTTCTTACCTTTATAGTAGTTATTTATATTAGTTGTAGTCATCAGGTTGGGATAGCCTGGGTGGTAGGGTGTTGGATTCGAATCCCTTCTACTGAGATTTTGAACCTGGTCACAAAGTTCTCTATGTCGAGAGTTATACCACAGGGGGTACTGAGTCAAAGGTGCTCGTTATTCGGGTGCTCAGGGGTCCATACCCTAGGAATCTACTGCACTCCTCGTTCCGTCATAAAGCAGAGCACGAGAACAACAATTGCAATTATTTAATATAAAATCGCTAAAAAAATGTTTTTAAATATCTAAAGAAGGAATTTATTTTAAATTTATAAATATATATTACTTTTTTAGTATTTTTATGCGGGTTGAATGGGTTAGTGTGATTTCTGTGACTATACATAGTTTGAGTTGATTTTCTATTCTTAATTTTCTCCTCTGTATTCAAGAGGGGACCCTGAAAAGGCAAAAAATAAAAGTATTATATTTTATTATCCTATCGTTATTTTAAAAAGCAAGCCTTTTAATATTTAGGTTAAAATAAATAAAAAAAACTGGCAAATTTCTTTATTGTAGAAATCTTTCAAAAATAGATATTTTATGAAAATAGCTTTAATGTTCAATTCTTGTCTCGTATGGTGCTTATTAGTAGCTTACTGAAAAGGTGTCATTGAAAATAAAATTTTAAAAAACTTTTTTTTTTTGGAAAAAATCATATAATTTCGAAGATACATTTTCTAATTTTGAAATTAAAAGCGAATTTAACAATTCATTTAAGAACAGTTACCAATTGCAATACATTCTTAAACATAAATGACATATTTCGAAAAATAACGCTCAAGAAGCTATTAAAAATGAATGACGGAAGGCACAATGCCTTCAGCTAACAATTTATTATTTAAGTTTTATTTCTTCCTACACATTTCATAAAAGAATTCTGACATGTTGATTAAAAGCAACTAACAGAATATTATTCTCTACATTTTGACAAAGAGAAATAAAACAATAATATTATACTTTCTTAAATATGAAAAAGACGACAAACGATAAATAATTAGAATCTACCGTTGGAAGAAAAATAATATTTTAAGGATAAATGCTTTGAAATGAAAGAATTCGTCAATTTCATTGAATCAGCATTTTGCGATATGTATTGCTTTGGAAACTAACATTTAAGTTGAATGGTTGATGTGCAGTTGTTAGTCAGAAACACTAATTAAATTATGAATGAAAAATGAACGAGTATGACTTTTTAGAAAGAAAATGAAGATCATTAAAATGACTTAAGAAAGAAATACTTCCAGTTGAAAGCGAAATAGAAATGTGGTATTATACTTAACGGAAATGCAGTTTTGTTTCAATTAAAAGAATTGTTAAAGAAAATAAAGAAGCGTTTGTTCATTGTTTTCTTTAATCGGTTTCACACCTTTGCATTCCCCAAATATGGCACTTCAACTAAACTTATGTCAAATATCTATTACTTTGCATTCTTAACATCACTTTTCAGTTTTGTCAAACGTGCTGCTTGCTAATTAAAGTTACGACTGTTGCTCTTTTACACTTGATGTGATTATACGAATTTGCATAATATACCTCTGCAATCAATTCTGGAAAGGTTGTTGCTTTTTCGATTCCATGAAAAATCAATTGTGTACGCCAAGAAAGTATATTTAATGTATATTTTACTGTTAATAGGGCGTGGAAAAATAAATTCAGAACTCACTCAGGTAAACATTTTGAATTGTTTATTATACATGCTCATCTGCTATTTGTTCAGTACCGAAATATAAACAATGAACATAAGGTAACAAATCAAATGAATAAACTTTAAAAAATAATTTGATTGATATAATGTCCTGTGACTTTAATAAATTCTTGCCCGATCTTTTGATGATCTTTAAACTAAAGAAATTGAGACATTTTAGCTTTTCTAATCAAGTATGTAATTTTTATTCTTCTGTAAGACAGAGTTTCATCGACCTACAAATGCAGATTCTATTTTTGTAGACTAGTCTGATTTGGTTTGGTGTGGTTTTGGAGTGGGGGCTTCCAGCTTAGATGTCGTCCTCGTCATCTGACAGTGGTTCAGAATTACTCAGTCCATCCCCAAATAGCCCTAATGTTACTTTACAACGGTACGTTAATATAACTAAGCTGAAAGAACTCAACGAAACTAAATCCATATTTTTAGGAATTATCTTGAAATTCCTTGGAAAAAGACATGAGGCACTTTTGTACATACTTTAAGGATGTTAAATTTTTACCACTTGAGTTTTTCTGCATTATCTGAAAGAGGTGATAATCAGATAAACCATTATAGTGGATGTTGAGGAATATTTTATTTCAGATTATGCTGTTTACTCTGTCTGTATTAGCAACATGTTTGACGCTGTCGAGGAGTAGCACGCCTTTTCTGTTTGTTAGGATCTGACGTTTACCTATACTAGTTGTATTAAATCCAACAAGTTGTTCATAGTAATCATTTGAGGTGATCATTTCACCAATTTGAAGTAACTCGAAAGATATCCTATCAAACAAACAGCAACAAATTAAAATAGCTCAGTCCAGCCTTTCATCTGCATTTTCTAACTTTTCTGCTGAACATTATTTTATAAAATCCACTTAACATCCTTTCTTATCAGAAATCTGGAAAAAAAAGTTTCTTATTGTAAGGAGATAAATGAATGAGGCGAAATTCATGTTACGACGTACCTTGAAAATGTACCTCTTTTTTTCTTTTTCGTATAAGAAATATTATAATCGTCAAAAAATTCGAAATTGAGTTTTTCCACTTTTCAAAATTTTGGCATAACGTCTATGTGTTTATGAACACAAACCTTTGGAGAGGGACGTTGGGAATCTTTTATATACACTTACAATAAAATTTCCAGATTTCTATAATTTTTTGAACGAAATTCCTTATCCTACTGTTTGGCGGCTCTAGCACAAGTGAACTCGATTACTACATCACGCAAAGAAGCAGGTAGATAAAATTTGGTATATATGTAGTATCTAAAGTATGATTTCTTATCGAATCTTGAGTAATATTTGTATGGGTTGACTGTCTATCTGTATTTTCGTATTCATGTAAACACAATAACTATGAGTGGAATGACTTAATAAAATTAGGTATTTTATCTCCTGTCTGCAATTGCAGTTCAGTGTGAATTTTTGGTGTCAACCAGTCGATAAAATTGTGTCCAAAATACATATTTTCTCAATCGATGCAGTAAAAATGTTTGATGGGTGTCAAAAGTTTATACTTCGTAAATATCCCTAACTAATCATAATTAAGTAATTCATGGCTTTATTCAAGGTTCAAAAATTTATTCTTTGAAACGGGAGATAAAAATTGATAGGAGAGCGTGTGTATAAGCATCGACATAAAATAGAAGTGGAATCATCAATATTAAGCTTTTCCTTAATTGTTATTCTAAGTTTTTTTCCTTCAAAAAACTGTTATCCAAGTCCTAAAACCGTCTTTGATGTGATTGGCCTCAAGTAAAAGTATCACCTTTTCAAAATTTACCAAACCACTCGTATACAATCCTCAGAGCAGAAAAATGAATATTAATGAATAGACAAAGTGTTTCTTTTTGGGTGAGTATTCTCACCTTATCAAAATTCAAAAAGCATCGTAATGTATCTAAAATGAACTTTTTAAATGTAAATTTTAAAAAAATACTGCACTCAAGATCTGACTTGTTTTGATATTGATGCAGGGACATTCATTTTTCTAGAACAAGGAACGCAGCAAAACAACCATTGACATTTTCCTATAAATTATACTGAGATTTCAAATATGACAATCGAGCTTTTGCAAGGGTCTGATATTTTATATATCTCAACTGCCTAATAGGCTAAACTTCAAAATACAAGATTAAGATACTAAGCTATAGTAGAAAGTGAGATTACTCCAATTATATAGATAAATATGAGGAGTATAAATTTCACACAAATGGAAAATGTTTGTGAAAATCGAAATCGAAAACTGTTTTCTTGTTAAAAACCAAAATTTTACTACTAAAGTAAGCAGTGTTTCAGAAATTCTAATTATTTATAAGTAGAATTTCTTCTGTTTCTAACATGCTAAAATCAAGTTACCCATAATTAAAGCTGTTGTTTTAATCGAAAGCACTAACGAAAAATATTTTTGAAGATATACTATTGAACTTTATTTACTACTCATCCCACGCATAAATACAACAAGATGCCAAGAAATATAAACATATCGGAAAATTCAATCGATGCACTAAGCAATTCCTTTTCTGAATAGTAAACATGTTTTGAATAATCATTAAAATGAATAAAAATAATTTAGCAGCAGAAAATTTCACGTCAAGAATGAATCGAAATAGTATTTAGGCAAAAGTATTTTCGTGAATCTAAGCATCAAATATTTTATAAAATATTTCATAAAAATTTAGAACATTTTTGACTTTATGAGAAGCAGGCATGGTGTCTCTTAACAATACAATATATTCCTCATGACGTTAAGAAGGAAATTATGGAAGAAGTGTCTGCAAAAGATTTTTTTTCTAAATTAGAATGATTTCTTTGTATAAACAATGGCTAGAGGGAGAAACAGTCCAATCAGAAAGGCAAAATGCCATGAGAGAATATATTGAACTTGTATAGCTTTAGAATGGAATTTTATTGAGAATATATTTTTGGTATTTTGCACACGAAAGTCGTTGTAGATAAACAACAGCCCAAGCAAATCAGAAGTTAAAGTCGGATTTTTAGTGTATATATATATATATATATATATATATATATATATATATATATATAT
>JAOUZG010007547.1:133027-166969 GCA_026289955.1 Argiope argentata | reverse complement strand
ATATATATATATATATATATATATATATATATATATATATATATATAGACCCATTTTTACAGAACCTTTACTGAAAATAACTTGTTTATTTCTTTGTTCCAGGATTCTGAAATGTTGTTAATTTATATCTTCTCAATGAAAATGTTAATTTAACATTTATAGAATTTATTAATTAAATTAAGAAAAAAAATTGACTAGATGGGAATGGAGAAGAATTTAATAATAAATAACGAATAATGAATGAATAAATTTGAGAAGAGTTTATTTTAAGATTCCATTATATTTATGATGAATTATAAATGGAAAGATAAAGAATAGAAAATAACTATAGTAAATAATTATTTATGAATTTTTAAAAAAACAAATTTAATTAAACTTATTTTCAACGTTTCATACGTTTAAGAAATAAAAAATATTTAAATAATTATTAATTCTGGTTTCATATCGATATATAAATGTATATTTTATAAGATTACCAAATAATTTAACAGCCTATAATATACTTGGCCGATCGACAATTATTCAAAACTATAGTTATAAAAGAAGGGTTACCAAAGAATTCTTGAAAATGAGACAACGTTTTAATGGAGACTTTAAGGCTTTAAGATTATGACCTTAAAATTTTGTAAGGCCTGAAAGTTAAGAATTATATTCCATGAAATTTAATATATTTATCGCTTTTATTCAATCGAGACACAATCTTTCAGAAAGCCTCAGCTGACTATCAATTTCTATGACACCTGGATTATTTTCTTACAAAAATTATCTATTGTTAATTTATCAATGATAAGATACAATAGAAGATCCAAAAAGGCTATTTAACTATTAAAGCTTTTAATGAAACTTATTTAATAAAAAGTTAATGTTTCTATAAAGGATCACTATTTCTAAGTCGGCTTTCACTGTAAGCGTTTAAATTAATTATATATTACATTGGCTGTTTGAATATTTAAAATTATAGTCGTGAAAGTTAAAGGTACATTAAATTGGATTAGAATTTATTTATTCTTTAATGTCTGAAAACTGTACATCATGTGACACACATATACATTTAGGACAAAGACAAAAATTCATTTCTTCTTTCAAACCCAAATATCTTTTGAGAAAAAATCATTTCTACTTTCTCAAATGAGAATATCTAATATGGAAAATAAATAAAAATTTATTACATCAATAAATAGAACAAATAACTTGCTTACACACTTACTTATTTGATACAATAACTCTTAATTGAAGTTTAAAAATTGCCCTACATACAGTTTTAGCAAAATCCATGAATGGTTGGGTTTATACACAAACCGGTTTTCAAATACAATAATTCCAAGAAAGCCTGTTTTTGAATTTTTGTCAAAAGAATATATTAGGAAAAATTATTTAATTTATATAAAATATCAAAAGATGAAGTCGATGTCAAAGACAAAATATATGCGTATAAAAAAATTAGGGATTATATATTCATGATACTTACACAAAATAATGAAAATTGAAACTAAAATTTCAAATAACATTAATGTTATTTTCACTAATTTTAATTTCTCCTTACAAAATAGGATTTAATACAATTAAAGTTTTTTTTCTTATTTTGGACATTTTGTCTGAAATTGAAAATACTCGTTCACTAGTTACTGAGCTTTGCTTTAAAGTTTTCCTGGCATCAAATAACAAATATAAAATTTTGTTCTTTTATTCGTTGTCTCAAATAATAAAAATTCAGTTTTCAGTTATCTTTGAATTTCTAATGAATTTATTTTTTATGAATTGTTTTTTCATAGCTTCTTTTCAAAAAAACATTTACTCTGATGAGAAGTTTGTTCGATTTGTTCTTCATCAGAATCGGTTTCCATTTAATAATTTGGAAATATTCTAGATAATATCTTTCCAGATAACTAATTTTTAACAAAAAATAACCAAAAATTAATTTTCATGTAACAATATAAATTCTTTGAACTATTTTTCAAATGTGACAAATTTACTTTGAAAAACTGTTTGTTTAAAAAACTGTCATTCCCTAATGAATAAAATGTTTGATATAAAACAGTATGAATAAGATTGTTTTGGATATGGAAAATATTTTTTTAAAAATTTTCATGCCCTAATATATTTTTGAAAAAAATATTGCTAGAAAATATATTACATCAACTCAAATTAATAATAAAAAAAAGAAAAATAAATTCTAAATGAAAAATGCTATACTTGTCTCCAATTTACATAACATAACTTACGAATAAATGTGCGAGTCATTATTTAAGCGTTGCATTAAAAATGTAAAATATAAAGCATAATTGATTTTAAATCACTCGGTATGAAAGAGTACCACAATATAAATTTAAAAGTTAAATAATTCAGTCTATACTAAAGAAATCATATGGTCTCAGTAGCTTGTTATTAGTCATACGAAAATAATAACAAAACGGATGGAATTCTCCCTCCCTCCCTCCTACCATTTCTGTACAGTGCCTTGATATGGCTCCTTTTATGTTTAGCTCCGTCTCATCAGGAAGAAAATAATTTATGTATTTTGAAAAGTATTTCTTACTATTGATTATTTACAATTGTCTGTCATTCAAATTAACATTTTACCTTCGAGCTTGTTAAATTTTTGAATTAAATTTTTGAATTTTTGAATTTGTTAATTTTTGTATACCACAAACAAACGTAATCAACCTGTTGACACATTTGGACGAAATTTTGGTATGAACCTACAATTTGCACACATATTCGTATGTTTGATACAAATCTACATTTTGTACGCATGATCGTACGTTTGATACGAATCTACATTTTGTACGCATGTTCGTAAGTTTGATACGAATTTACATTTTGTACGTATGTTCGTATGGTTGATTCGAATCTACATTTTGTACGCATGTTCGTAAGTTTGATACGAATTTACATTTTGTACGTATGTTTGATTCGAATCTACATTTTGTACGCATGTTCGTACGTTTGATACGAATCTACATTTGTACGCATGTTCATACGTTTGATACGAATTTACATTTTGATATGTAATATTTATATTACTAAAGGCTGAATTTAAAAATTCGTTTGATTACCTGATTTTTGGTATCGTAAGAAGCCGACAGAAAGTCAGATGGGAAGACGCAACTTAAAAAATGTCTTTCCGGCCTTACGGAAGGCAGGATTGGGAAGAATGAACAAAAATGTCAAGGTCGAATATTTTGACGTTAACAGCTTTTTTCTCTTTCAATACTCCTTAGAGGAGAAAGTAAAAAAAAACGGCTTTACAACGAAACAAGAAAACAACACTAAAGTGAGAAAGGAAAGAACATAAAAATTATACAAAAAAACATCTGCGGAGAAATAAAAAAAAAGTGGTCCAACATTCTTCCCAAAAAGAGGAGAAAAAAGATTCTGAACACTTCAGATAGGTCCATTCTATAGACCTAAAGTCTCTTCTTACAGGATCTTTGATGACGCTATTTAGAAGATATTTTTAAGTTTGAAAGACTTCCCAATTTGATCCGTTTTTACGTTCTTTTGTTTAAACCCTAAAACTTCTGACCAACCTTTTCCGCTTCTCATGTTCAGTTGAAAAGCAGATTATTCTTATTTAACCACATATTTTAAGATTTTATACATGGTCTCAGTTTTGAAATCTCAAGAATATTTCACCTTATTTTCAAAGCTCATTACCAAATAATTTCAAAGAATGTATAACGAAAAAGTGGTATACTTCCGAAGTATAACGTAACGGTATACTTAGTTTGCTTTCTAAGAATAATGTATACTAGGAATAAAGTAAATATATTCTTATTAAATTATCCCATATTATATTTCTTGTACTCAAAATGGAGAAAAAAAATGATTCTTATACAAATACATTTATTTGAAGAACCTACTTTTTATTAGAAATTAATAACACCCACATATAACCCTTTGCACTCGGCAAACCAATTCAACATATAATCGCCTAATACAAAGACGTGTTTAATGCTCCGAAATATAATAGTATTTAATTGTTTTGAAGAATTCCTCCATTTAATTAATTTGCATATTCTTACCATTTATCAGGTATTTTTTTTTAAAAAATCAAAATTAAATAAATAAAAAAAATGATGCACCTTCTTAAACTGTGAGGCGCGAGTCACTATTTGAGTGAAAAAGAATAATTTATTTCAAAACAAAACGAAATAATAGATTAAACGCATTACTTTCCCAGTTTTATAGACCATTTCAAAATTAATGTCAACTAAATTTTATTAAAAAGAAAATAATTTTTTATTCATAGTAAAATTATCAATTACGAATTAGAAATTCGTAATTGATATCAAGTAGGAATTTTTGTAAAATCTCTTCTACAACTGTTGACATCTTTTTAGTCTCTTATCATATATCCTAAAAATCAGGCATGGAATGTTCATTTGTCTCATTCGTTCTTTTATTGTATGAAGAGGTAGTAGTATATCTATATCTATATATTCTATACTTAAGTAAATACTTTTTTCGCGGAAAGAAAAATTGAACTGCTTTCTTGGAAATATTGTTGTAAGACGTGGTTTAAACTGGGTGGATTTTATTTGTTTTTCTCCTACATGAAGCTTTTAGTAAATATGCTCTATATTAGAAGAGTTCTTACTTTTGATCGAAATCCTTGAAATTATTTACTCTTTTGAAATCCACATTTTGTGATGCTTTTTATTTGATTGGTAGGCCATTAATCGATTTTACATTGTATTACATGAAGGAAACATTCTTTAAAAAATTCTTTGAATTTAGATTTTTAAAAATATTGATATATTTCTAATATATATGCTTCGTATTTATACATTTCATATTTACCAAGTTTAGAAAAAAAAGTAGTATTAAAATATAAGGATTTTTATTTTCCTTAATCTCGATTTCTTTTTTTAAGTATTTTGAAAAGGCTACTCTTAACCAAAACACTTTTTAATCCATCATGCTTATTGTTGACAACGTCCTCTGCAATGTAGTTTAAATATTTAGGATTACAGTGTATTTTAGACTGATAAATTCCCCTATTTAGTATTTTATATTATCATGAGACATAATTACTGACAAATTACAACAGTACTCAGATGTTCCTTTAAGAAAATAATATAAATAACTTTATTATTTTCTTATAGCTAAGTTTCTAAAATATATTTTTGTTTTATATATTCAAAGTAGAGATTTTTACGTTTGAGTGAAAGAAAGTATTTTAAATCTTATGAAAACATATTCAAGCCTTCTACCATTCCATATTTAAATTTCTAATTATTTGTAAATTCGTTTGAAATATATTAAAGTCGTGGTAATTTCATATAACAATAGAAACCTTTAATTTTTAATAGAAATTTAAAGTTAGAAACTGTAAATATTTTTGTATTTATGTTGTTTGGTGTTGCTGAATTTTATTTAAGCTCTTCAAAAAAGATTGCTAAATGCAAATCTTAAAGATAAGATATCAACAGTTTTCTGTCTACTCAAAAAAATTTGAAGCTATGTTTCCTGGAACGAATTTAACGAGTTCTTTAAAAAATTTATGTCCATTCATAATAGCTTTTTCTACATTTGTTGTATCATCAAAATATCGTCAGATGCAGGGAATCTAAAATAAGTTTTAAAAATAGTTTTTAAAGATGTCTTTAATTATTTCAGTGCAATATATTTTAAAGAAAAAAATCCTTCTAAAATAGTTTAAATTCCATCTTTCTTGACCAAAATAAATGCTTTATTTTTTCCAGTCATGATCAACTCATAAATCGTTTGGTCTTTAATTGAAATAGGATTTTTGGACTAACAACGGACTTACTTTCTTTTAATTTTTAAAAATAAATATTCCTGTTAGAAATATCCTTTTACTTTCATATTTGAAATAGAAATTCGACGAAACATATTTTAATTACTGATTTTTTTTCTTAAATATGAACTTTAATTTTAACATTTCTCTACTTCGAATACTTCAAATGGCGTTTATTTTTATACTGGAAACGTGAATATACAAATTTCTGCATCGCCAATTCGAATGTTACAAAACATTTTTTATTAATAATGATAAAAATAAATTCGCGTTTCTCCTTCAAGAAATAGGATTTATGCACAGTTTTTTATTTTTAAAAAAGTGTGTGTTTTGATTAGTGGCTATAAATATATTTGAAATAGTTAAAATTAGCTATAAAATAAACAATTAATTATAAATCCTGGATGATAGCGTTTTTCTCTTTCAAGCCATTTAATAAGGTGGAAAAACTCTTTCACTCTCAGTGACAACCTTTCCAACCATTTGCCACTTTTTGGAATTAAGCACATTAGCTTTCTTTTATCTTGAAGCATCGATAAGAGTTTCTTTTATCTTGAAACACTAGATAACTTCAGATGGATTGCTCTCTTTCCGTACTTTTGCTGTTGGAAACGTCAAAGAAAATAGAGAAAGCAATTTTTCCTTTACCAGTCCATTAACGTTTCAAAATGAATTAAATGCTTACACCTAGGAATCTCACATAGAGTTATACATTAAAACAAATGGGTCGGAAAATAGTTGAATCTTTTGAATTATATATAATTTATACTTTCTTTAATACTTAATGATTATCTAAAATCCGCGATTGTGTTTTAATGAACATAATGAATTGATATAAATTTTTTTGGTTTTTTTTTCTGGTTTAATCCGATTTTTTAGACTTTTGTTAAAATGAATTTTTTTCTTATGGATTATTAAATATATATCCATATTCTCTTTTCAAATTACTTATTTCTTAAAGTCGTAAATATTAATCTTTCATCGATAAGTTATTCATGAGTAATATTTTATATAGAAGCGTTTTCGTTTCAAAATTGGAAGAATTCGGTAAATGCATAAAACTAAGAAAATCAATAAAAGAGATTTTAGACATAGAAAAACTGAATTTTAAATAATAAAAAATGAGTTTCATTATGGAAAGATACAACACATAATATTTTAATGGAAAAATAAATTATAAATTAAATAAATTAAATTTAACATGAAGACTGACTGCATATGTACGTTAGTATTAATATATATTAGTGGAAGAATATAATATGCCGGCTTTCTGGCCTAGAGGTAACGCGTCTTCCTCGTGTTCTGGGAGTTTCGGGTTTCCGGTTCGGGCATGGCTATTCTTCTGTATGCTATCTGTGAGATAGTTGTGACTGTGTCCCCCTGAAAAAAAAGGGGTTGTGCAAGCAAATGTGGTGAGTGTGTAGCCAAGTCGTACTCTTGGCCCTAGTTGGCGCTACTTCAAAAAACAAGAGACATTCCTTTCGGTTTAAATCTGCTTCTGTATCAGTGGGGGGGGGGGGGCTTGTCGAATATGGCAAGCGCCATAAGAAACTACAACAACACAAGAATATAATATACATGTATCATATAGTTAAAATCTTTAGCATTGCTTTCCTTTTCATTTAAACTCATTGTAAGGCATATAGTTTTGTAAGTATATGAATGGATGGTAGGCCGTGACCTAAGGTTTCACGACAAACTTTAGCGGATTTTGCAAACTAGTACCTTTTCAAAACTACTGGAATTTAGGGGATATCGAATAGGTGATATGATACGGGATCCTTCTAGAAGCTTCATTAATCTCTTTGGGATGTTAATTAAGAGTGAGTTTTCCTGAACGCTTCGTTAATTTGATTAATTCATAATGACGTGCTTTATACCAGTGCATTTGCACACCAGTGCATTTTGATAAGTGTTAACTTTATGTATGTTTCCGCTGAGTTTTGCTACTTGTTCATGTTTTCCTATAAAACAAAGCGTCTCAAAACGTTTTGAGCTTATCAGAGTTTTCATCATACAACTACTGCCCGGATTTTTAATAACAATATTTTAGGTGAAATAAATTGAAAATAAACTTAAAAAAATAGACTCAATATAGCGATTTTTTTTCTAAATTTTCCAGGTTTCTTTTTCCTTTTATTCCCCCAAATTAATTTGGATAATTTGGATTCTGATATATTCAGACTTAAAAACTATCATTCATGGTGTTAAAAAATCAACCTTCTAGATTTAAAAATCCTTGATTTGAATTTGTAATTGATAATTATTTTAAAATGAAATTTTTTGTTACTATTATACTACATCTAATCCTTGCAAAGTGTATTCAAATCTAGGAATCTATTCCTGTAATTTATTAAAAACAATTTTTACTTTTATATCATGCGGGCGCTTGATGATTGATTTTTAGTAAAAAATTCCTTGAAAGTTCTCTGATTTTGCAATAGTATTCAGTTTGTACTTTTTTGCAACTTTTCAAATATGTTAACTTTGATTTTAAATTAATTTTCATCATAAATTCTTGGGATCTTTCTTTAGTAAATTATTTGATTTTGAAATAAATTGGAAATATTTCTTTGATGTTTAAATCAATAATATTACAAAATTAACAGGTATTAATATAAATATAAGAAAGTTTTTCGTTCATAACACAATACATTTTAAATACATTTAGAATGGTTTATTAATTAGAAAATGGCAAACAACTTCAATATCAGTGAGAGGGTGGTATAAATAAAAGAATCAGTATAAGTAAAAAAAATTAAGCGAAAATGTATTGTAATATTTTAATAAATGTAAAATAAACAGTAAAAAATGTAATGTAATTTTTAATGTATATGAAAATGTAATACGGTATTGATATCATTTAATGTATACAATAAGTGAAAATGTATGGTAATTTTCGAATGTATGAAATTGTTTTGATCTGTGTAATGGATTACAAATAAAATTAATGATTTTTACTATTAAAAATAAAGTTAAAGAAAATAAATAATATATAAAAGATACAAAAGTGTTAAAATTACTAAGATGTCGTATTTATCTGAATTTTTCAGGTGATGGAAAACTAGTGTCCGAGATCTAGTATTAAATTCCTTCATTAAACTGCCGATTTTAATTCTTCAATAAAAGGCTGCTATCTTATCATCCGATCCCTCATTAACTCGTCGATTGAAGTTCAGATACTGCTGACCGATATCGGGACATCTGATATTTGTTGTTGTCTTTAACTACTCTTTCGCTAATTGAGCTACAGATAATAATTTCTAGGATGAGAGTGATTTATTTGAAAAGAACCAAACGAACGCTGTTGTTTTTAACGCATATACTATAATTTGATCTGTGTACTGGATTACAAATAAAATCATTATTTTATTTGTAATCCAGCACACAGATCAAAACAATTTCATACATTCGAAAATTACCATACATTTTCAATTATTGTACACACTAAATGATATCATTACCATATTACATTTTCATATACATTAAAAATTACATTACATTTATTAACGTTTATTTTACATTTAGTAAAATATTACAATACATTTTCTCTTAATTTTTTTTTTACTTATACTGATTCTTTTACTTATACCACCCTCTCACTGATATTGAAGTTGTTTGCCATTTTCTAGTTAATAAACCACTCTAAGTGTATTAAAAATGTGTTGGGTTATGAACGAAAAACCTTCTTATATTTATATTATTACCTGTTAATTTTGTAATATTATTGATTTAAACATCAAAGTATTATTTCCATTTTATATCATGATTTTTAATTATGATTATGATTTATATTGTAATTTTTAAATATTTTGGCATTTTAAAAATTTCTTATCTTTCTTTAATGGAACAAATATCAATTTAACTTATAGATATTTCTTTTAACTGATTGCAAATTTGTTTTGACAATTAAAACTGCAAAAGAAAAGAAACTCAGAGAATGCACTCCAGATCTTTATCAATATCAATGAAATACAAGGATATAATTTCTTAATTTCACTCATATTTGACATAAAGTCCAAATAAGGTCTTAATTTAATCGTTAAATGTTCAGTAACTTTCAAATTACCAATATAGTTAAAAAGAAATAGATGGAACGTGATGCTTTTGCACTAGCATAAGCTATTCTATCCAGTAAAAAGACATTTTCCTTCTTACCTCTTTTTTTTAATTCTTCCTTCTTCTCTCTTCTAATAAATAAATTCAAGATTTTATTCCTGGCAGTTAACTTTTAATTAATTTTAGATGTTATCTGTCATCTAAAAATAACATTTAAAGACATTATATAAATTCTATGAAACCTAGGGAAATGGGTAATAAAAGCTGGGTAAAAGCAATAATACATAAAACATACCCTTATTCACCAACTTAAGCTGAAGGAAATGAAATGTATTGGATGTATTCATTAACACATATACTCGAAGAACATATACTGTATATTTAATCATCCCTAAGTGATTATAACTAAACATTTTTTATGCTTTTCATAGGCCATGCAAAACATTTTTTATGCTTTTCATAGGCTGAAGATTCTATTCAACATGCATGTATCTATGTTTTCTATTAACAATACTCATCTCATATCTACCAGTTTTGTGCGTCTGACATATATCAAATAAATAAAAAAAGAAGGGAGGGGGAAAATATCTTTGTACTGGATAGAATAGCTTATGTTATTGCAAAAGCATCACGTTCCATCTATTTCTTTTTAACTATATTGGTAATTTGAAAGTTACTGAACATTTAACGATTAAATTAAGACCTTATTTGGACTTTATGTCAAATATGAGTGAAATTAAGAAATTATGTCCTTGTATTTCATTGATATTGATAAAGATCGTGAGTGCATCTTCTGAGTTTCTTTTCTTCTGCCGTTTTAATTGTCAAAACTAATTTGTAATCAGTTACAAGAAATATCTATAAGTTAAAATGGTATCTGTTCCATTAAAGAAAGATAAAGAATTTTTAAAATGTCAAAATATTTAAAAATCAAACCACTAGACTTTTGGAAATGGCAAAATTCAAAGGAATGCCAATCTCTGAAAAATAACACTTGGATTCTTCGCAATCAAATAAAGTAAGATTTATTTTACCTTGATAATTCCAATTTGTAAGAAAGCAAGTCTTGATGTGTCAAAATACCACAGATATGAAGCGAAATAAATGAATATTTCACATGCTTTTCTTTACTTTTATTGTTTCATCATCAAACATATTTTGAGAATAAATTCAAGAAATATTTTATGCATTGATGTCATTTATCATATTAGAATTTGTTTCATAAAAGGAAGGAAATCAATTTTTAAAATGCCACATTACTTAGACATCAAGCTAGAAAACGGATGAATATGGCATAGAGAAAGATCTATGAGAGAGAAGATTTCTGTTAAGATACAAATTTAATTGAAATATTTGACATTTATATCAAGCTTATAATTATCTTTAATTTCAAAACGACTTGGTGGCAAAATAAACAATGCACAGCTCTCCGCGATGGTTCTTTAATGATAAAGATGCTCCCTGAGAAAAGTTTTCCTACGCAGATTAGAAAAAAGAAAATTTGAGGAAGATTAATTTATTTTTGGATTCCTTCTCGGAAATAATTTCTTGAAAGGAATAAGAAATATTCCTTTTGATATTTTTATCTTTACCTGCAAATTAAGAGTCAGATGACGTTTTTGCGGAGACTTCATTTACATTTTATTGCTTGAATAACAACAGTAATAGTTGGAATTATGATAATTAAGACCGTGAAGAAAATGAGGGATGGCAAAATGTTAACATCAAAGAAAAAAAATCACAGTTTTGGAAATTTCTTCTTTAGAGTCTCACATAAATTAAAGATTAAAAATACAACTACCAAAATTTAAATCATTTCACGGCATAATTCTTTAAAGGGAGTGTAGTAAATTCTTTAATTATTAAACTGTGTACAGTGAACTAATTGATATAAAAATGCTCCAACGAATAGCGTTTGATTAGATAGGTGGTTAAATGCATCAACGTTATTATGATTTGGGATTACAGAGAATGCAATTCAGATTTGGTTATCGTCTTTAAAATCTGACGATAGGACATGATAATGTTGACCTCAACTGAACCTCGCCAAGCTCCTAAATATGGCGTTAAAATCTAATAAATCATCAAATTAATCTGAAGATAATACTCAAAATCCAACATGTCGAAACTAATTTGATAGTGTTGAAACTCTCCTTGAAAACAATGTTATTTAGATAAGCAGAATTTACAATATTGTACTTATCACAAAAAGCTAGCCTATATATATATTTCCAGATGCTGAAACATTCGTTTTAAATATATTTTTATGTAATAGATAATTTGTTGCTTTACTCAACATAGCGCTTTCAGGCGATGCAACTTTTGTTACTATATATCAGAATTTACCGATATAGTCATAGAGCTATGAAATTACTAACCATGCTGTGTTTATATATGGATCGTTTCAAATTTTGAGTTGTGACTTGAACTATCCATTGTGAGTTGAACTCTGTGCGTGTTCAATTCATTGCACTGAGTTTTCTTATCAGATTTCGGATGAGGTGACTTGGTGATAAGGTCTCGACTTCGGAACCGGAGAGTTACATGCTCGATACCACATTCCACCAAATAAAAGTAAGTGGTTCTGGAGAACTTTAATTCCGTCGGGACCAAACTTCTTCTGACTGGCGTGATGCGGAAGTTGGGTGAGGAGGTTGCCAGCTCAAGCAATGTCTTTTCCATTTGACGGCGGTTTCAAAATAACGAGGTTCACTCCAAAATTGAACTGGTGTTGTTTTAAAATGAAACATTGATATATTTGGATTTTGCACATTTAAAAAACTATATATGGTTTTGGAATAACCCCCAAGCACGCGTATAACACACACACTCATACATCCGAACACACACACACCAACTTATGGAGGGTTGTAAAATTAAAGTTTGCAATGTTACAGCACTAAATTTTATCCTTATCTCTATTCTGCTTATTGTGATAGTAAAAGTATTACGCATAAATTACTTAAAAATATTATAATTACAATATATTTTCTGAAACTATTTTTTTTATTTTTCTTCGTATACACTGTATTATAATTTTAAGGTCGTAACGCTTATCTTTGGAGGGAATCCTGAAAATTTTCAAAGCAGTACTGTGAAGAGTTTTTTTTCAATAAAATACGCATCAAAACTGTCGAAGAATTTTTTAGAAAAAATTAGCCATTTAAACGCAAAATACAAGAATATTAGAAAAATTAATGGAAAAAATTATGCATTGGCGTATTACAAAATATTTTCGAATATTTCCCATGAATGAAAAGAAAAGCATTTTCAATAAAATATTCTAACTAATATTAGGATATAAATCTAACATTTTTATATTTGCCTAGTGATGATTACTTGCTATGGTACCTAGAATTTTTGTAGCACTTTTCTACACATTTCTTTCGTAGGCTGTTTGTTGGAAGTTGTTTAGTATAAAAGAACAATAAAAAATCCTTTTCTATTTCCTATAAAGACATAAAAAAATTTGGAAGGAGATGAAGACATCTCAAAAAGTTAAAAGATATTTCATGGAAATTCATTTTATTCGAAATACTTCATAAAAATTAATAAATTTACTTTATTCTACCCCAAAGTGAGATAAATGCTACATTATTTCATTTGATTCTAAATAAATATTTCGATACTCCAAGTGAATCATTATGCATCTTGGTTACACATGATTCTTGTTTTATTCTTTATATATAAAAACTTTTTCACTCATTCTTAGTTAAAATAAATATCCTCAACGGCTATGAGACTACATAATCATTCTATGCTCAGAAGAATGACGTGGTCTTCCTGAGAGCACGTTTAAGCCTTCTTTCCTTGCATTATGTCTCATTTAATCCCCCTTAATCTCTTCATGACTCGGTTGCTAGGCTGGCCAGATTTCATACATGACTTGCTTGCAATATAGAATCGTGATATCAACAGCAAATTCTTAAGGAGGCCAACAAAATAAATGCTTAGTTTTTCTATAAAGAAACCCGAATTAGAATCATAAAAGGTAGTGAAAGTGAAGTGAAGAAAGTTTCAGCTTTAAAAATATTGCGATTCCCTTTCACAGGATATTTTATTTCATTTCCTTTTCACTAAGATTTCAAGTTATTTTATTCGATTTATTAAGGCATTCTCAGTACATCCATTTACCTTGCATAGTTCGTAAGAAGATGGGGGAAAAAATTCACACACGCAAACTCGCACGCACGCACGCACACACACACACACACACACAAATAAGATATTCTATATAATATTTTAATATTTATTTAGCATTATAACCCTTCACAATTCTAATTAAAATCACAAATATTTGGAATAAACAATAAATGTTTCAAATTAATGTTTTTTTAACATAACAATTGTTTATAACTAACTTGCATTAAATCTATTACAAATAATTTTACGGGAATACATAGAATTATAAATAATTATTCTACAAAACTAAAAAGAAAAAAATTCAAACATAAATAATTATTTTTTATTCTATTACGTACTTTTTTATATCATGAAATAATAATTGTTTTTCAATTTATTTTCTAAAATTGTTACTCTGTCATACCAGTTGGAAATAATAATTGCGCATGAGTTCATTAAATTGAGATTAGAATAAATAATTAAATTTAACATGATTAAGAAACCCATGAAATTTACTGAAAAGGAAAATGTTAAAATCCGAAAATATTTTCAATACTTTTTTTCCGAACAATTTTTTTTCTTCAAATCATGTTCGCAAAAGAGGAAATAGAGGTTTAGTAAGATTCTAAGGTTTCGTTTCTTCCCTTCCATTTGCGTTTGACAATTGGAGAAATTCTAGCCTGGTTTGGGGAAAACTGCGCTCAAGATTGGAATTCGCGATGTATGGAAAAAGAAATTTGTGTTTTTTTATTTCCTTTACACAGAGGGGTATATTTTTCAGGTAATGCAAAATACATATTTTTTTTTCAAAAAAAAAAGAGGAATTATCGTAACTATACTAAAACGTAATTGAATTGCATTGTTATATTTCATAGCCACAAATCCAAATTGTTCTAGACATGACAAAATTAAGTGCGATGGTTCAAGACTTTCCGAATTATACACTAAGCAATCAATCCTTATATATCTGCTATTATAGAAATCTGGTTCAAATTAGATTTATTGAAAAATAAAAATGCTTTTTCAAGGTTTTATTTTATAGAAAAGTAATTTATTGCATGGATTTACAGAGATATACGAATATGATTCAAAAGCAACATGATGATAAGAAAGGCTTTTATTTATAAACTAGAAAGCAAGCAAGTAATTTATTTATAGCAGCTTATGTTACATAACTAATTCACATACATTGTTTCTTAATGTTATATAACGAAAAAAAAAAAACACATTGCAGTGAAAGGGTTTTTAGTCTTATGATTTTTTTCAATATTTCGACATTCATATGCAAACAAACTCTAAATTGTATGCATATTCCATAAAAAGTATATTTCGAATTTCTGAGCATTTTTACATTTTCTTAAATTGGGTTAATATCTATTGATATAAAAATATGCATCTGGCTCAAATTTATCATAAGCTTTAAATTAAAATTAAATTTGGAAGGCAAAAAATATCAATAAACACATTTTTTAGGCACGTATGGTGTGCATATCAAAATTAAAGGCCCAAATATCTCTTTTGTTTTTAATATTGATTTCTATTTAATAAGACAGTCTGTATAAGCATGTTTTTCTGTACTCTTCGTGTATCTTTTCATTAATAAAATACAGTTTCTATAAAAAGACCTCTAATTTTGATTAATATCTATTACTTAAAACACAGAATAAGGAAAAAGTTTATTATCTCGCTGAATGTTATCCAAGAATCAGTTATCTTGATGAATTTTATCCAAGAATCAGTTATTATCTTGCTGAATATTATCCAAGAATAAGTTATCATCTTGCTGAATATTATCCAAGAATAAGTTATCATCTTGCTGAATATTATCCAAGAATAAGTTATCATTTTGCTGAATATTATCCAAGAATAAGTGACCATCTTGCTGAATATTATCGAAGAATAAGTTATTATCTTGCTGACTATTATCGACGAATAAGTTATCATCTTGTTGAATATCATCGGAGAATAAGTTTTATGTTATTAACGTGATTTTTTAATTAATTTATTTTATTAAGTGATTTTTTTATTTATCTATAGATCAGAATATAAATACGATGCATTTTACTCATCTGCTTTTTAATGTTAAAAAAATCAAATACTTATTTCAGAATATATATTATCAAAACGGAAGACTTTTGAAAAATGCGCTTACTTCTTTCTCAATATTAAGTAGAATATGCAAATAATTACATCAACCACGAGCTGAAATAGTTTACTTGATTTCAGCTAGGCAGCCACAGAACTCATCCTAAAAGCTGCCTGTAATAAATGACCCATGACAAAAGTGTTACTTTCTCGGTCGAGTAATCATAAAGTAATTTTAGTTAGTCTTAAGCATTCAAAATACGAAAATAAAATCTTTTGAATAGCCACATTTTGCACAGAGTAGTTTTGCGCAAGTCATCAATCATTATCAAAAAACTTGAAACGCATCACTGCATCTTAAAGAATTCCATTTCATCTTTTCCAAAGCAGTGGTTCAATTTGTAACTAAAATCTGATCTTTTGACATTCATGGCTTTTTTATTCCACAACTAGGTTCTTGTTTAAACTGTCATTAGGAAATTTGTTCCCTTTTCGGCGAGTCTGCTTCACATATATTTTCGTCATTTAATTTCGTTTTAATTACTTTGAATTACTTTTGCTGCAGTTTCTCTGGATATTGTTGTAAAAATTTGGAGGAAATATGGAAATGAATATTCAGATTCAGATGTGCTGAAGTGTTTTCAATAATTAAATCGAGATATTTTCTGTTACTTTCAGTTCTATTTTATTTTAAAAGAATTCGTCTAGATAAATATCATTGCAGCTAAAACTAACAGAAGGATTAATGAAAGTCAGTTTTTTTAAATATTACTTTAGTTTGAAATGAAATTTGCCTTTATAGAGTTTAAATTTTTAAAAAAGATAGATCAAACAATGAAATTTTTAATTCAAAGATTTCTTCTTTTAGTTGAATAATTTTTAGAAATTGGTTTTATTCTATTCTAAGTTGAGAAAATGGTCACACATTCTGGAAAAAAAATGCTTTTGTTACTTCCATCGCTCAATACGAATTATGAAAAGAATATTTGAATGAATTTAAACATATTTCAAAATAGAAATCAAACAGTGAAAAGAAATCATTGCAAAATAAAATTACAAAGCGAATTTTTTTTTAAAAAAAATCCTTTTTTTTATAAATTATCCACAGATTTGACATTTGAAATGAATTGAAACCCCACTTAAAATTTATGCATAAAAGTAAATATAATATTTGAGAAAAAAAAATCCAAAATTTCTTTTAAAATTTCAAATGAAACATTTTCAAAATTACTCTTGATAATTATGAAAAAACAAGATTTTGATTGGAAAACGCAGTAAATGCGAAAAGTAATAAAAATAAATAAATGAAGTGTCAAAATACATTAAATAATCTTTTTAACTAGGAAAAAAAATAGATGTTCCCAGCTTACTGATTAAGAAATGCATTCATGTATATTAACAATGATAATGTGTGACTTGGAGAATGTAGTGATTGCTAACAAAGCTGGAGCAAAGAAAGGAAAAAGAAATATTGCTTATCTGATAAAATCAGTAAATGCCAAAACTGGTCGAAAACTGATTTCTCTCTCTCCTTATCCCCCCGGGGGGCACCTCGAAATGAGAATGAGATGCTTCCAGAATGGTGGTTGGATCTCTTCATCCTGAAGGGTACACTGATAGTTGGGGGTTAGACTCCCCCCCCCATCAATGAAGGGACGTACTTCCTTCGGGGAGGGTTGTAACTTGGCCGGTGATGGTTTTTAGGATTTAACCACAGTTCCAGCCAGAACTGTTGTTGAGCCGGTCCGGTCATTCAGCTCTAGTGGTTTAAATCCGTATACCTTCGGGCGGGTCGGAGAGTATAGATATGACTTATCTCTTTCCTTAAAGGGTGTATTTTGACACTTGTTACATTTTCCATTGCCAGCCATCATATTATTAAATTTTATCAATACACTTTTTATTCAGTTGTTGCCACTCTCGTATTAATTTAGATCCTTCATTTGATATTATGGATGCCTGTCGTATGATGATAAATGGGGAAAGTTCAAGAAGTTGTTACAAAAGATATATTAAAATAAACTTTTCATGAGGGAAAGCAAAATATTATATATTTGTTAATATTGTGATTTATAAGCATTGCTTACAGAATTTCAAAGTCTGATAGTTTACTCCAAAAAATTTATTCTCGGCAATAAAAGAAACCTTTTTACAGCATAATAATTATGAATGCCATATTAATGAGAATTCTGTTTTTGCTACAAGTTTTTTCAGTCTTATTCTTGCTTAAAATACAATGATTAGAATATTTTTATGAAGTATAATAAGTTTAAAAATGGTTAAAGCAAGCAGGCAGGCGATCAAAAATCAATCAAATGCAGGATACATTTCTGAAATATTTATCGGTTATAAATAATCTAAGAAAATATCAAGAGGTACATCCTGAAAAGAACTAATGGTGTGTGAAGGAATATACAACTTTGATATACGTGTGTTAATCCATTGTAAAGTGAATGTAGTATTGTATAATGTTTAGAACATTTTTATGAAGTGCAGCAGTTTTAAAAATGCTTAAAGCAAGCATACAGTAGTTCAAAAGTCATTTAAAAGAAGGGTACATACTGGTACAATGGTTCTGTGATTAATGGTGTATGAATGAATGTAATGGTATACAATATTTAGAATAGCTGCTCTGAAAATTCTTAAAACAGACAATGGATCAAAAATCAACTAAAAGAAGGGTACACTTTTAAGATATTTATATATTGTAAAAAAGAATCTAGGGAACTATCAAAAGGTCCATCCTGAAGAACCAATGGTGTATGAATTAAATAAACACAGGCAATTATTTAATTTTTTCAATATTCAATTCAGAAGTAATGATAATTCAAAACTTAAAATGTCTGATCTTAAATGAAAATTCTGGAATTTATTATCCAATTTTCGAAAAAAAACTATCAAAAAATATATATCTTGGATATTAATTCATAACTTTGAAAAATATGGTCTATTTTTTGGCAAGGATATTTGTTTTGTTTCCATCAATGTTTTAATCTCATTCACACAATCGATAAATTATAATAGTTATTACATTAAATAACGTCATTTTTTACGGTCTTTTAAGTTATTTTAATTTCGATTTGACAAAAAAAATTAGTCATTGGAAAAACGAATTAAAAGAAAATATGAAAGGAAATCAAATTTCTGAAGACATCATTTTCCGCTTTTAAATTCTTAGAATACACAAAAGAAAGTATAGCAATAAATAATTCCTTGAATTTTTACAAAATTTGATCGAATTTTTTTAAAGTGAATTCTTAGAAAAAGCGGAAAATATCATAGGATATAGGTATAGTTCTATGAATGCTATATGGTTTGTTATGTAAGTTTTAATAATTTTGAATTATCTTATCTAAAATTTTAGATTTAAATTTCATAAATATTAGGTTCAGTGTAATTTATAGTATTTGAGCATGTATATAGAAATATTAACAACTGAATGATAAAAGAATTACTGAATACTATATATACAGAAAAGTGAAACACCGAATAAATTATTTACACCGTTTGGACTATATAATCGTAATATTACGCACTTAACCACATTTTGGGTATAAATTCTCTTTACGAAAATCTCTCCTCTGCAAGATAAATTTCCATCAAGAGTTTTAGAATTATAAATTTCTTCATCCATACTTCCAGAATAAGTTAGTAGGACGCAGGATGACAGATATGTGTCATTACCAAATATACTTTGCACATAAGGCTTTATTCTTTTATATTCAGTAAAGAATATTAGAAGAATAGTATTAAAATTCATGCCACTCTAGTTGAATCGTCAGCTTTCAGAAAGTTGTGAAAGACATCGCAGGGAATAGCTTGGTTCTTATTGAGTTTTCTGAAGTGGATTGAGACTTAACTGTTTCTTTTCTGTTTGGTCTCGTGTAAGGACTGAACTTTGGAAGAATTTATTGAACGCCGATATGGCAAGGTTTATTGGCTAACACAGGACATTTTACTCTTCTTCTCAAACCAAAGGAAAGGTAGTCTTACTCCCCTGAAATATCTTTCTTCCTTTCTCATAACATATGAATATCAGTTTTTCCAAAAAGTAGGGGAATTCACCATTTCGTTTCAAGACTAGAAGAGTTTCCTATTTCCATACCACTATCGAAGACAATTTTGCTTTTTCCAATTTTTTTCAGAGCACCAATGGGCAAAAACTACATTAAAACAAGATCGATTTAGTATGCATTTTTCAAATTTAGTATTTAAATTTATTCAAATTCACAAATATAAAAATGTTTTACATTCGATATCTTGATAACTTCGTTTGTGAGAGAGTTTTGTTAATTTATGCAATTGAGTGGTCTCAATGACAATAAAATATTTTAATATGTTTAAAACTTAAGTATCAGTAACTAATTTCTTAAATCACATTTTTATTTCATATAAGTAATGCCATTTTGTAATCAATAGGAGAAAAAGTTAGCTCATAGAAAATGGAGAAATAAGCGAAATAGAAAATTTTGATTTTTTTGTATTTTAAATCTCCTTTTTTAGCATTTTATCAAAAGTATTGATACTATCTTTAGTGAGTAATTATTTGAACATTAAGATTTTCAAACATTTGAGTACAAGATGTTATCCAAAATGAATATAAAGTTTTCAGACAGTTCAGCTATTATGTTCAAGAGTGTAGTTCAAGTATTTCTCAGAGATTAGTTTTTCCTTGTTTTTGTATAAAGTCAATAAGCAAAGCTAGAGAAAATCTTTAATTAAAAAAAATAGGTTTATTTTTCTCTCTGATTTTTCCGTTATGCTCACAGTTTAGCCTGTTTTGTATTTAACAGTAAAGTTTTGAGCAAGATTTTTCTCTATTCCTAAGCTCCGGAAAGATTTGCTTCAAGAACCCATACCAAATTTCATTTATCTATTAAGATTTGCTTTTGATTTATTGCATTTCACATATGAATGTGTGGATTAACAAGCAGAAGGTTTGTGTTTTGTTGAATTTATCTAATCATTCGAAGGAAGTTAACAAATTTGGATGTAAAGAAAGTGTACAAAAATTCATCTTACGTTATCGAATTGGCTTATGCATGAACAGATAGGGAGAAATAATTTCAATAGTTTGAAGGATATTCAATTCTGGTAATGAAGTAATTTGGCAAATTTCCTTAATCTAATTCTTTTTTTGTTATACCTTGTCTATATACATATGAATGTGTAAGCAGAAATATTATAATGGAAAATCTACAATTTAGATTTAAGTATAATACTTTCCTGAATTCTTTTAATTAGTTTTGTTACTCATATCCTGGTAAATTGAAAAAAAAATGTTTTTTTTGAAATCAAGATGCATAAACAGAGAAGATTTATTATAATTTTAAATTTTTAATAAACACACTTTGAGTAAAAAAAGAATGAATTTTGTGGATGCTTCAGAATTTTGTCAAAAGTTAATAACATACATTTAAATGTTTGAGGAAACTCTAGAGCAACAGGGAATAAAAATGATTTTGCAATTATAATTGATACCAATTGAAAAATAAAATTAAATATTTAAAGAATTAAATTACTTGTTTTCTTTCAACTCTATTGTTCAAAAAATCATACGGATATCAAAAAAATCAAAGTAAAACAACTGTTAATATATAGAAGGATAAAGAATCAAAATATAAAAATAATGAATAAAAGACCGATACCATATAAGACTTCGTTAAAGTATAATATATGAATTATTATTACTGATAATTAACAACTGCATAGTATCAAAATGACTTAAGTATTTCAAAACCCAAAATCATATTAAGAAAAAGATTTGTCTTTTGATGTTTCAAAAATCATGAAAGATATTATGTGTTTTATTTTAAGTTTCAAAAATTAAAACATTCCATTTTAAATGCTGCGATACATTATTAACAGAACCATGATTATCAAACAATTTTTTAAGGAATAAAGTATCAAAAACTAGAAATAAATTTAGCAGAAAAATGAAGTATAATTTCAGTATCATAAAAAAATTACGAAATGATTTGATCTATAATATGATATTATTCACTCAAATATGACTTTTTGATGTAATTTTATAGCCATCAATAATAATTAAGCATCATTAACTTGAAATTCAGTAGAAAAAAAATTCAGATTTTTGAAGTGAATAAAAATATTTTAACCGCTTCTATCATTTTTATTTCTTAAATAATTGTTCAAGCCAAGTAAAAATATGATTTCTTACTTCAAATATGTATCAGAGGGAGGAACGATCACTGGGCAGTTCAGTATCAAAATATTTGTAAAAGCCTTCCAATTGAATTTCCACTTGAAAAGCCCATTTTTCTCCGAAGCAAATGAGAAGAAAGCGCAATGGAAAATACGATATTTTTCTATTGAGGCTTAGAATGACAAATGAAGAGTCCTCTGGCGTCGCATCATCAGAAAATAATCTTTTTCACTGCATAAACATCATTTGACGTTAACTTGTTCAATAAAATTCTACTTGGAAGATGATTTTTTTTGGTAAATGGAAATTTCTCTGGAAATGAAGTCTCCTGCAGTTTGAGAAAGATTTTCAGAAACAAACTCGGAAGGCTGAGTAACAAGTATTTTTCTGATTTATTTATGTTTGCTTATTTTAAAAGTATTTACTGAGACAGCTGTTGGTTTTCTGGATGTGCAATTCGTAGAATAATTACCCGAGTAGTGGTCGATAGATTTTAATTATTTTCTGTTTTTGAACCACTATTGAAATGGTAATTAGTTCGATTTTTGTTTTGTAAAGTGCCAGGCGTTGTTGAAAGTTTCTAATTGGTTGCATTCTGAGCCATTTTACTTTTTTAGAAAAATAAGATCGTTCTTTTTTGAGCAAAAGGTTGAATGGGGATGAAAGTAAAAGTTATAAATGAAGATATGCTTTTAAGTTTTCCTAGATAAAAATATAAGAAGAAATTCTGGCATGATTTAATTTTGATTCACTTCTATCTTAGACTGTTGATTAATGGAATTTTTGAAAAAATCTGTAGTTTATATTAAAGTGGTTTCTTGAAAAATATGAGATGAATGAACTCAATTATTTGAAAAGAAATCTTGAAGTCGTGCGCACATTACGTTTTTAGTGTAAGCAAGTGATATGAAAAAATTAAAGTCAATTAATACTTAGATCAAGTGAGCAAAATTTTATTTTAGTCACTCTTTATTAAATGATTATAATTAATATAAAAAATTTATTAAAAATGTATTGATTTTCTCAAGAATTGAATCAGATTCTTCACCCTCATGTGAAAAATACTGAAATCCTTGCATTTTACCGATTGAGATAATGCCTGTTGATTTCAATTTTCATTGCAAACTACTAAAACTCTTTTTAAAGTATTAAACATTAAATTAAATTAATATTTGAAAAAACTGTATTAAAAGCAAGTATCATAATTATAACTTTAAAAAAAGAAATTTGAAATTGAGTGGGTGAATAAATATTATATTATTAAAAATTGATAATTTGAATGATATATAATATTGGGAGAATGTGAATTAATAGTAGGAATTAAAAAATAACAAAATACAATCAATTACAAAGTATGTTTAATCATGGATCAATAACTTATTTATAAACAGTTAAAAATTAATTACTTCCATTGGAAAAATGCCTACATAAAGAATATTTTAAATTTTTGAAATCAATCAATCAATATAATGATAAAAAATTACAAAAGTTAAATTTATATACATTTTCTAGGCTTAACAAGTAGCATATAATTTCGAAATTTTAGCTAATTCGACTTTCCCTTTGTCGAAACGATTACTGGTTTTTTTTCTCGTTGAATTGCTCTAAAGTCATCGAAAATAGTGATATTCAGAGTCATTCTTAATTGTTCAAAACTGGGATATTTTTTATTGAAAATATTAGTGAGTAGAAACCGTTCCAATAAATATAGCTTATAAGGGGATTATATAAAAACTTAGACCACAATTTTTAGCGTTATATATATTGGCTCATTCAACTTATAAAAAGAAAACTCCCTATCTCTAAAATTAAGTTAGAAGCATAAAAGTTAATTATATTTTATGATTTAAATGGATACCCTGTATAAAATAGAGTATTTATAAATTTTTACTGCTCTAAACTTTTAAAATTATATAAATTAACCCATTTTCTTGGATGAACTTAGAAGGAATGTTTCAGTTAATATATGAAATTTGGTAGTCTAATCTACGTTATATAAGAACAAATAAAAACATTTATCGCATATATATAAACAAACTTATCTTTCTTTACAAATTTTGCGTATTTTTATACATATAAACCAGATAATACGAGCACCCTTCTGTAACATGAATTCACTCAAAACAATGAAGAAGAGTAACTTAATATTTGTTCATGAAAGATTGAGGTTCATTTCTAGATAACTATGCTATCAATTTTTGAATGTAATTATTTATTAAGGTATTTAATTTAAAAAAAAGGATTTAAATATTTTTACTTAAAACATAAGCAATAAATTTAGTAAAGCCTTTCGACTATTGCACCTGAAGTAATTAAAGGTTGAATATATATAACACATCACCTTAGCAAAAATCGTTTCCATCGGTGTCAGTTTAAGCAGTGACTTGGGAAATAATTTGTCTCATTCTTTTTCAAATTCTGATTTATTTATTTTTTGCGTTCATATATTTCCAAGGCAATATTTCTTTTAACCAGGAAAACCCTTCCATTTGCGGGGGGGGATAGGGAGTATTTGGACTCAGTACTCTATCCCCTTTTTCTAGTTGAAAATGAATAGGCAGGGGCAAAATAATAATTTGAAATTCATTTTTTTAAAAAATTATAGCATTAAAGTAACAAAAAAGCAAGTAAAACAGTAGGAAAATTACTTCAGAATGCTCAGGATTTTAATTCTGCTCCGAGTTGGTTTCAAATTTAGAAATAATACACCAAATTACCTACTTATTTTTTTATTTTAAATAGAACTAATAATTTTTTTTTAAATTCTTATTTCTATTGAAAAGGAAATTCATTTTAAATTGTTTCCATTAATGACTGTAATATTTAATTTATATGACTGTAATATTTAATTAATGACTGTCATAGTTAATATAAACAATGTGAATGTAATGTTGAATATAAACAGTATAAAATAATAATATAAACAGAACTGTAATATTTATAAAATGGTAACTGCACTTCCATCGACTTTATATTAAAATTTGCAACATGTAAATATTTAAATCCAATCGCTTCAGTATTAGAAGAGGAAACATTTTCTTTCTTTACATAGTAGCCTTTATATTCCAAAAAATAACAGTTTATTTTGTTTAGTAGTTTAAATTTGAAAACATTTCGTTTCGGTGGGTTTGAAAATATTTTGTTCGGTCAAATTTATTTTCAAAGTTAAAAATTTTATTTGTTTAATTGAATAACTGTATAATAACTAATATGATAGGAAAATAGCTGTTGACGAAGGTGTTTATTTTTAAAGAAAAAAATATTTAAACAAACTTAAAAGAGCTACGCAAATATTTGCATTCGCAACATTTTATGCCACATTTACGGCCAAGCTTTATCAAAGAATAAATATTTTGTATTTACAATGATTTCAATAAGTAACTAAAAACGTCTTATGGTACTTATTTTTGGAATACTTATTGAATAATAAATATAACAAAGCTCATTAAAATAAGTAAATAATTAATTTTTATCACATGAAAGTATCTCAGATAAAGCCAGGTAATAAAGATAATTATCTGCACACAAAAACTGAAACCCATAAACTTTTTTTACGCTGTATAAATTTAAACTGTTAAATATTTCAAACATTCAATGCATAAATAATGATATATCAAATATTTTGCTAAAATTAATTTAATTGCTAAGGTTTTATTTTTTAAAAACCATATTTAATTATATAGAAAAAGTTATTTTAGTTTTAATATCATGCATTCTTTTAAAACAAATACATTTAAAATGTTTTAAACTTTAAACACTTTTATTTACTTCTGATTTACACTCAAACTGATTCATTAATACTCTAACGATTAATAAAGCACTTACCTATTGCTTTATTAATCCTTTGCGCTCCGATGACATTCTGACTCACCATTCAAGATTGTGCATCATTTTGAATTTTTATTTATTTATTTCTCAAATTTAATTATTAAAAACGCCTACATAATGTAGATTTATTTTTAAAAAGAATCGCGACTTAAAAGAGTTATGCATATTTATTTTTCATAGCAATAAACAAATCCTTGTATTAGGGGAATAATTTTGCATCTAATTATTTTTTGGAGTGCAAAGGACTATTTTTTATATTACTTTATTACCAAATCGAAATCATAGATGTAGGTATTTTTATCCGGAGCAACCCTGATTATAGCCAGTTAAAACGAGAAAATAGCCTGCGGTTTTCATATGGAAAAAGTTGAAGGTTTTCGCTAAGTTGATAAGGTGGTTAATAAACGGCAATGCCAGTCCAAACTTTTCTAGCACGAGACATAAATCCACCATCCGTCATCAGGTGTCTAGACATAAAAAGCAGTACCATTCTTCTCCAAGCAAATGCATTATGCAATAAAAAATTTTGTGACTGCCTATGTTTTTATTTTTTCATCTTCTAGGGCACATAACCTTGGCCAGATATGATTCCATTTTCCAAGCATTTAGAAAAAGGATGATTGAAATTGAAAATAAAATGATCTTATAATATTTTGGCTAAAGGGTGGATGAAATTGTTCAGCTGAAATGGAATGCAGGATGATTCAGAGTATAATAACAATTTCCTTAGAAATTTATTTATGTTAGAAGTGTTTGATTTTATAAGATCGGATATACAGCAAGACTACAGTATTGATTTAACCTGTTTCGTATTACAGGGTGTCCCACAAGGTATGCAGCTTCTGATTTTTTCAGATTCGGATAGGACACGACAAAACAAGTATTTTGACGAATTGTAATGTAACTGTAATGATGATGTAACAATCAAAAAAGATTATGACGCTTTTTTGGGGGATCCACACGTTATACATCAAAATACTCATCTTGACGTATTCTTTCTAAATCTGTAAATATTAGAAGTTGCATGTCTAGTGGAGACCCCTGTATATGCATTTGCTTGAGGGGCATTAATATCAGTATAAATGTTTTATTCTTAACATAAATAATTTGGTAATAATTATCATGATAATTAAAAAAATTTATTACCTACCCAATTAATGACTGGGTATGGAAATTTAAACCTTATTTCAAATGTTTCACGTTATCGTCTTCTGACATATGCTTATGCTACAGTATCAAATACAGGATTAAAAGCACTTTACACTCGATTGTACCGAATTCATTACCGAAAATGGTACATTTATGTATTGTATACTAAATATCAATATAGTATGGTCTCCTTCCTTCTCTACCTTTGTTCAGAGGAAATCATCAATCAGTAGACGATTTCATCAATTTTTATATACATTAACAGTATTCCAATATTATTTAGACTGTATATCTGTGTGTTTAAGTACACGTATTTCACATACATAATTTTATATTTTATCCATTTATATTTTAATATCTTATTTCGATAAGGCATTCTAACTATTCTCAAATTGTGCAAACAGAAATTACTAAATGTTATGTTTACATGAGTGTATTTTTTCCTTTTTGTATTTGTGTATATTCTTGCCCCTCCCCACACTTCTTTGTTTTGCACTGGTACCTGTATTTTTTTTTAGAAACATTCTTCGACTATTGATTGTTTATGTTTGAAAAGCAAAACTTTGTGCTACAAACGAATTTTATTTTCGTTTACGAAAATGAAACTGTCATTTGTTTACTTCCGTTTCGACGTTACGGAAACATTAAAGTGTTCGCAAGAAAAACGTTCTCTAATAGATTTTTTCCTCTGTATTTTTCGTTTTGAGGTTATAACAAGGACACAGTTTTTGATACACTTGTTGCTGACGTTGAATAACTGAAAGCGCGATTAGAAGATGTTACAGATGATATATTCAAGAATACCTGGTCCGAACCATTATATTAAAAGATGTTGTTACAGACGATGTATTAAAGAATATCTTGGTTGAACTGTTATATGCTTACAACTTCCAAATTATTAAGGGACAACACGTTGAAATCTATTGAACTATTGTCTTATTAAAAGCTTAATGATTGTACTTACAATTTATCCGAACAAATATATGTCTACTTATAATAATTTTTAAGATATAATTACGCTGTGCTGGTAAATTAGGAAAATGATTGATTAAAAAACCATATCACTAACATAAAAAAATTAAGTTAAGATAATTAATTCTTGGCCTGTTTTGTAAATCTCTAAATATAAGAACTAACCTCTGATTAGGTAGCAATTTCTCCGCCCTGCTTATGCAATCGGAAATTTGAAAGACCATAGATTGGGAACATATGTAGAGCTCGAATGGCCATCATGGACCACGGTGCAGTTCTTCTATTAGCAGGGGCGGGTGTCTGCTAAAATTTAAAGAAGAGAGGGAATCATGCTTATGAATACAATCTCGGTACATAAATTTTTTTCAGATGTTTATAAGTCAATAGAAAGATTGAAATTGGCCGGGAATGAGGGTTTATATGTCGTATGACTTTATTTTAAATGTAAAATTAGATCAAATGTTTTCAAACTTCAGTTAATTAATTTCGTAAGAGAAGATAGTAAGTATTACCACGCATTTTTACATAAAGCATTTATGATTGCCAGCTGTCTACATTAATCTTACCCCAAGCATCGTCTATGCACCACTCTATCTATCTATCCGTATAAATAGAGCTGAAAGAGTATATTACTAAATAATATATAAAAAATTTTAGACACGCCTTTATGGCTCACTTGTATAAAATATATTATTCCTAATGTCCAGAACAATGAGTTTAAACGAAAGTCTCGGGTTAGGAATTGACTGTCAATCAATGAATTTTTGACTTTCTTGAAAAGAATTAATATGTATAACATAAAAAATGAACATTTTTTTTTAAATTTCCTTATCTAACTAACAATCAAATAGTTCAATCAACTTCTGAAACTCTATCCTCTTTACAGCAATATTTCTTCCAGTTTACAAAAGTTGGTGTGTTGCTTGAAGAGAGGCATAATTATTATGATTTACAATTGTATCCACCAATGTCTTGTATTAGATTCGTTCCTTCATAGAAAATTAGGCAACTCGACCCTACATCCTTAATAGATCCACTTGGGGAGCATGAACCAGCAACCATACCTGAACTTCTCATCCTCATAAATGAGATTCCTCTAGATTGAAAGTGTTTAAATAATAAAAAATCTCATGGCAATAAAGGTTTTCGACAAAAGAAGTAACGAATTTCAGATATATCTTATTCAAAAATATTTTGAATTTTGAGACGTCTTAAATTTGTAATCAGAAACTGAGTTCTTAAATAATAAAAGTAATTAGTGTCACAAATTTAAGAAAAAACTTTATGAAGGACAGATGATTATTAAACCTTCTCTAGTTTCATCTGTAAACTTTCAAATCAATACCTATAATATTTGTATTAGGTATACAAGGTTATTTTATATTATTATTATATATAAAAATTTTCTAAAGAACATCTCGAAATGCTGTGAGATTACAATTATGTGAAATTTTATTTACCTAAACACAGTTGCAATGGTGTTCCAAAACATTATCCTGTGATAAAAACAGTTTATAAATGGATATGCTATACAGGGAATTTCTATAAATAATCTGGTGGGTATCCATAAATAACTTTTATTTTCATGTTATCTCAATTATTAAAGTGTTTTAAGAAAAGAAACATAGAAAATCCCGCTTTAATCTAATTTCTTAAAATATTCAAATGTTAGCCTGAGGCTTGAACAAGAGCTTTCACTTCCGTCTCGGTTAATATCCAAATGCGAAATACTATCTTATCTTTATTACCTTAAAGTTAGAAATGAAATTCAAACTGAAATCTAATTTGTTTATTGCGAGCGGAGTTTTAACATGAAACAGTTTCTCCGAGCCGGGTTTGGCGAAGTCGGTCGACCTCTACTCGAAAGCTCTTGGCAGCATTAGATATCTACCCCAAAACAACATGTAGATGAGGCGATCTTCTACTGGAACGAAGGAATTAGATCTCCTAGCTGGGCTCTCAACTTTAAGGAAATACAATGGACTCAGCTATAAACGAAAGTGGTTCTCTGCATTCAGTCATTAATTCCTAATGTTACACGTTCACGCTTTAATACCTTCTCAGAATTACTTAATGGGAGTTTATTCGTTGCAGGTCGAGGAAATAGCGTGAGCACCGAATCCCCAGAGCCAATGCAAAGCTCTAGTTAGAATTTATCTTCGTCAAATCTTTGCGAATAAGCAGACTTGAGATCACGAAAGTTTGCCGGTGGCCAAGTATGCTGATTAGGCTGCACGCAATGCCCGCCTTTATGTCTTACGCGGAGGGACCTTTTCTTTCTTGTCTAATTAAAAGCTTTTTGGAGGAGAAAAACTGTTTGTAAAAGGGTCGTATTAAGAAAAAGAAGGAAATGTCCGTTCAATGAGGTGAAATCATTCGATGTGAACAGCGACGCATTGATTTTCCCTGAACTCCAGACTGCTATAATTGTTCCGTTAGTGGATATGATTGGACTGTTGGGAAAGAGGATCCGGTTCTTTTGTGGGAACGTCAACGGTTGTGGTAAGGCTAATTGGAAAAGTGCATAAAGGAGGCTTAGAAAAATGAAATATTTGGTTAGAGTAAGCTCGCTGCCAAACTCGCTTTTCTCGAAGGTACAGAAAAGCCTTTACCATTATTTACTCGAAAGCTGAAGGATCAAGTTAATAAAAGATCTTTAGTATTAACGAGTAAGTTAAAAAGGTTTGTGCACATTTTTCCAATGACACATTTCTTTTTTCTTGAAAAGGATTTTCCTACTTACTGCGAAGGTTCAACTCTCTTCTATAAAAAACATAAAGCTGATTCAAAGCATTGTTTTGATTCCTAAGGAATACGGAAGAAGCAATAGACAGTAAAGCTATAGAAGCAATAGACAATACATAAAGTCGAGAAAAATGTTAGGCTTATTGAACAAATTTTAAAACAGATAATATAAACTATATTTTAATATTATCATAATGATATAAATATTAAAAAATATCTAAAATGGTGCCTTTGATTTTTTTATTATAAAAATAAGAAATTGCACTACGGCGATGATTCCTGTTAAAGCTTCAAACTACTTTCATAAATTTAAAATAATAAGGATTATAACTATAATTGAAATATAGTATTACATTTTTTGGCATTTTCTATGTATATATTTGTTGCTTCTATAATGATGTCAAAAATAAACAAACAATCGGAGCTTGAAAAAGGATATGTTCAAGAATTTGTCTTACTAAAAAATTTAGCATTTGGTTTAGTGCAAACGAGATGGCAAAATATGAAACTATTATCAATTTTCTAAAATTAAAGAAGAATGTGGAAGAAAAAGAGTTAGTAAAATATTTGAAAATTTTCGGCCAAGAACCGAAAGGAGAAATTTAAAATTAGATACGTCCAGAATTTTTTTTTGAATTTTAAAGAATATTATTTGAAATGCTTCCAAGAAATTCATCCACATTACAGATAACCCATCTGGAAATTCCCAGTACAAAACAAATTTGTTCAAAACATTTTTCGATGACCAGATTCATTCACAAAAAGTTTCAAAAGTTTTAAGACAAATAATAGCTTGCAATGTCCGGCAGGTTGCTTTTTTACGAAAAGAAATCGAACTTGGATGTTTCTGCTTGTTTGAAGAATTATTGTCATTGGAAAGAATTAACTTTATAAGGGCTATTAATCCTCTTTATTATTGCATTGGTATTTGTTTAGTAACGTAATATCTTTTAAATTTACATTTTAAAAATGAATTCAAATACATACATATAGTTGCTTAATTTAATTTATACATTAATTAATTTTTTTATTATTTATCTTAAATTAGCTCGTGTGTATTTATTTTCTTATTTATTGATCCAAAATTTTCTTTTTATTAATTATTTCTTACAAGCTGTGTAAAAAATTGCTGAATTTGGAATTCCCACATTCCGAAACAAGGGATAAACATCCGTAACGCCGACGGCATTTTTTTAAAGATACCTATGAATTCCCTTTCCTCAATCGACGACATCAAAAAATTCCCTATAAGAAAATGTAAAGTCAACAAGGAAAAAGTTTTCTTGCACTTTGTTTGTACCAGAGAACATGAACAGACTTCTTCTGATTCCCGAATATAAATCACGACCTTCTGTGGAAAAATACATTAAGGTTCATTCCAAATTTGTCTTCTTTTTGACCATAATCACCTTTAATCACCATACTCACCATAAACCATAAACACCTCTATTTTTTGGATGTGGCAACTAGAAAAGGAAAGGTGGATCTGACTGTAACATAACGCGTCTGTCTATACAAGTCATGCAAAAATGTTGCCACCCCGGGCAACTATATCCAAAATCATAATATTTCAATCTTTAAAATAATGCTGTTGTTGTTACTTATGACACTTGCCATGGACAAGCCCCGCTGATACATCAGCAGATTTTAAGCCGGATATATACGTCTCTTGTTTTTTACAAGTAGCGCCATCTAGGGCCAAGAGTACGACTTAGCTACACACTCGTCACAACCCATAAGGGGGTGGACTACATTCATGCATATTCATTCACTCATCTCAGATCGTAATTTAGACCTGGAACAGAGAACGATCACCTCTGACCCACTACCCCCAGTAATATTACTCTCGATATGGAGGACTTTGCAACCACGAACAGATTTAACGAGTACCAATCGCCACACACTCGGGGATTGTTTTGGCCGGTGAGCTTCGAACCCGTAACCTAAGGAGTACGAGTCTAACGCTCTACTAACCAGGCCATCCCGGCCTCTTAAAATAATGATAATCCATTAAAATAATGTTATTAAAAAAGGATACGCTTTTCAATAAACTATAAAAATAAAATCAATTTTTGAAGATGCATCTTGCAAAATTAGTACTGAATTGAATGAAATATTTATTTCCTAGAAATGATGTCTCAAGACATTATAAATAAAAGTTGGTCTATAGCAATTTAAGTAATTGCTTTGTGATATCAAATAGTTTTTGTTTTGATGTCTTTAAAATGTCATTTAGGCAGAAATAAGGATTTTTTTAAAATTTTACATTGAAACATTCACAATTATATTTTTATAAATTTCTTTCTAGCATACTTTAAGAATATTATAACATATCTTATCATTTTAAATTCATTGGTAGTCATAAAACTATTTGATGACATTAAAATCATTATTTGCACTGGATTTTGAAAATGCTGTTCAGATATATCATATTCAGTTCTTTAAATCTATAATAAGAAGATTTTTGTAATTATAGTATTCATCAGAATGATTATTATTACCTTCAGCATTGTTTGGAATCGCCATATTACCTTTCAACAAAAATAATTTCAGTTAGACTAAATTGAATATTTATGCATTCAAAATTTGAATAAATAAAGACACGTGATTCTTCAAGTACATGAAATATATGCACAGTGCATACCCAAATTATACTGGAGCGTTATTGAATATTTCGTTCTCTTGGAATAAACATATAAGCTGTAAAAGTTTTAAGTACTAAATGACAGACATTTAAAAAATCACAAATAAAACATAAATGGCAATGCTCCGAAAGGAAAATATAAAAATTAGATGTTAATTGTTGAGGTTAATTGTTGAATTGTAAAACTGAGGTTAATTGTTTTAGGAATTCAACCCATTTATTCCAAGCGTTTTCAAGTATGGAATGTTCCACATTAAACATAACTTACTAGATTTATACAGATGGGTGATTTGGTGAATTTATAGGAAATATCTCTCTCTCGTGCAGCACAATGATAACACTTCCTTTGCACTTGGTCTAACAAATACTGGGGTTGATTATATATATATATATATATATATATATATA
>JAOUZG010007547.1:115523-132124 GCA_026289955.1 Argiope argentata | reverse complement strand
CCCTCTCTTTAACTGTCGACTTCACTACCAAACGACTGACTACTTCACACAAGTCATGGCGCTGCTTCCACAATAGACATCAGGACTAGCTAAGTAGCACTTGTCCTTTCGTTTAGCAAGCAACAGGGCTGATCGTAAAACTTTCTTTCTTTACGATGACATTATTTATAGTGGGAAGAAAAATTACAGGTTTTTAACTATATATATAAATATAATGAAGAGCCAAAACAAAGCTTCTGTGGGCATTCATGTGCAAATAAAGAGATATGACACCAATCATAAATGCCTATATAAGACCACAAGTGTCTGGAACAGATATTAGATTGGTTACTGCTGTAACAATGACAGGTTATAAAGATTTAAGTGAGTCTGAACGTGGTATGATAGTCAGCACAAGAGGAATGGGACATAGCATCTTCAAAGTAGTGATGAAATGAGGATTTACCCGTGCCACCATTTCACGAGTGTATCATGAGTATTGGAAATCCAGTAGATCATCAAATCTCCTGCAAAATTGCCACTGGAAAAAGATCGTGCAAGAACGGGGCCAATGACGACTGGGGAGAATCATTAAACGTTACAAAATGCAACCCTCCCACAAATCGCTGCAGATTTCAATGCCGGACCATCAATAAGTGTCAACTAGCGAACCATTTAAAGGAACATCATCAATATGGGCTTTCGAAGCAAAAGGTCTACTCGTGTACTCTTGTTGACTGTACTACACAAAGTTTTACGATTAAATTGGACCGCATCAAACTCCAACATTCGACTGTTAATGACTGGAAAAACTTGGTTTGACAAGTCTCGTTTCAAATTGTAGCGAGTGGAGGTTCGTGCATGGGTATGGAGACAACCTCATGAATTCATGGACTCTATATATCAAATAGGGACAGTTCAAGATGGTGTAGGCCCTGTGAGGGTCTGGAGCATGTGCTGTAGGAGTGATATGGAACTACTGATACATCCAAATACGAATTTGACAGGTAACTCGTACGTAAGCCTCCCGTCTGATCACATGCACCTATTCATATCCATTGTGCATTCCGAAGGACTTACGAAATTCCAGCAGGAAAATGCGACACCCTATATTTCCAGAATTGCCATAGAATGACTCCAGGAACACTCTTCTTGCCACGTGATGTTCAAAGCTCTCCACCTCCAAGTAATCGTACGGATTTATGGACATCCCTGCAGAATTCATGTTGCCAGTTACCTCAAGCACTACTTCAGACTTTAGTTGAGTCCATGCCACGTCGTGTTGCCTTCCTTATACTTGTTCATGTGGTCCCTACTCGATAGTAAGCAGGTATACAGGGTTTTTTGGATCGTCAGTGCATATAATATATAAAATAAATTGTTGTTTCTGTATGAAAGTATGAGTGTAAAAAAATTGAAAATCAACAGAATAAAGAGAAAATTAAACTACCAAAGAATATACTAAAAGCCATTTTACAGGAAGTATAAAATAATTCAATATAATACAAGAGCTCTGTAATTAAAAGGATGTAAAAAAAATAAAATTTTCACCAACATGAGTGAGCTTCAGTTTCAATGGAGATAAGGTTTCCTAGGATGTCTATTTAGAAGTTTTAAATAGAGAAGATTATAAAATGAAGCCAAGCGAAAAGCCATTTTATCCGAAAGTAACTCAAAATTAAATATGAATATGGATAAAACCTTTCCTTTTAATGTAGAATTTTCCTTTTTTTATTTTCCTTACTGGGGGATTTCAACCATAAAAGCTCTATTTATTTCAATTAAACTTCTTCATTAATAGAAAGTGGTAGTTTAATTACAGTGAAATTAAGAGATTAACGAAGAGGTAAATCCAGACGTAATATACACAGATTGAAGATTTTAAAACAAAATTAGGTCATTACCAGGATTCTCATTAAAAATAGTATATCCTGCTCTAAACATGCAAAGGGTTCATAATAAGGAAATGTGGATAAAAACCTTAACCAAATAAAACCATTTAATATTTTGCTATTTGTGGATCATAAATTATTACAATTCTAAATTATTTTAGAAAAAATTAAAGAAGAAATTTGAAATAATGTTAAATGCGGTGAAAAACGACGATGAAATCCTCGCAATACAGCAGTCATGAGGAAGGAAAAATGTCCTGCTCGTAAAACAAAGTAGCTAATTTTCTTGTCAGTGGAAATGTTTAGAAAATAAATTTACTGAACTTAACTTTAACAAATGCATTTGAGACTTCTAAAGGATTAATGTACAATAAAAGTAATTGGGTAGTTGAGTAATAGATTTTTCTAGTACAGAATTTCCTTCTCGCAATATGCTTGTTCTCTGTACGCAAAATAAAATATAGCTTTTCAATCTGTCAGTGATTTTAAGCTGTTTCACGTCTAAAAGTTTCCTAATTCTAAATTTCTAAGGAAACTAATTTATAATTTTAAAAAGAGAAAAAAATTAATGTATGGATAATTTTAATGAATGAGGAGGTGAAATTCAGCTGCGGGAAAATTCAAAACTTGGCTCAAATCTAGTCCTCTATTCCAGTGCTACAATTTCGATTAGATGAATATTTTTATCAGATATTTTTACTAAGGGAAATTAGTTAGATGATCAATTCCTTTTCGGCTTTTTACAAAAATATTTTGGAAAATATGCTAACTTTTGAATTTTTGTTTGGTGTTAAAAACTTATCAACCCAAAAGGATAAAATGATAAAATTAAATAAATGAACCAATCATTTGATGAAATATCAGATCTTTTGAATCCTTGCATTAAAACACATAGAAAACTAAATAGTATAACAAGTAATGAACAGATTGAGGTACAATAACAATAACTTTCCCCTTTTTAAATATTTCTAAGAATACTTTGGGAGGAACCTTATGAAACACGGTCAGATGATGAGAATGACGCCTGAGGTGTCAACCCCTCTCCAAATTGCCAGTAAGAGGACATTTGGCATTTTACTGGCAATGGAAGCATTATCTATTGGAATATATATTGGCATTTAGCATACACCAGATCTAATTATGCTGCGGGCTTCACTGCAGAATTGGGTCTGGAAACTTAAAGTGGAGAATTTACCATCAATGCATTAATTTTGGTGATATTTGGCTTCCCATCAACATATTTTCAAACTTGCACCATTTAATACAGGCTTATTATGATATTTTCATTTAGAACAGATAGCATGTTATTATTCTTGATTCAACAAAAATTAAAGGAAAGTTTCGAATTATGTCATGTATGTAGTTTCGTGTGGTACTTTCTTCTCAATGAAGAACATGAAAGAAGTATTATATTTGTATTGATGCAATTAAAATTACGTAAATTGAGGAGCGATTTGGAGCAATTTGATTTCATTCAATCTGTGCTTAAGTAATCAAACTGATGAGTAAATGAGAAATTTGAGCTTATTCAATCTGTTCTTAAGGAATCAAACTGATGAGCAAATGTGAAATTTGAGCTCATTCAATCTGTGCTTAAGGAATCAAATTGATGAGTAGATGAGCAATTTGAGTACATTCTGTACTTAAGAAATACTTTTTATTGAAAAAGTTTTTTTTCCATTGACTAAATATAATATTAGGTAAAGCGGCATACCTGCGACACAAAAAAATTAAAATAATAACGAATTATCTGAAAACAAATTCGTTTGAAAGAAGTCTAAATTAATAATATTGAAGTTGTCTCGATAAAAAACGAGAGATTTAGAAACACCATTTGACATTAATAATGAATGTTTAAATCATAAACAAGTCGATATTTGAAAATTAATATAATGAATCAAAACCAATATAACAGAAAAAAATTGCATAAGTAAGAATGTATGAATATGAAATAATATTTTCATATTATTGGAACTTTTAATTCCTTACTTAATTTTAACTTTTTGACGGAAAAATGAAACTTTCTACTCGCTTATATTTTAGAGACTGATATCCACTGAGTTAGGATTTAAATACTAAAAATTATATACCAAATAATTCCCTTTTCTGAAAGTTTTTATAAAATAGAAATAAAAAAATAATGGTGGCAATTCAGTTAAAAGCCTTTACGTTTTCCAGGAAAGGAATTGATACCTATAAATTTCTTTATTTTAAAATGATATGTACTAAATTTTCTAGAGAGTGAATAAAAATTATCAGTTGAATTGCTCAAAAATGAAATTGGTATCTATCTAATGGTAAAACTTATAATTTTATGAAACAAATTTGTTTTTAATATTTTTTTTGAGAAGTTTCTAGGAAAAATATTTTTAAATTCGCAGTCAGAAGTGGCTAATATCTGTATACATCTGCTTCGTTTGTTTGTAAGGTCTTTATTTATATTTTTTCTTTTTAGCGATAGATTAATGCATCCTTTCAAGCATTATTATTCAAATATGCTGTAAAAGCTTTCAGACAGATATGTATTATAATAGAACAGAAATCGAAAACCGTTGTAATTTCATTCAAAGTAAACCTTCATTTTGATGCATTTAATTTTTTATACTAAGAATAAATGAAAGAAATATTGAATAAAAAAGAATTTTAATATCATTCAAATAGTAAAATTGTGATTTTTTTTAATACTATAAAATTATATCTTTTAAGATTATTTGTTCATTTATTGCGGAAAAAATGTGATTTTTTGATAAATTTCTAATTAATTGAATATGTATTTAACGTTTGCATCGTGAAAAGTTGACTGTATTTTCCCCTCTTGTTTACCGAATAATTGTTTAATTGAAATTGGCTGCAAGGATGAAGAGAAGTAAAACGCACTGTTCATTTTCGGAACTTAAAACCCTCCTCATTTTTGCATATGCGTCAGGATGCGTTTTTTTTCGATTTGAGGGTAACGTCAGGGAGTGTTTGAAATCAGAGTTCTTAACCTCCGGACATATATGCGAAAAGAGCAATGGCATGGCAATGAGATTTCTTAGTAAATAGGTATTCAGGATAAATGGATAATTAAGTTATTAGATAATAATTAACTAATAAGTCAGAACAAATATAAAAAAAATCAATAAAGTACTTGAACGAATTTCGGCTAATTTGGTCCAAAGTCAAGTCGATGGTAAAGCTTCGGTGATGTCCTAGACATATAAGATAAGACGAGATCGTTTATCATTTTCTGAAAGTAAGAGGTTGCAATTGTCAAGATGCGTTTATTTAGTGAGAATAAGGGTGAAACGAAAGACGGAAGAAGGAGATGTTTAAAATTAACAATTAAAAGTACGGATAAAAGAGCCCTAGGACGGTTTCATGGATAAAAGAGACGTAAAAATACCGGATAATCCGTGTATTGTTGGAAAAAGATACTGATTCGAAATAAAATGTTTTAGATCAATTTTTATTTAGTATAAGGGGACTAAAAATCAAATTATAATTGATGAATAAAATATTTATGTTTGTAAAATGTAATGATTCATTTTTTTTTTTACAAAATAACAATTATTTTATGTTAAAGCTATTTTTTCAACTTTTTATTGTATTTTTTATACTTTTTTCCCTCTAACAACAGTAGAAATTTCGGCCCCATTTAATGGTTTAGTATAAAACATTCATTTTAACCCGGCAGGACGGGCGCGGGGTGTTTCGACACTCCACGCCCAAATATATTCATCTGCTGTCTGTCTCTATTATCCGAAGTGGTCTGGCCCCTCAGTACCTGCCTCGAAGGTCAGTTTCCATGCATAGAGTCTGAAAACGGCGAATTCAGACTCCATTTTAGCCTTATAGAACGATTTTGGGGTGTGCGGACACCCCGTGCGCGCGCTCGTGTTAGTATTTTTTAGTGCGAAACCATGGCTTGTTCCAGTCGTTCTGAACAATCTTTTCTTTGTTTGACGTATAAGCAAGAAATAAACAGACTTCAAGAGATGTCAGAGGAGATTTCGTCTGATGAAAAGAATATAATTAAAGAATTAAACGATTTAGATAATGATGACATATTCAGTGATCACCAGTTTGAATTAGAAGAATGCGATTATTCAGAGGAATTTTGCGACCAAACCAGCTTTTTTATCGGAAAAGATATAAAGAAAGCTGAGTCACAGAAGATGCTATTTATGTCCAAGAAACAAAGATATTAAATCAAAAACCATGTGTGTGAGGTGCGACAAATATATATGTCGAGAACACTCGGAAATTGAAGCTGTATGTAATAACTACAAAAATCTAAAGTTTCAGATCCATGTACACCTAAATAATTAAGAAAACTGATTAGTTTCAGCATTTTAATTTACAATAATGTATAATTTTTACTATAATAAAAATTGTAAAAAAAATCATCCCCGGTGGAAAATTTTCGTTTTTCGAACTGAGACAAAAACGGTGTGAGCTTTTAATTTATTCATTAATAATTTTGAAAATTACGATAATTTAACATATTAGTTATCATTTAACTCGCAAAAAAGTGTAATTATCATAAATTTCCTTAGCAATTAAAATTTAGAAAAAATTTCGTGTTTATATCATTTAATATGTGTGGGGTGTGCTGACACCCCATGCGCGTTCTCGTGTTACTTTTCGCGGCGCCCGTCCTGCCGGGTTAATTAGTTGTATAAATGATCAATACACAATTTTAAATTAAAATGAAATATTACAGTTAAAAAGAACGACTGCAACAGATTAACTGCGACTCTCAGATATATATATTTTTAAAAATTAATTGGGTGGAAATCAAAATTAAAGAATTACGGATAATTCTTAAACATCTATCCCCGTCGCATCTCTTAAGTGTGTGTGTGGGGGGGGGGGGCTGGTGGCGATGTTTTGGCACTGGAATTGGAGGGTTTCAGATTCGAGAACAGATTCCACCAATTAACCGTCATGCAAGTAAATCTCGTACGAATTAAATACATTGGGGACCAAACTGGAGTGGTGTGGAACTTTTGAGAGGGTGTGCCAGCTCAGGTATCATCCTCGTCATTTGGCTATGGTTCAAAATTAAATGGAACTGCCCAAAATACATCTAGTGTTGATCTAAAACGGCACGAAACGCAACTAAAATATCTGTCGCAAGACTTAACGAGGTAGAATGTTACGAGGAAAGAAGTCGAATTGTGCCGTATCAGAGCCGCCGGGATATTGAAATGAACAATGCATGCATATTCCTCTTGGTTTTTATTTACGCCTATTATAAATTTTCTAAAAGAATCTACAGATTCATCCTTTAGTTGTGGATGTTTAAATTTTTAGAATCAACTAGCTATATTAGTTGTGGTATGATAAAATGGTTTTCACTAAAATAGTACTTATATACTTTTTAAAAGCCTGATATTTGAAACCCCGTTTCAAAACAATATTAAACGAAAATTTTCAACTTCCAGACAATGACTTTTGGTATAAAAATTTTTTTATATCTGTCAAATGAATAAATTTTAGCTAACTGTGAGCAAAAATGTCAACTAACGAAATCTGGAGACTGAGTTATTTTATATGTTAAAGTTACTTTGTCATTAGTTTAAATGATGGTTTTATAAAAGATTTAAATGTTTAAGATATAACATATAAGATATTACATTTCCTTAATAATTGTCAAATATTCATTAAAATTTAGCGTTTAAGATACCTTAAGATATTTAAGCCATACAAAAAGAAATAACTTCGCTTTAAACTTTATAATTGATTTTTTGTAATACTAAAATATTTAGGGTTTCCAAAAAATCTTTGACAAGTTGCACAATTAATTGAAACAAATAATATGATTTTTTTTTAAAAAAGAGGGTTAATTCCTACTTTGTTCATTTCATTTAAGTTACTTTTAAATAGCTACAGTTAATATCAATAATTTAACAAAAAATTATTGATTTCCGGAAGAATTGAACTCGCATTCTTCACATGAAACATACCGAAATCCTTATATTTTACCGATTGAGCTATTGCCTGTTAGATTCAATTTTCATGACAAATTGCTAAAACTCTATTTAAAATACTAAAAATTAAAATTAATTAATGAATTAATATTTGAAAAAGCTGTATTAACATCAATTGTCATCCACTACAAGTTTTTGAAAATTTCATTTGAACTTGAGTGGATGAATTAAGAGTATTTTATTAACGATTGAAAATTTGAACAAGACATATATAGAGTGTAAATTAATAGTAGGAATTGAAAAATGAACTTCTAGTGAAAAATTAAGAATGTACTACAATATGAATCAAATCCAGGCAGATTTCACAAAATAGGATTTTATTAATCCTATTAATTGCAATTAATTGGATTAGTCTAATTACAATAATTCTCCATTCAAATGGTCGGGTTACACATATCAAAATTAATCCTAAAATCATTTGAGGAATTTAATCTAAAATTTCCGGTAAAAAATAGTTATTTTTTATCTGATTTTACCAAACAGGAAACCGAAATTTGAAGAATATTTTTTTTAAACTGATAACAATATATATAATATAGGGTGAATGTGAATTAATAGTAGGAATTCAAAAAAGAGAACTTTATAGGATTTCTCGATCTACAAATAATTTAAGTTAATGCTTTTTTATCTGTATAATAAATAAATTTTAAATTTTTTGATCAAAGCTGGCTTGTGAAATCCGGAAACTTAATTAGACAATCTCATGAAATCTATTCATGTTAATAATCTGAAAGAGGTTTCAACAAAAACATGTTTTGAATATATAAAATATACACTTAAATATGAGTTAAATATTAAGATAATGAAAATTGAAAATGTTTATGAAATAAACATATGCATGCAAAAGAAAAGCCGAAAAAGAAACATTTGAAAATGAAATCAGATTTCAACATTGAAAAGTATTTATTTCCTTACCTAATCCCGTCTTTTTGAAAGCAAAATTGAATCTAGCAGCTTTTATCTTTTATTATAATTTACTAAAAGCATCTGTTTACCTAAAAGCATTTTAGTTTCCTGTTTTTATTGCATCAACGGAAGGTATTTGTTTTGGTGCTCAAAATTAATTCACAGGGATTTTAAGTCGATGGTAGTTTTCTCTGTGTTTAAATGCCTAGTATGTCAGAACAATATTAAATGAACTCCTGCGATTTAATGATGAGCAATTACTTTTGATTAACATATTTTGTCTATTCAATAAATAGATTGTAACCACTGTAAGCAAACAGTCCGGCTTGCGAAGTCTGGAAACTCAGCTGTTTGAATTTCTAATGTCAGAGTTAACAAAAGAAATATATGTGGTGTTCAAAAAGGAAACGAGCTGTTTTCGGAATTCAGATTTCAAATTTATACGATCGCTGAGGAACTTGAAATGGGGCGAAACGTGTTTAGGCTGCGTGAATTTTATAAAAATACGAACAAAGTTGATACCCTTTATTGGAGTAGTTGAGAACGATATGAGAAAGAGAAAAAAAAAAAATTCGAAAAATAAAATAAAAAAACTAAAGAATCAAAAGCAATTCGTTTCATTGGGCGTGTCTCATGTTATGTTTGATTCATGTGTGATACGTGCAAATGTGTTTCAGTCAAAATTGTTTTCATGTTTTTAAATAGGTAATAGCTAGCTTCTCTAGTAGAATTCAAATACAATAATTTGCGAGGCATATCGTGGCTGTGATTTATAACGTAATAGTTGTGTAAAAAAAATTATAAATGATATGTTCCTCAGTCTTGAATGTTGAAACCATTCTATAACAAATAACTTTGCAAAGTTTGCTAATAAAAGGGAATAATTAATTTTGCTCATATGCATTCATATTTTAAAAATATTTAAGTTCTACATTATTACTACAACATTAAAATAAGAAAATTCTAAATGAAATATTACTCTGTCAAATGAAACGATATGCATTTTTAAAAGATCACATTTTTAAAATGTGAATTTAAATAACATCAATTAGTTTTATATATATATATATATATGAGAATTTTATTGCATGTAAAGCCTACTTTGGGAAAATTAAACAAAAGTTTGAAGTTTATAAAGATTCTTAAATTGATATAAGTATTGTTCTACATGAATTTTTCTGCATACAGTGGAATTAAAAGTTTTTGAAAAAAAAATATTCGAAGCATTTTCAGAAATATTTCTTTCTGAAAAATGCAGTGTTAACAGGAAATAGTTTGAATAATAACATAAATTTATTTTTTAAAAAAAATTCAAAAATATCTTGATTCAAAATTTATGTTTATTTACTAGCAAAATTTCAAAAAATATACATTTAATCAAACACATAAATCTTTTATACTATATTATCAATAATTTTGATAAATGCTAATACAAAAGCTCTTTTGTGTGAAAAGGTTCTAAGTTTTTTTTTGTCTGAATCACTTTATGATTTTGAAATTAATAAAATCATTCGATTTAAGGTAGAATAAAGTATTTTTCTCTTCAAAACTGATAGCCAAGTTATCGATTAGACACTGATTTCCAAAATAAAAATTTACTACTATAGAAAGTAATTTTTACTTTGAATCAAATTATGAGGAACTTGAAGAAACACAACTACAGCTCCATTCACCGAAATAGTATTAAAGAATATTTCAAACAAAAATTAATGTCTTGAGTCCTAAGCTTAGAAGATTTTAGATCGGATCACTTTGGTTTTCTATACAAAAATGAAACATGCAATAAGCGTAGACATTCTATTTTTGTCCGAAGTAAAATATTTTTGACTACAAAAACGACTTTTGAGAATGCCTTGATATCGCTTAGAAATAAAGTGAGATCTTTGGCTGTTATATCAGATTTCCTCTCTTTCCAAATCTCATACAAATCCATGAAAGAGCTGTTTCCATTTTGAATTTTCTGGTAAGTCGTTTTTTTTATATCATAATAAAATGCATATAGTTCAGCTTTCTGGCACAGAGGTAGCGCATCTTCCTCGTGCTCTGTGAGTCCCGGTTCGGACATGGTTGTTTTTCTGTGTTCGATATGTGAATGTGCCCCCCCCCTGTAAAAAGGGGTTGTTTGGGTGAGTGTTTCACACTCATATGAGCTAGAAGTTAGACATCTGCCCTCGGGTGCTCAGGGGTCCACACCCTCAGAAGCTACTGCACCCCTCTTTCCGTGGTAAAAAGCGGACACGACATCATTATCATCATCAAAATGTATGTAGCTAATTCACATAGAATTTGTTTTCGCAGAATACTAAATGATATCATTCAGGTTTTTGGATCATCTTTCTCGGAAGAATTTCGGCTATTTTTCTTTCTTTTTAATGTGATGTTACTTTCAAAATATTTTTTCTCTATTTTAAATAAATTAGTAGATCACTTCCTTACTATAAATGCTCAATTTTGACATAGCTCTTGTTCCATTTAAGGCAAAAAATACTAATTTAAATATCAAAATTTCAAACTTATCTGGAAGTTTTGTCTGATTGCTCTTCCGGATATGCATTCAAATGCTTTTCGTGCTAAAATAATTCTTATACATAATGTTGTTGAGTGAAACACTAAAAGTTAATCTGGGGACTATTAAGCCTTAAAATAATAATTTTTCTGTTCCGAGAATGAATAGAAGGATACGAACTAATTTATTTGTTCATAAATCTGCTTCAGATACATATAACGTTATATCAAAATAACTGAAAACATTGTTTATTAGTCTTCAAAACTATCCAAATACTACTGAATCAAATTTCCAGCCAAATAACATATCATTATTAGAAGACATATATATATTAACTTATTAAATTATCTGAAAGTAAAATTGAGAAGAGGTATACAATTCTATTATACCATACTTATAAATATCTTATGAATTTTTATAATTCTTTTAATAAATTATTAAGCTTCCATGAATTTTTAGAAAATATATTTTGCAAATATTTTGAGAAAAAGTACTGTAATAATTGTACTGAAGTATCTGAAAGGAATTGACTTAATGATATAATTTTCTAGCATGTATCCTTTTTCTGCTTCCTATATATCTTAATCTTAACTTCTGACTCGTTTAATAATTTTTTGAAAATTTCTTTGAATTCTTCCTAAAAAACAGCAGACATCCTTTACCAAGAAAATTCAGGAGGGAAAAAAACTAAAAAAAAAATGCTCTACAATGTAAATAAAAAAACCCCCAAAATATAATACTCAATACAAATTATCTTAAATACAATACTAGATACAAAATTATATTTTCGTTATCAATCTTGAGATACGTTTATGTTTCAAAAAAGATGGATTTTTCTTGTTACCATTTTTTTAGAATCCATATTTTAAAAGACCTTTGGTCAAGTAATTCCTGAAAGAAATTCATTTTATGCAATTTTCATTTTGATTACTTTTCTCTTAATTATCTTAATTCTAACTTTTAAAATTACAGGTATTTATAGAAAAATTATTTATGGAAACACGAACGAAATTTCTTTTGTTTCTTAAAAATTTACATGATTTATACTACGCAGATCAAAATTGCAGATAAAATGTGTGTGAATTTTACATTTTTTTATTCGATGTGAATTTAGATTCCTCTATTCATATTCAGCTGCATTGTGTCTGCCTAATTCAAATGATCTTTCTTTTTCTTAGTAAAAAATTATATATAAATAATCCTTTTTTTTGCATTTTCCACTCCTATCAGTAATAGTTGAATAAAATATAAAACACAATATGATATTTCTAAGATTTATTTTCAAAAGTAAATTTCCTCTGTTATCTAATTTCTTTGATTTTAATTTGAGAATAAATTGGTAAAACTAATGAAATATGCATGTTCCTCAAAACGGCTCTGTATATAATACATTAGATTACTAATCTAAATTTCTTTATAAGTCCCAGTAAATAATATATTTGATTACTAATCCTAACTTCTTTGTGATTTTAATTCGAGAAAAAAATGTAAAATTAATGAAATATAATTGCAGCCATTAAATTTTCAGTATATAATATCTCTTTTCATTTTGATTACTCATTCAAACGTGGGAGGGCGCTGTTTCCTTATGTCGGTATCTCTGCAACATGGAGGGTTCAAGTCCTGACCCCCACCGAAAATCTTCCGTGCATTGTGGATATTAAATTGGCGTAGGGTGGGGTGCCACCCTTGTATCATTATCCGATGATGACCCAAAATTATGCTGTTCATCCCCAATAGTCCTCGTTTAGCTTCAGAACAGGACGCTAATTTATCAAATCAACCTAACCATTATAGGGGAATCAATTTCTAGGAATATTTTACAAAACAAAGTTCTAGTTCCTTAAGTAATGATGATTTCACGATGATGAGGATGTAATTGATGCATAGCATGCTGCCAATTAATCAGTCACTGATGTTTAGGGCCTGAATCTTTCATTTTCCTTAAAAGAAAAATGGTATTTTGATGCAATTGCATCTCATGCCAGTAATAGTTGAAGAAAATTTTTAGGCATGGTTCTAAATGTATTATATCTTGAACAAAAGGATGTTTCATATTAAACGTCATACAGCAATGTATATTGCAAATTCATTTCAAGTTTATGTACCATTTTGTTACATAAGTAATATAAACATATACCTAAGGCACACAACAATAGCGATTTATTACTAAAGTCTATTTCTTAATATGTTATTGCAAAACTAACTTACCGAAAATTAGGACCAAAAGTTTTAAAATTATGAGTAATTATTTAATTTAAAATGACTTTTGAGTTAGAATTATTCATCAATTTAAGTTCATTCAAAATCATTTTGGCTCGAAATACAATGACTTATTAATCCTACCTGATATTGAAAATTCCTTTCAAGTTTATGCACCATTTTGTTTCATGAGCATATACCTAAGGCGCACAAAAATAGCGATTTATTATTGAAGCATATTTCTTAATATGTTATTGCGACACTAACTTGCCGAAAATCGGGAACAAAAGTTTTAAGTTTAGGATTAATTATTTCATTCAAAGTGATTTTGCCGGCTCTCTGGCTCAGAGGTAGGGCGTCTTCCTCGTCTTCTGGGAGTCCCGAGTTCGAGGCCCGGTTAGGGCGTGGTTGCTCTACTTCTATGTACTATCTGTGAGATGTGTGATTGTGCCCCCTGTACAAAGGGGCTGCTCGAACGACTGTGATGCGTGTGTAGCTAAGTCGTACTGATGGCCCAAGTTGACGCTACTTGAAACAAGAGACGCTCCTTTCAGCTTAAATTCTGCTGATATAATCAGTGGGGGCTTATCCATGGCAAGTGTCACAAGTAAAAAAAAACCAAAATGACTCTTGAATTAAAATTAATCAGCAATTTAAGTTCATTCAAAATCATATTGTGTTGCAATAAAATGGCTTATTAATCCTACCTGATATTAAAAGGTCTCAGAAAATGAACTATTTTTTAAAGTTTCGACAAGCCCCGGTATAGCATCAAGGCAGGGTGTCATCCTAAATAAACAATATAAAATTTTATTTGATTTGTCATAAGATTGTGAAATACCCTTAGAAACTTAATTATTGCGGTTTCACATCATTGAGAATGGAGAGTTATTTGCTTATTAAGTCAGCGTAGATATAGTTAACTGCACAATAGCTTACTACACACATATGCTTAAACATCTACCACTTTAACTGATGGGAAAATGTTTCCATAATTATTATGAACCAGGACTATTCATTTGTATAAATGTCATTGTAAAGCAGAATGATTGCATATGCAATGTTTCTATTTAATATATACGATGTGAAACATTACTCGAAAACACATCCGAGGAATGTTTTCTTTGATACATCATGAGGAAAGAGCACTTGAGGAATCTCTCGAAACTAAAGCGATTATTGTACCTTCTCACTATTGAGTCTCTGGGGTTATTTGGTCGCTCCATTCATGTTATAATAACTGAAGATTTATCGTGATCTTATCTGTAGAAGCATTGTTTACGGGCTCTTTTACCTCAAGTATTTTGTAAATATCGATATTTTGACATTCATTTAGAAAATATGATCTACAATACCTAATTAAAAAACATGATTTTTTTTGGTGATTGAGATGTTTAACCCTTCTTTGCATGACTTTTTTGCATTTTTTTCTTTTTTATGTGAAATTGGTCGGAATGGTACAATTCATGCTCTAGATTAAGTGGGAAATGTTTTAAAAATCATGGCATAAATATATCATATAAAATAATTAAAAAACATTTTGATGGAAATATCCATCATCATGCAAATTTACATATTAAGCTGAGTACAAAATCTTCATTGTACCTCTCTACTGAATTTCTCTCCTCATTATCGCTTTTATAAGCAAAAAAGTCTCAAATTAGTTATTAAAATGTTCAAGAAATCACACTGTTTCTCGAATCCCAACAAACAGTGGAATTGCAAGCTCAAACCCGCTATAATGATTGTGGTATTTTATTTTCACAGCTGTGTTTTTTATTACGCAATAGTCGTGAAAAACTTTGCTAGCAACAACCGATTTACAGTACACCTGTTTTAAGTACAATTTTTTGTTTTTAAATATTATGATGAAAATTTCCATCATCATGCAAAGAAGGGTTAATAGCTTGAAAACACGAACAGAAGTCAAACAGATGCTTATTTTAAATGAAACTAAAAGTCGACGCTTTTAAAATCAGTTTATATTATTATTTATCATTTAAAGGGATCTACCTTATTTAATTTACGATGTTTCATAAATTTTACTATAGTTGATAGAAACAAATAAATTGTTATTGGCTTTAATCTCCTTTTAATTCACATTTGGTACAGAAAGAACCCAATTCATCGAAATATTGAACCAAATATAGAAAAGTCGATCTAATTAAATGGAAAAAATAGCTGTTTCCTTTCCAAAAACAAAAATTGTGTTAAATCGATACAGCATTCGAGGCAAAAGTTTTTCGAAAATTGACTCAACTGATACCGGGTGAAACGTTGGAGACCATGGTGGCCTAATAGCTGAGTTTCAGCTCCGATTCTCCTAATCTATGGGCATATAAATAGTCTTTGTGTATAAAAGTTGGCCACCATATATAAGTAGGCTTTGTACGAAATATATTTTTAATTAATCCAGTACCCAGCCGATGTTGTTATACGAAAATTTGAATAGGATTATAGATTCAGAGTCGTTCTCGCCATCTGCACGCGATTTTAAATTACAAAGAACTATCTCAATTTCTTTTCCGTATATCATCAAAACTGGACATTATTTGAACTAAAATTAAAGATTTAACTGCTGTTACTTTTTAATTCGTTTTCGAAAGTATAGCAATACAGTTACGGACAATAAGTAATATTGTCTGTTACAAATTACCTTCCATTAACGAAAATGTCGCTTACAAAATCATGAAAGAAATACCAAACGATAATTCTGCAAAAATTCTTCTAATCAATAAAAAAACGAACTTCTACCCATAAAATAAGTATGTAGCTATCGGAATGAATATTTTTATTTTAAATTGGACGAGTTACTTTTTCTTGCCAAAAATTGAAAACAGACGAATTCTCATTCCTCCCTGCCTTTCTTGTTTTTCCGAATTTGATTCTTAGTTCTTGAGAAAAATTCATATACAAATCATTAAATATCTTAGAAAGAATCAAATTTTATGAATAATAAAAGAATGTTTTAGTATCTAGTTATTTGTCTAACTGCAATAATTTTCATTTTTAGAATCCAATCTTATCTTCATATAGACAAAATTTTACTGTATACTTTAAAATTTTTTCAACTGCAGTTGTGCGAGTCCAATTATATAAATGTAGGAAATACGTCATAGATGAAACAAAACTTTATAGACT
>JAOUZG010007547.1:67345-115513 GCA_026289955.1 Argiope argentata | reverse complement strand
CGCCACAAACTACAAAAGAAACACAATAAGCACACAGACAATCAAACAATAGCAATAACACACAAAACAATCAGAGAATAGTCAAAACACGATAACAACCGGCAAAATGACACTGCGATGAGAAAAAAATATTATAAAAACAAAGAATTTAGAATGTCTATTAAAAATAAAATTATTTTCACAACAACTGCAGCAATAAATAACTATGCAAAATCAGTGTAAAGTAAAAATTTTATTAAATGAATTATCAGGGATCCAAGTACTTTTTTAAATAAAAATTATAATAAAGACACTCAAATGACAAGGGACAGAACTAGAACAATGAAGTTCCAAGGGATCTGGAAGAAAGGAAATTTAAATCTTAGTTAGTTTTTTTTTTTAAATATCAGAAGTAAAATAAAGGATATCCAGTAAGAATAAGTTAAAGATCTAAAAGTAGTATTCAGCAATAAACAGGATTAAAAATGAAATGATTCTAAAAAAGAGCACCCTAAGGATTAGATTTCAGAATCAAATGGATAAAAATAAACAATAAACTTAAAATAAAGTTGATTGTAATATTTAATTTAACATTTAAAGCTTTCATAGTATGAAAATATAAGGTTCGATCAGTTCATAAAGCAATAGATAGAAATTTTTCAAGTATATTGTTGCTAATATTTAACACATTGCGACATCGGTCATTCATCTACTACGGACGAGTATGAACGGTTGGGAGGACTATAATATTAGTATGCTTATTTATTTTCGCCCATATAATGGAAATCAAATTATTTTACTTTCGCATCTGTTTTATTCAAGATGAGTAATAACAAGTAATATAAAAAGGATAATTAAGACAATTCCTACTTAAGTTAACTAAGAAACAATTTATTTAAGTTTCTTTTTATTAAATAATTAATATTAATAGTTTATTTTAAAAATTGATTTTTGCAAGAATCGAACTCGCATTATTCACCTTCACGTGAAAAGTATTAAAATCTTTGCATTTTACCAATTGAGGTACTGTCTAGTGATTACAATTTAATTACAAACTGCTAAAACTCTATTTAAAGTATTAAAAATTAATTAAATTTTACTAATGAAATAATATTTAACAAAACTGTTTTAACATCAAATGTCATCCGCTACAAATATAAAATAATATATTTAAACTTAAGTGGGTAAATAAAAAGTATTTTACTAACGATTGAAAATTTGATGAAATTATACATGTAGGGAGAGTTGAAATAATAAGAACTAATAAGAAGAATTGGATGAATAATTAAAGAATTGATATTTGAAAAAAATATGTATTAACATAAAGTGACATCCACTACAAGTTAAAAAAATGTATATGAACTTGTGTGGATGAATAAAAAGTATTTTATTAACGATTGAAAATTTGAACAAGATATATATAGTCAGAATTTGAATTAATATTAGGAATTGGAAAATAAAAGTATAAAATTTACTGATCTATTCTAATACAAGTATTACAAGTACATTTTGCTGCGGTCTTTAATTTTTGGCTTAATTTTAAAGTCAGACATGATTTTTTTTTCAAATTAAAGGCTGATCATACGTGCATTACTCAAAATTTAAAATATTTGTGGTCTAATGAAAAGCCTCAATATTATAAGATATCCCAAAGAAAATAACAAAAAATATCTTCTTTGATAGCAATTATTTTCTTCCTTTCCTGAAATAAAAATGATCAATTATTTATATATTTTATATATAAAATGGTGAAATTCAGTCTCTAGCTATGCAGAGATACAAACTTTTACGAACTATAGGAGTTTTGATCATTAGTTGGAAGAAATCAGAATTTTCTTAGGTGGCACCGTTGATTACAGAGCTGGGCTCTGTTTAGTGATATACCGTTAGAAGCATGATAAAGAAATTTTCTTATGGCATTCCTCACCCAATACTTAGGGAAAAATATAGTTGGCAAGAGCTGAAATATGACAGAGGAAGCAGGGTTCATGACAGCGCACATCGTTATATGTAATTTTAGTTTGGAGAGATAAAAAATAAAACAAGTAATATATGACTCATCGCGTTTATCTCGCATCATATATTAGACGTGACGTTAGGGGAACTCATTTATTTTTGGTCAAAAAAAATAAGACATCATTTTATCAAAGGTTATTTTATTTTATCAGGCTAAGTTTACATAGCAAAATAGGTCTAAAAGCTGCTTCATTAATGTTAACGATATATTTTGAATTTTTATTTATATATTTCTCGTTTTTATGACAGTAGAAATAAAATTAAATAAATAGGAGCCTTTTTAAGAGGATTTGTATATACTGTTGAGTAAATAATGCTGAAAAGTGCTTGTCAAAAGAAAATAAATGAAATGTGTTGTTAATGTTCAAAGAAAACAAATAAAATTTGCTGTCATATATTAAAAATTATACGTCGATTATGAGCCGTATTAGGTTGATAGCTAACGGGAAACTTTTTTTATCTCATAAAATTGTTTAAAATAAATGCGACTTATATATATATATATATATATATATATATATATATATATAGTTTAAATTTTCAATCGTTAATAAAATACTTTTTATTCATCCATATAATTCAAAGAAATTTAAACTTGTAGTAGATGACATTTGATCTAAATAGAGTTTTTCCAAATATTAATTCATCAATTTTTGTTAATTAATTAAAAACATATTTTCTCGCCTTAAAATGAGTTCTTCATTGTTGTTGTAGTTATTAGGTAAGGCAGCATCCCTTGTGCTGCAAGTTCGAACCTGGTCCCAAAGTTCTCCATATCGTGATTTATACCACTGGGGGTACTGAGTCAAAGATGATTGTTATTCGATTGCTCAGGGGTCTATACCATCAGAAGCTACTGCATCCCCTTCTTCTGTTGTAAAGCGGATTACAAGAACAACAATTGTAATTATTTAATAAAAAGTAGCAAAAATAAAAAAAAATAACCCTAATTTTTTTTCTAATATCCAAAATAGGAATTGATTTAAAAAAATTGTTTTTTATATAACTTGTTTATAGGATTAAATTGCTTAAGATAAACTTAAAATCCAGACACAATTTTTACAGTTTATTAAAACTGATACATATTTTTAACACATAAGATGTCTCAAAATAAACTGCAAATTACAATAATTTTTTTGTAGTACATTAAAGCTGATTTATAATTTTTAATCAGATAAAATTGCTTAAGAAAAACTTTATATCCAGATGCAATTATTAAAATACATTAAAACTTATTGATCTTTTAATCAGATAAAATTTCTTAAAATAAACTCGAAATCACACAAAATTTTTTGTAATGCATTGAACCTGATACAGTTTTCATTGGATAAAATTGCTTAAAATAAAATCTAAGCCACACTAAATCTTTTATCGGGTATTAAAACTGAGTTAATAAACCATAAAATTCCCAGGTATTTATGAATTTTTTTTTTCAAAATTAAGAAAAGCATATATATTTCCTTTATAATAATTCATATTATATATCGATTTATTATGACTTGTAATGAATAAATATTTTTAATAAATACATTTAATTTTAAAGTTAAATATTTAAAAATAATCTTCATTTATCAATAATTTAAACATAATAACTCATAAACGAGAGCATTTGATAAACATGAACGAAAAGAACTTTTAATCCAATTTTCATTGGACTAAAAGATATCTAATTTTTTGAATGGGAGGAAATTAATTATTAACTAAGTATTGACCTTTTTTTACAAGTTATTTTATTAGAAATTTATAAATTATTTCAAATTATCTTTTACATACTGTAATTATTATGATTGCATGAGAATTTATTTGGAAAAGATAACCTTAAGCTGTTTGCATGAAAATCGAAAATACTTTACTTTGTCCCTAGCTTAAGCTAGACATTTTCTACATTAAACATTTTATTTTGTTTTAAGGTATTAAATATCGTTTAACTTCATTATTGAAAAATTATTCTGCTCTTGATAATTAGCATCGATTTGAAGTTTTACACCTTCTCTTTCAGAACAAAACTATTTGTAGTATTTTTTTCTTTAAGGAAATCCAGAGAAATTGATGCGAAATAAATAGATAAGGTTTAAAGCAGCTTAAAGTAGCCTAAGATAATTTTATTTTCAAATAATCAAGAGCTTCTGAGGCAAGTTGTGTAATTTTGTCTGAACTGGTTCTTAAAAATTATGCATTTAATCTTTCAAACATGCGTCAAATTGTTTAATTTTTTTCCCTTCATATGAAAAGCGGTATTTCTTCTGTTACTTTACTGACGCTGAGTAACTGGAAAAATCTTTGCTTAACAAGCAACGCCACATATGTCGATTTCCCAAATTTTACCAGAGTAAGAAAAAAAATGTTGAACTTTTCGCAGCCAATAACAAATATTTCTGATTTTTTTTAACATTTAGTATGAACATCAAACCGTGTTTTCATACGAGTTATGAGAGGAAAAAACCTGAGATATTCGTTACGGTTGCGACAAATTCTTTTTTTTAATGCTTTTGTAAAACTTGGAATTTTGAGATGTGAAGTTGCTTGTTAAAAAACTGAATTTGACTTGGTGACGTTTCACGAAGTCACATATATGGATTAATTTTCTGTCATTGAGTTGTAACGATAATGATTTTAGCTGTATATTTGGTTATGTACACCAAATCTAAAAAAAACATCCAACTGTCGTTTACAGTTGATAAAAATTATATTATTAAAGATATTTATTACATATGAAATGGAGATTAATTGTAAATGATGTTTTATTTGAATTTGTTTTAAAATACGAAATGCATTCTTAAACATTGGTACGCACTTTTATTTACTCAATTGAATACTAAGTAAATTAAAATAATAATCTCTAATCGTATTTTTATTTAAGTTTTTATATTAAAATTAAAACTGGAAAATAATATTACTTGATATGAGTATTAAAAGTATCATTATATTAACTACGTTTTCATATGTTCCCTAATAAAAACTGTTAAAAATTATATCAGGTAATAAATGAAATTACGAAGAACACATTTTAAATTCCTTTCATATAATCACTTTCAAAGTTAGATTTTTGTAAAATACTGTGTTTGAATGCTAGACTTGGACGATAGAAATTAAATTTTCACTATCTAATTAATTTCCTTTTAAATTTATATTAAATTTAAAGTTATTGCACTATCATAATATATATGTTATATATATACAATACAATAAAGTACTATCATATAATATACAATACAATAAAGTACTTGAAACTGCAATACAATAAAGTATTTGAAACTGCTATACAATAATGTATTTGAAACTGAAATACAATAATGTATTTGAAACTGACACATTCTTGATCAGCACAAGAAGGCAATGACAACACGAATGGAATAAGTCAATGAAAAATAAATCAAACTAAGGATTCAAATAACGAAAAGAGCTTCGTGGTATTACATAGAACTCTTTGTTATTACTTTCCATAAAAATTCAATAAAAACCTTTTAATCAATTTTAATTCTTCGAATGAAACATTTGATATCCTTAAAAATATCGAAGTGCATTGATAAAAAATAAATTTACTTATGGTCGCAATACGAATCAAAAGCGATTACTGAAAAGAGCTGTCTTTAATCTCTTGTATTTTTTTTAAATTCCATCTTTTTTTTAGCGCTAAGGAAATTTTATTTATGTTTAGCTCATTGAGTTTACTCATATACAAAGAGATTGACCATGACAAAACTATTTCGGGATTCAGAAAGAAAATCATTTCAGCTTAAATAATTGAAAGAAATTATAAAAGACGAAAATGAGTGCGCTAACTTGAGAAAAGTGGAAAGCCCTTATCTTTTCAAATTTCTCATCGCATTCAAGAATTCAAATAAATCTTTTTGCCCATCTTAAAGAGGGAAGATTTATCAGAAATTCTGAAAAGAGCAAATTACCCTTATCGCATTCATCGACATTTCAAAAGAGTTTTTTCTGATACATCAGCAAGTCCTGTGCAATTGAGCTTTGTGATATGAAGACACAAGTCTTCTAATGTATTGATAAAACGTTAAATTGAACATATTTTTGAAATTTAAAATCGTTAAGAGTAATGTAGTAAGATTTTTTTTAATGCTTAGATATCTAAAATTTAAAAAGACGTCCAGATATTTTTTAAAAAAGTGACTACTCTCAAAATGGATTTTTTTAACATGATTATTTTTTTATATTCTTGAATTTTAATGTTTCAAAAGTTTTCTATGTAAAACCGTAAGAAGTTTGTTTCTAAATTCTATTTTTTAGGAAATTACTGCTTTTTATATCTTTATTTACAAGCGTTTTATAACTATTTTACGTGTTCAGCTGCTATTTTCTAAATTCTAATCTTTAGTAGAATTTTATTTAGAAAAAATCCCCTAATGCGTATTTATTGTATAAAATTTTGTTCACCACATTTTTTATCAGTATGTTCTTAAGTTCGGCTGAATAAACAGTCTATAAATTAAAAATAAACATAGAGGTTTTAGTTCTTCAAAATCTGAAAAAAAGTTCAAAATTTCGTGTTATTTATCAGATGAGCACTAACACTTATTTAGAAATACAATTTAACTTTTAGTTCCAGAACTATTTGCAAAAGAAGCAAACCATTTGACGAGTCTCTAAACTACTAAATTCTTGCTTTATTCTTTTTTTAAGATGCTCTTTTTTATATTTAAAGAAAAAAAAACTTAACTGGTATATTTTAGTTTCATAAATTACTTTCTAATTTTTTTCAGTGGGATTATTGGAAATATATTTACGAATGTTTCTGAAAATATTAATCTGAAACGTAGTCACACCCCTTAAAGCTTATTAATAGGAGCTTTTAGTAATATATTTTTTAAAACTCGTAATTGTCTTGTGCTTTAATTTTTTAAATTACGATTTTTTTCAATTATTACGATTAGTTCATGCTCTCCCTTATATAATATAATTTTGCTCCAATTTTAAATCGTTAATAAAATAGTTTTTATTCATCCACTCATTTTTAAATACATTTTTTAAACTTTGCAGGCGATGACACTTGATGTTATTACAGTTTTTTTCAAATATTAATTCAATTAAAATTTAATTAATTTGTAATACTGTAAATAGATTTTTAACAGTTTGTAATGAAAATTGAGAGAAAAAAATCTTTGCGCTTTACCGATTGAGGCAGGGAATCAATCGGTAAAGTTAAAGGATTTCTTTTTTTTCCGTGAAGGTGAAGAATGCGAGTTCAGTTCTTGAGATAATCAATAATATTTCGATAAATTATTTATATTAATTGTAATTATTCAATAAAGAGTAACTAAAATAAAATTTCTATTTGTTGACCTAAGTAGGAATTGACATAAGTTTTTGTAGTACTTTTTCTTTGCATTATGCTAAAATTTTTGTTGATTGCAAAATTATAATTTGTTTATACTATTAAATTTCTATTTCACTTGTTTCGTATAATTTTTTTTGCGTTTTTTGTTACATATATTCTGGATAAATATACTTCTAATAGCATATATATATAATGAATTAAATATTATTCTCTACGCCTTCCGGGGAATTTTATTTGTATCAACGGTTTTTGTATTTTTTAAAATTAATTTTGAATAATTTAGTAAATAATTGATGACATTATTTATTTGCTCCCTTTTTATATAAAGTTTTTGAATTTCGAAAAAAAAAACATTTAACACGTATTTAAAAATATATAATTGTTAAAAATTTTTGGAATGATTTTTATTAATTTCTCATCATTCATTACTCCAGTTTTTAACAAATCTCAAATAATTCTGCTCAATGATTTTTTTAAAAAAATATGGAATTAAAGCTAAGAAATGGAGTAATATGATTTTGGTACATTCAGATTATATCAATAAAAATGTTTTAATATCACATCTTGGATATATTTCATCACCATCTTATTGTAGGACAGAACTTTCTCTATAATAAAACTACAATCTTTTCAACTTTTTCTCGAAACGGTATCGATCTCAACAATCAAATATTGCCGGTATAGTTTGTTCGTTCCGGTGAAAAAAAAGAAGGCAAGAATCATTTTCAACATTTACTTTACAGGATCCTTTTCCAGGATTTTTTTCCTCCCACAAGAGTTCCAACCATAGTACAAGTGTCTTTTCTCTTACTCTAGGGCCCTTACACTCTCGCGTAAAACAAATACACGACAAGGAGCGCTCTAGAAATTTACTCGAGTACCTTCTCCCCTCTTCTTCGACTGTCCAAGTACAAAATGTTTCCCTAAGGGGAGTCTAACTGTGTAATCCAGGAAGATAGGGGCAGCGAAAGGGGTGGAATGAAACTCAAGTTTGATGTTCATTTGTCAGGAACCTCATAATAGACTAGTGACTTTTAACATCCCTTTACGGTCATTTGAAGAATGAACTCTTTTTTATAGATCTTCTATTTTTTAGCTGTGAGTGTTTATCAATATTTTTTTTCGAGCTAATAAAAAACTCTTCCGTAAGGTGAGTCAGTTTTTTTTAATTATCTTATTATTATTAATTAATTGACATTTGAAATAATTAAATGTAGAATAGATAAAATGATTGTTTTTATAACGATATCAAAAGTCGTGAACAAATATGATTAATTTTCAATATGTTGTAGTAGTCTTGTTTTTTTTTACAACGGAAGGAGGGGTGTAGTGGCTTCTGAGGGTATGGACCCTTGAGCACCCGAGGGCAGAAGTCTAACTTCTAGCTGAAACACGTCACAAACCCTTTTTACGGGGAGGACTTCATTCATGCATTTCATTCATTCATCCGCAAATTGAAATTTAGATCTGGAACAGAGAACAATAACTTCTGACCCAGTGCCCTCTTTGGCATTAATCTCGACATGGGTGACTCTGTGACCACAGCAGATTGAAAGAGCACCAGTCACACACACTGGGGGAGTCCTCGGCCATTGAGGTTCGAACTCGCAACCAAAGAAATACGAGTCCAAAGCTTTACCAACTAGGTTATCCCGGTTCAATTTTCAATATAATTACTAGAAAGAATCAAGCATTTAAAGTATATTTGAAAAGTGATGTGAAATTGGTCTGGACATATCTGTGAAGCTATTCATTAGTCTAAAAGCTTGGACATTGTGACCAGTTCTTAAATTCCGGGAAAAGATGAAAATCATTAGCAGCAGGAAATCTTTTTTCAACAAGTTGATCAAATGATTTACAAGCAATGAATTGACCTTCCAGCATAAAAATGCAACATATATAAGTTGCATTGTATATCTAGATTCAAGATTGTGAAAGAAAAGTAATATTTTTTTGTATACGCGTAATTAAAGATTATTTAATACATACACTAATATTCGAGATATTTTGCTCGAATATTAGTATAAATAGTAGTCGAACATTAGTGTATTTTATTTTAAAATTTAATATAATCATTTGCGAGCATATTTCCTCCTATTTTGAAAGTTTAATATAATATTTATTTTATGAGTGAAACCTTGCGGAATAATCAAAGATATTTATTTTAATTTTTTCCCGAATATACACGATAATTCGGAACCAAACCAGAGTCTTCTTGATCCATTTCTAATCTATTTACTAAAATACCCGAGTCACCAAATTTCATATAAAATATTAGATGAAGGTTAGAGAACAGTTCATTTAGCTTTTCTGTAAAAATTAGAAAAAGATGTATGAAACTGAGTGGCTACTTTCCTTGCAACAAAAGAACATTACATTTAAAAAGAACATAGACATCCTCAACTTGCATTAACAGTGCTTATTTAATTTGAAGTTGCCGTTTTCATTTTCTCACCAGCTCCTTAGGATTAATTTCCCGTTGTTTCATGGTTTAACATTTTAAATTATTTTTGTCTTTTAAAAATGAATGAAATGACTGACAAGACTAATAGAGTTTTGTTCTGGCAATTAATCTTTTTCCAAGAAGGTATCTAACTAGATTTCATCAATTCAGAATTATAATGACTGGTGCATATATGTTACATTTTTAATAATGAAATATGGTAGCTAATGAGGAAAATTAAATAAAATCCTCTTAATAAAGAAATTGGTATTTATGGATTACCAAAATGACAAATGTTATTTCCAAAAAGTATAGATTTTAAATATCTATTTGAAATCCTTGGTACAAAATTGGCCCATTAAATTGAAATTGACCCAAATGACCTTCGATCACCCTTGCTCACTGATTAGCACAGTTAACTCACTTCATTAGAATAACAGTTCCAATGAATATGTGTGGTCAATTAAATCACTTATTGGAATAGATTGTTATCCTTCTCTATTGTTATCAGGCTTAAGCTTATAAACTCTAAATTAATTGATTACTACTACTCTATATTTTAAATACAATCATTGATATTATATTCCAAATATAGAATCATCAACCAAAATACCTTAAATTATACTTGTGATTACTACCAAGGGTCATTACACATATTGAAATAATTGTGAGAATTAAATTGGGCTGGTATTAACTTCAAGTTAAACTGTAGTATACATTATTGTAAAGCTATTCAGCAACCGAATTCATTAATTTTTTTTAAATTAAAGAATTCGGTGGAATGAATTTTTAAGTATAAACATTAAAAAAGATGTCAAGATTAGATGAAACCATGCAAGTGAGTAGAATTGCCATTCTTTTGAAATGACCACCAGAGAAGCGAGAACTAGCTTATCTAGACGGCAACTTCTAGATCTAATATCTAATATTACCCCACTGTGTTACTTTGAGACAAATAACTTTCCTTATCGTATGAAATGAAGAAGTAAAGTTTAAAGAAAAATAGCAACTTTCTTTCAATTCATAATTAATGAATCGTTAATGATTCCATTTTAATTCTATCTTTGCACACGGTAAGCCAAATAAATATTAATGCGTGTTGTTGAAGACATTCAATGATAATTTATGTTTTGAGATAACAAGTCAAAAGAATCTTTAACAATATTTAACAAAACGAATAAAATAACTGCTTATTAACGTAAGGTTTATTAAATTAAGGTTATGCTAGTTAAGTTTTAATGATTAAAGCTCAATTTACTTTAAAGATTTTAAAGTAAATTAAAATACATTAAATATCACATTCTTCAATAAATATGCGTTTTGTATTTGTATGCGTATGCGTTTGTAAACCAGTATCTTCTGGTTAAAAATGGTTTCCTGAAGTTTTCCAGTATCTTCTGGTTCCAGTATCTTCTTTAACCAGTATCTTCTGGTTAAAAATGGTTTCCTGAATGGTTTCCTTTTGAAGGCTATAATTTTTTTTTCATTCTTCTGTTTGGAACTCTTTACAGGCCCTGTTGAAAAGACTATTTTAAAAAAAATTAACATGTCCCCGTTATGATTAATCACATTTTGGGAAATATTGCTGACATTCTATTATTTTAAATTAAAAAAAAAACTACTTTTCTATCCGAATTATGAAGCTTTTAATATCACTATTTAAACAATTTCAGGACATTTCAGCTGCCGATTTTTGAAATATCGGCCAGTCAATGGCTAAAAAGGGCTCAAACCAAATATTCTTTGACTTTAAAAATTAATTTAAAAGATTCATAGCTTGATCAGTTTTAGAAGCAGGGCATTTTATTTATCTAAAATATTCAAAGCATTTTATGTATATAAAGTGTTCAAGTATATTTTACTAAACAAGATTAATAAAATGTGGGGCTGTATAAAGATGTAGCATAGTTACTGATGTGCAATATATATAATATAATACATAACATTTTATTTATCTTGTCCTTTCAGGGGACTTTTGTATTTGATGCATATATCTATTTGAAATCAAATTTCAATCAATTTCGTTGATCAAAATTCAGTCTGTCATGATCAAAGTGAACATTTTGTATTTCTATTTTTAACACACTTTTCTGGACGATTATACCAATGTTTTTGAATATCATACTCGGGAGTACAAAATATTATGTTCTACCATAACCAGTATCTGAAAGATTAATAGTTACAATTTGCTGCTTCATTTATAAACACGTTAATAAAATAATTACAGCGCTTGATTATGTCGGAAGTAATTCATACTTGCTATGGGTAATGACTCTAAAGTAATTCATTTTGTGTGAGAAATTATGTTTCTAAAGTAATTTATCGTTTAGAGAAAATTGTTATTTATCCTTTAGAAGAAATAATTTGGTAAATTTTCAAAACTGAAATTCTTGACCTTCTTCGCAATATAATTTAGAAAACAGAAATTCACATTTATACTCTTGTGATATTTTAAACAATAATTCGAGGTATAAATTTAACTCGTGACTTTGTAAGGACATATTTGAAAATAACTATGAATTATATTCCTTTACTTTGATATTCTCAATAAAACTTACATAATAGAAATTCCCATTTCTAAACTTTTGATATTTAAATTAAGCTTTGAATCGCAACAGTAAAAATTTTAAATTGAAAGGATATGTTTGATAATAATTATGAAACAGAATAATGTTTGATAATAATTATGAAACAGAATAACGTTTGATAATAATTATGAAACAGAATAATGTTTGATAATAATTATGAAACAGAATAAAGAGTGAATATCATTACAAAGGAAAAATAAAACAAATTCAATATTAAGATAATAAGGGATAAATAAACTTGAAATAGAATAATTTAAGAAAATATTCAGTTTATATAATATTTAATAACTTAATAAATATCAATAAAAATTGAATGCAACAGTTAAGAAAACATAAATGTTTCCAGAATATTTTAAAGCTATTAAATATATTTTTCCGACATACAATTGCAAATGCTAAAGCAACTTTCTGAAGAGATGTAAAACGCCTTGAATAATGAAATTTTCTGGCAAGAAACAAACCACTCAACAACAGAAGAAAAAAAACATCTTTTCTTTTCAAACAATTGAAGCCAAAAGACGTATTTCAAACATTCTATTAAAAAAGAAGACAATTCAAGCAACATTATTTTGAAGGACAAAAAACATTCAACAACTTTTACTGTTGTAGAGTAGCATTCATTCTTCAGTTTTGAATAATTCAATGAACCACCACAGTAAATGATTGAAAATAAGCACTGAAAGGAAATAGAAACTCATGTAAGTTTTCTCTGAGATTACACTCATTTTCGTCGAAAAATCAATGCTTCCATTGAAAAAGTTGAAAGGAAACAGAGGATTGTATCACTAGCTTTTACACAGCTAAAAAAATGACGAAGGGGAGAAAATATTCTCTTTTCTTTGGAATAAATGCAAATCAAATTAACTTATTTCTTTACATCTTTCCTTTAAGATTAAAACTTTTTTTACTTTTTCACCATGACAAAAGATCTTCCGAGTGGTTAAATAATAATCAAATTATGAAAAGATTTAATAAAACGTTGTATGACCCGAATATCGTTTAGTTTCGAAAAGTGTTTTTTCTTTTCTTTTTTTTCAAAACTTCTTAATTTATCGTTCTCTCTTATGGTTTTAAATAACATAGAAAGCTAGAGGAAAGCTGCCATGAAACCTATTATTCTACGCATGACTAATATAACATTTATTGCCCAACCGGAAATGACGCGTAACTATACTGCAGCTTTCATCCCTTTTGTAAAGCCTGAAGAAAAACGGCTATTTATGAAAGCGTAACGACCACTTAAGTGACTAATAAAGAATAATACCCTACAATTAGAGAAAGCTGTCTTCTGCCCTTTAGAACAGACAATTTAAGTGGTTTTATTTGAGGTAATGGCGTTATTTGACACAATTTAAACTAGAGAGAGCTGTTACGGATGGAGTCAAGTCAATTATCAGTAAGCTAAAGAAAATAATGCTTTCTGTCTCGCTGCAACAAAAAAGGATTTTGCCTGATTATGATCAAACGAGTTAAATTCATATAATACATTCAAACTTTCGATGGAAAGTGACTGTCTTTAAACTCGTTAAAGGCATTGTTGCTATTAGTCTAAATCATTTTTTTAAAGTCAGTTTTATTTCTCAATCACTTTAGACAGCATGTAATGATATTTTCTTTATTTTTATTTCGCGATGGTCATTAAAATGCCACAAGCTTAAAATAAATTTAGATATTTGGTAATTAATGAAATTCACATTATACTCAAAAATTTTATGTTCATGAAAATTGAATTTTTTTGTGAAAAAAATTATATTGAATGGAGGAGGGCTTTCCTTTTGAGTTCTTTTCAAATTTAAAAAAAAAGGAAGTATACTAGTTATATTTTAAACTTTTATACTTTTGCTCTAAAAGCATACTAAAAGTAGCTTTTCAATTCTTAAAAAATGTGTAGTAATGACATGGCGCTGAAACTTAAAAGTATTCTTATGGTATGTCGCTGAAATTTAAAGGCATACTAATAACATGATGCTGAAATTTAATGGCTTACTAATATAGCGGTGCTGAAATTTAAAAGCATACTAATGGCATGGTGTTGAAATTTAAAAGCGTACTAATGGTTCTTCAATTTTAATACATGCTAACGGCATGGATCTGCAATTTTAATGTATACTAATGGCATGGCACTGAAATCTAAATATATACTAATGGCATGCCACTGAAATTTAAATATATAGGTAAGGCACTGAAACTTAAATATATACTAATGGCATGGCACTGAAACTTAAATATATACTAACGGCATGACACTGAAATTCAAATACACACTAATGACATGGCACTGAAACTCAAATAAACACTAATGTCATGGCACTGAAATTTGAATAAATACTAATGGCATGGCAAGGAAATTGAAATATATGCTAATAGCATGGCGCTGAAATTAAAAAAACACACACATTTATGGCATGATATTGAAGACATTCATCATTTAATCAAATGATGAATGCCATTCAAGTTTAATTATTGTTTTATCTTTTGATTAATAACTATACAACCATCAAGCAATTTTAAAATAATTTATACATTATACAAGCATCAGACAATCATAGAAAGTAAACACGGAGCAAACAAAAGTGACAAACATTAAGATCATGAAGCAAAGATTAACAGTTTTTTTATTTTCGAGGATATGGGTAAATACTGAAACACTCGTTAATCAGCTCGGAATATCTTGTTATAATAACTAACGGAGTTAATTTTATTGAACGTTTCTTTATTGAAATAAAGAGAGAACATGTGTTACTTAACAAATTTAGGCTTTCATGTATATAAGTTTTGATTGATTATTTTAAATCAACTTTAAGGCAATCAATTAAATTAAAAAAATATTGAAAAAAATTAATTTAAATTAAGTTATTTTTTAAATTTTAATATTTTGTAACATTAAATAATAATAAAGTTTAAATACCAATTAAAACTTTGTTATCTTATTAACGTTTAAGATATAACTGTTATATTTTTCATACGTTTAGTAACCTAAAGTTAATAGATAGAACAACGTCCTAAGTTTTTCCCTAAAGCAAATCTATAAAAAAATTCCTTCAATTGTTAATAATTTGAATTATAAAATCTTATTTAGAGTTTAAAAAATAAAATCTCATTTCTTATCTTCGTTCTTTTTATAAAAGCCTTAATAGAAATTGGTTCATCTGGAAGACACTTTAAAATCGTAGTTGGGTTTGATTGAAACATTTAATATGTATATTATTTATATGATATGTATTTATTATTATACAAATTTACTTAGTATCCAGTAAATAGAAGACACAAACAATAGGGAATGGAAAATTAATTTAAACTTGCTTTTCTTCAGAATATATAGGCTATATTATTTATTTCTAGTCATCGGTAAAAATTCAGCGTGATATCTATAGCATTTATAAAGTGCTTATTTCTAAAATTGGCTTGCATTTAAAATATGCTTATGTTTTATTTAACGTTTATACTATAAATCATAAGGAAACAATAGTTTTCTCAGTTTTTTCTTATTATATGCTATTAGCCTAAATATAAAACTAAAATAAATTTAAAGTTTAAAGCAATAAACGCAATGGCATACTTTCCGATATCGGTTAATTTTAAATTCGGATATCAAAATTTTTTCCAATTATTTACCTGAATTTAAAAGTTAAGTATGGAAAAAAAACTAATTTTTCTGTGATGCATGCATAAAACATTCAAATAAAGAGCATGACGAATGGCTTCAAAGAAATAATCTTCGGGAAATAGAAAAAAAAATATTTCCACACAACGTGTCTGAATGTCAATAATTTAAATCTAACAAATTAGATTTTGATTTGGAGAAAAACACTTTTCGAAGCCGAAATGTGGAAAGGTAATAAACCGGAAAAATATTTTTTCTTCGGTTAAGTTTTCTCACTTTTCCACTTTTATCGGAAAAGTCGCCGCAGTATATTTTTCATCTCCTCTTTGTTTTTCTCTCATTCTTGGAGTATTATCGAACTCGGGAAACTAAAAGGAAAGAAGGACATCGGAAAAAAAACTTGGAGTTGATTTAAGTGAAAGGGAAAAAAGTTTTCAAAATGACTTTACTTCTATAAACATTCATCTTTCCTGGAAAGTATTTCTTTCAAGATAAATTTTAAACCTTTTCAGACACGATATATTATGCTTTCTGCGACATTAAAAATTCATGCTGTCAAATTCCTTCAATATTCATATTTAAACCGATCTTAAAAGTTTGCCAAAGGCTACTTTTCGAATTGGCAAAACGCATTTTAAGACCGCGTGGATGCATTCTATTTGAAATTCCATAACTCTACTGAATGGAAAGTGCTTTCAACTATTTGTATGCTTCTGATAACCATTGGCATTGAGGCGGGTCGCTCTTAAGGTATAGTACAAATCTGAATTGGCAGAAATAAAATAAAATCAATATAAAATGCTTTGAGTTACATTGAAAAGCCTGGATGGTTCAGCCTGTTCTTAAGAACATTTCACATTTTACCTACGTACTTGCAAGCATTTAACTGTATTTGGCATTCGTCCCTACGCTATCTCTATCGTAAAGCTAACTACGCAAAACAGACTTGAAACGGCATTAAATATAGTCTTAATCTCAAAGGAGATTTTTTTCATGTCGCTTCGTTTTTATAAAAGCTCCTATGACAATCCAAATAAATTTTTGCTATTTCTAAAATAGCATTTATGCGTATAGTGTAATCCTATCATGTTACTAGAGTAAACTACTTTTAAAGCATGCGCTATTAACTGTGAAAGAGAATTCAAGCAGTGTAAACTTTTTAAACTCCTGCAGGGAAAGGGTTTTGTTTTTGCCGCTAGTGTAACACAATAGTTCCTTTTTATAAAATGGTAAATTGCTTTCAAGTTCATCCTCAGTACTGCAAGCGATTTTTTTCTGCTGAAACTCTACTTATGTATGTATTGCTTTCTTAAAATGTATCTGAAACAAAAATGTTTTTGATACCAGCTTTTTTTTGATAGATTGTATCTGAAAAATGTTCAAAAAATATTCTAAGGCGAGGGATCTCTCCAAAAGAAAATAACAAAAATAAATTTTTGAAAAAAAAAAAGGAATTGATACATTATAGAACTTCTCAAGTATAAATTTATTTAAATAATATTTGGCCAGAAAATGATTATAAATAGAAAAATAAAAGGATGAAATTAAACTTAGTTTTTTCCTGAAATGTTTTAAGAAATGTTTAGAAAATTTAAAAAAAAAAGGAATTATCTTTAAAGTAAAGTTTCTTGTATTTTATCGTTTGAATTCAAGTAAAATAAATTGGTTTTGATGTAAAAAGTATCTGATTAAAAAAAATCAGTTGGAAATTCATTACATTCTAAATTATATACAAGCCTTATATACTATGAAGGATTAGTATTAACCATTTGCACCTGTAAAAATAATTCTTTGCAAAATTATTCTGCTAACATAAGGATGTACTTATTGCCCCGAAGAAAAATATTTATTGTTGTTGTAAGTCGAATTTTACGGAAAAATTAACCTAAGGTTTTTTTTATAATTCTTTTGATATTTTTTTAAAAAAATAAATTAAAATTAAATAAAATAACAAAATGATTCACTTTCTTGAATGGTCAGTGAGAGTTTCCATCCAAGTACGAAGGCTTGATCATAAGATTGCATATACTTCAAGGCATACCACTAGGGAAATACCTTTATTACGCATTTTAAAATATTTGGTTTACTTTATTTAAAAAAAACCTGCTTGAAATGATAAACTGCTTCAAATTATGATTTCAAAGATGAAAAACAGCTGAATATATTCGAAAAAATGATGTCCAGGTAGATCAATGAGATACCTGATTTTCTTAGGGGAATAAAAAGATACGATATTATTATTAATTTTCTTTGATTATATACACAGATTGTGTTTCTCTAAGTATGAAAATAAAGTGTTTTCTACAGATAAACATGGTTGCTTTTCAAATTCACGACTAGTTTCGATTGATCATGAATTATTTTAGAATCTATTTTTACTTGAAAATATTTGATATCGAAACACACTTGGGCATTAGTTTTAATTTTATGAGAGCCTATAATTTCCTTTTATTTATAAAAGTATTTTCTGGTTTTTTTCCTTCTGTGTCGTTTTAAAGCAACGGATAACAGAAGTTGTAAAAAGAAATTCAAATCATGAAATAGGATGTGTTATATGTTCTGACATGTTTACTATTTCTACTATTTTGCTGATACACTTTTCCCTTGAAGAAATTTCTTCCCGAGTTATTGAAATTCAAAGAATACAACCAAGAATATCATCTTCAATCAAAAAACGTAATGCTGAGATTTTAACATCATTCTCTTCTTTCAGACGATATATTCTTGAGGATTCATTCTGAATATTCGCGAAAAAGTACACACATTTATGTGGAACTCTTTCAAAAAAGTTTTACTATTTTCAATATTCTCCAAGATATGTTGAAATATCCTTTTGTGAAATGTGAATGAATGTATGAAACTGAATACATTTCTGAATCAGGTGTATTTCTACTTTTACGTTAAATAAAACATCATACGATGCCAAACAGATATTTACAAAGACCTAAGTATCTTGTTTGATCGCTAATGTTACAAAAGTATTTTACTGTTTCTCTTCAAGAATTTCTCTTTTATGCATTTTAAAATATATTTTATAGCTGTTTTATATCAAAAGAGTACGATTCTGTCGCATATAAGCATAAGGAAAATATCATAGGTTTTGAATTAATGAAGCAACAGTGGAGCCTTTTACTGCTGGTGAAAGCTGAGAATTTTAAAAATTCCCAATCAAAAACTTCCATTGAAGTTGAAAATTAATTAAAAAGAAAAAAAAAACTTCTTATTTAAATAAATCATAAGAAATTTCCTTTTGAAGTTTAAGTATTTCAATACAAAGATCAATATACATATACATTATTCCATTCAAGTCCATCTATCACACATTAATTTAAGAAAGAGCGAAGAAACATTGCCACAGGCGCTTGGTAACTAAGCATAGTAAAGTGATCGTGTGCTACACGGTGTGATCAGTCATAGCGACATCTGGCGTCAAACGATGGAATTAACATTTTTATCTTAAAAATTTACAAAATACTAGAGAAAAAAAGTATACATTGTATACCCTCTTCGATGTAGTACAAAACACAATAATGCTAACGATAAAATGTGAATCAGAAATGGGTTTACAAAATGCACATTCATTCATTCCTCTAAATACAAGAGAAAGAAAGGCTGCGTTTAAGCCTTCTTTTATTAAAATGGTCTGAAAAATGCAAGTTACCCCTGTATAGGTAAAGAGTTTATATCGTGCATCATTGAAACAGTTATATTGATAATTCTGTTTTACATAGATTTAAAATAAAGATGATTTTTGAATCTACAAAGTTTGATATTTATTTTTGCATAAAAAACAAATATATCTTTTCAGAAAAAAACACTTTTTTAAACACGGTCGGATATCTCAATGTCTTAAGCCTGATATCGGATGATAAGCATAATAAAAATTATGCATAGTAATGGAGAAAAAGAAATTTTATTTATTATCTTTTTCGATTAAAGAATGAGAAATTTAACCATGGAATAAATACAAATTCATATTTTGGCACATAAAGATGGACTACGAAGGTTTTGCTCAAATTTTTATAAATCGTAATGAATTCAATTTTTTTATGTTACAAAATTCTATATAAGGAGAAATAATAAAATAAATAAAAGAAGATGGCATAAGATTTTACTTGAAATTTTTGAAGGGCTTCCTTACATATGCATGTAAACAAGTCCCTTTATAATTGAAGAAATATTCAAAAATTAATTATCTCCAATAAAAAATGATCGCTCCAGATTTTTTTCTCGGGAGAAATACCAGGTGGTAAGCGGAATGGAAGATATCTAATATCCACAATGACGTAATAAACGTCCTCATGTTTTTCCCTTAATTATTTTTCCAGCGAAACTAAAGATAAGCGTTTAGATATTTTATAGAAACTTTTTCATCAGTTTATGAGAAGTATGATATTTTCTATGACTGAACTAACATTCAAGTATAAAATCTCAACAAAACACTTTTTTTTATTAGTCATTATCTTTTTTATCAACTAACTAGATGATAAAATAATTTTAAATCTTTCTGATATGGAATGAAATGACTATTTGTTTTAGCACAAATGCATACGTTTTTATTTTTAACTTCAATAATGATTGCAGATAAGTAATATTCAATTACTGAAAAAATGTCTGAATTATTCTTTCATTACTATAAATATTTTTGAGTTTATATATTACATATGTAATTTCATATCAATATTATACATCAATATTTTGTGATTATATATCACATATATGATTTCATATATATATCACATATATCACATATAAGATTGATATATAAGCAATCTAATTGATGATAAGATCATATATCAATCACTTATAAGATTTTATATTAAAATAACATATCATTATTCTGTGATTATATATCATATATGTGATTCCATACAAGATAGCACATCAATATTTTGTGATTATACATATAACATATGTGATTTCATATCAAGATAAAATATGAATATTTTGTAATAATCTTTCACATATGTTATTTCATATCAAGATTATATATCAATATTTTGTGATTATATATCGAGAAGAAAAATATTTGTCTAAGGCAACAGGAAGAATTATTTACATTCACTGTTGTTTTAATTATATGTCGAAGCCAAAACATTTTGAATCAATTGAATAATCTTTTTAATATGACAATAGGAAAAGAAAACTATATATTTGTAGATTTAAAGTATTTACTTAACAGAAAGATTTTTCGAAGCAAATAAAGGAAAACACCTTTATTCTCCTTGATTTTTACCACTGAAAATAGATGTATAAAATTGAATTTTCTTTTAAAATAATTGTAAAAACAAAGGATAAAAACACTTGCATGAACTCATTATGCGCATTGTTCGAAATATTTTGAATTTATTTTAGATGTTTAAACAAACTTTTAGTCAAAAAATAAAATAAATTATTCATTAATATTGAAAATCCCAACAATTCTTTTCATAGAAAAATCAGCTTAGATTTTTAAAAGGAATAAGATAAAAAAAAAGACTTTAAAAAAATTGAAATATCATTATTTCCGGCATAAACTATCTTATTTTTATTACGTTTGTGAACTATGCAAAATTAAGTTATTTTCATAAGAATTTAAAAGAGTAAACTTTGTGAAATTTGAGTTATGTACATGTTTGTAAGACATTTTGTCTCATTTTAAATGGTCATTGAAAATACTAAAAAAAAAAAAAAACTAGAGTAACATTTTAGAAAAAAAAAAAGATTTTAAAAAGTGAAAGCTTATCATTAAAAGTTAAAGTTAACCGGTTTTTATTGTCTTTCAAGGGATATTTATTAATCTTAAGATTATTTTATTAATATTAATAAATCAATCTCAATATTAATAAAATCTTAATTATCGTTTCATGAAATTTGTTTTCTCTTTAAATATATATTCTTAATCACAGTACCCCAAAAGTTACATCAAATTTAATCTCAAACAATAAATTTTTGTCAGAGATGGAATAGGAAAAAAAATATTTGCCCATTAATACAATCATTTCATGCTTAATGAATAAGAAAAGACATCATTTCAAGTATGTGAAAAAGTTAAGAAAAATTAGATAGTATTTCTTTTTTGGCTTTATCATTTACAATGACTTTTTTTCATGAGTTAATACTTGATGTTGTATTGATTAACTAATAAATATTATTTCCCCATTAAAGCATTCAAAGTATAATTCTATTTTTGAAAAAAATTATAATAAAAATGATATAAAATGATTCTTCATACAAACATTATATTAATTAGGCATGCTAGTTAAAATTCTCTGTTATAACTAAAAGGCGAATAAATAATCTAATGGAGAATGTAAAATAATATAATGACAGTAAGGTAAACAAAAATTGACTCGGTAATTAAAGTTCACAGGAGTTTTCGCTGAAGATTTTCCAAAGCGTCAATTATATAGAGACCTGCACACTCTTCCTTGTCTCAATAGCTAACTCGTACGTCAACAGAGATAGGCATAGGTTTCCAACCGGGAAAATGCATTAAAGGATATATTTTTTTTTCCTGTTAGTTGTTCCAACAAATGCGCTGTTAATAAATAAATTATTTATAATCCCTTACAAGACGTTTAAATACTTATAATCCCTTTAAATATTGTGTTGAACAGTTAATTACTTAGAATGCCTTACAAGAAGTTTAACTATTCTTAATTCTTTATTCTCGTCATACATATAGTTAGATTTTTTTATAATTTATTTATTACATTTTGAGAAAAACAATTGAGTTAGTTCTGAAAAAAACTAACCGAGTTATGAAGTTTTGATTACTACTATTTTAGATCATTTCAACTGCCAACTCCACGTGGATATACAAATTTCTATACTCCCTGGTTTAGTAAAAAATTACTAGAAATACGTAGTTCAATCAGTTCTTATTTGTTGTTGTTGCTGTTGTTATTGGTGGCACTTGCCATGGACGAATGAACGTCTTTTGTTTTGAAGTAGAGCCAACTAGGGCCAAGAGTACGAATTCGCTACACACTCATCACAGTCATTTGCACAACCAGTTTTTAAGCCTAGTTCCAACGACCCGTCGAAACTTCAGGCAAGCCACGCGTTCCCCCGTTTTACCCCTATTGCGGTTTGTTGGGGTGCTTTGATGCCTGTGGATGCGTCCGAAGTTTTCCAGCAAATCGTCGGTAAAATGTCCCGGTATCAAAGGACCTCATGAAACCTCTACAGAGGTAAAACTGGGGAATGTGTAGTCCACCTGAAGATTCGCAGGCCGTTGGAACTAGACTTTTCAAGGGGCATATACATACACCTTACAAATAGAACTGAGAAGAAAAAACCTGCCCGAACCAGGACGCGAACTCGAGACGCCCGGCTCTCAGAGAAGACACTCAGCCCCTTTGCCAGGGCACCAACAATTTTTTTAAATAATAAAACATTAAATAAACAATAATTTCAATTGCATAAGAAATAAAATACGAAGGAACGTCTGTGGAAAAAATATTGAGAACAATTTCTTTTAATATATGCTGTTTTATCATATCGATTCTCATTCCTAATTTTTGCTGGTAAATAATTGATAAAAGTTAATACATTTCCTGCTTATTAATAATGCATCGATAAATAAGTAAATCAATACAGTGCTTAAATAAGTATCGTGCGTATTTACTTATATTTAATTAAGCGGCTTCTACTTGCGTATTTGCGTTTGTTAATAAGATAAAGTCAAATCATTATAGATGGATGAAGTTCATATCATGACTATGGTTCAGCAAGCTATTCCCACAACGCAGCAGAAATTACCAAGTGAGAACCAGTCTGCTTTTCGAACACATTTCAGCCATGCTCCTATAAATATGTAAAAGCTGATTCGTAGAGCAAAAGCTCTTCCTGGGAAATAACCGTAAAGTTAATGAGGAAAACGCCGTAAATTTGCCGTAATATTCGCAACATGCGACTTGCATAAACTAATTAACAGGATCTTGACCGAAATTTCAATTGGTTTCACACTGTTCAGACAGAGTAAGATTACCATTCTGAAAGCGGTGTTACTCGATTTCTATTAAAGATTATCTAAGCACAAATGAATGCGCCATCACCTTCTCTTCCAACCCAAGATCAAGCGTCTGAATTGGAATAATATTCATTACTTCATTAGCAATCTTTCATTTATCTGAATGCTTAGATAAGACATAAAATATTAACTCAGCTCGGGAAACGATATTTTTTAAAATGGAGATAAGTACATGATAATGTGTTTGTACATCTTAAGAGTGGAAAGTTTATATTTAGTATCAGTGAAATTAAAATAAAAATATAATCAAGCAAATTTCAAATAATAATTTTAGAAAATATGATTTAAAAATATAAAGATTAATTTTGGAAAGTATATAATAGAAAAATTATAAATAATTTTGGAAAATATATATTTTAAACATTATAAATGATAATTTTGGAAAATATATAGTTTAAAAACTATAAGTGATGTTTTTAGAAAATATATAGTTAAAAAATTATAAATGATAATTTTGAAAAAGATGTGATATGAAAAATATAAATGTTTTTAGCAAATGTAAAAGGAATAAAAATACTAATACTAATTTTGGAAAGTATATAATTTAAAAATTATACATGATATTTCTAGCATATATATTATTAATAAAATTATAAATAATAGTTTTAGAAATTCTGAAGCAAGCATCAGATACAATTACAGGGAAATTTGATTTTTATTTTTAAAAAATTGAAAAAGTATACATACAGTGGTCAAATTCAGTGGACTCTGGTGAACGTTCAAAAAGATATCCATAAATAAGAGTGGAAAAATAAAGCTAATTCTATTTTTTAAACTCTTTTTTTATAATAACTTCTGTATTAGACTAATTTTCATTGATCCCAAATTTTGTAACTTGATTCATTAGAGCTTTGTCTTTTATGGTATTTTTAAAAATAGGCATTGCCATAGGGGATGTTTATTTTTTTAAAATATTAATGCCTTAACCTTATTGTAATGAAGAAATAAAGGGAATCAAAATTCATGATCTTATCAACTAAACGTTTTATCTTATATTTTGGATTTAAAAAATTGTTGTTCCTAACATTTTAGAAAAACTGTGTAGTAAATGAAAGATTTTTTTTTGAAAATTGGATGCACACAATAATGCTATTATTTATAATTTATCTCACCTTTTCATGTGTAAAATTGAGAAAAAATTGTAAGGTTATATTTTGCTATTACTAATAAGAAAAATAGTCGAAATTTAAATTAAAAAACACATGTTGCAATTTTTATATAATTATTCCCTTTTCAATTGCTTTAAATAATTACTTTAAAAAAAGATTGAATAAGAAATCCTTTATTCTTTTCCTTATCCTTTATTCTTATCACTTTATTCTTATCAGCTATTTAAACAATTGTTATTCTTTCTGAAAAATAGAAATGAAACATATAAGGAAAAAATTAAAATAACCGAAAATTAGGAAAGAATTTAGAGGGATAACAAAAAAGAACTGAAATTATTACTTGTCTACCAAACAATAAGTATTTCAATGTAAACGTCATTAGCAAGGTAAAACTAAACATTTATGTGATAAATGTGATTTAAGTTAATGGGGAAAAACCCGTTAGAAGTTAATATTTTAACGAAGTTTCCCTAAAATAATTAATATTCCAAAATAGAACTAATGGATGTGTGCTGTTTGAAACTAATCGCCCCTAAATAACTCTGGAGAATTAGTTAAGCTGTTAATTTAGTTATAATTATTAAAATAGATTACAGCATTAATTGCAATTTAATTGCCCTTCATGAGGTCTAATCCATTATAATTTAGTCTGAGCTAAATTACTAGAGCATTGTAATCGCAATCCTATCACCTGAGTAGTTACGATACTCAGTTGTAACATTTTAATAGTGTTTTAATTAAATATTGCATTTGGAACTAGCCGCCTTGGACGACAAACTTATTCGCCAGAAATTGGCTCAGCTTTATTTCACTTGAATGTGTATGTTAATCTTCATTTTAATGTTAAATTAAGCATGCTCTTTTTCATTGCCTTTTTCTGAAATTTCTAAAGCAATTCGACACATAATATTAGTTACCTTATGCATGTTCGTCTCCTTTAATTCATATCACAGCCTATATAAATGTATGAAATTTTCTCCTGGTGTTTGAAATTTCACAATATATTATGATCTAGAGCACCTTCAAAGGATCTGTTCACAGATATCAAAAAGTTATTTAACTTAAATAAATGTTTAAAATTTTCTCTTATTGTTGGAACTTTCATGTAATAGGGAGATTTAGTGAGTATATAATACATTTTGTACCTCATAAAACAGTTGAAAAAACATTATTCAGAATTACTACTGCGCATGTATTGCAAATATATTATGATCTAGAATACCATCAAAGGATCTGCTTACAGATATCAAAAAGTTATTTCTTTTAAATAAATGTTTGAAATTTAATATAATAGTGAGATTTTCAGAGTATATAATACATTTTGGCCTTAATTAAACAGTTGAAACAACATTATTCAAAATCACGAATGTCAATGTATCGTAAATTCCTTAGGATCTAGAGTACCATCTAGTACCCTCAAACAATCTGTTCATAGACATAAAAAAAGTAATTTCACTGGGAAAATTAAGCACTTAAAGAAAAAGGAAATGTTTTAGTTTAATAATATATCAGCAGTATATAGAAGAGGACATAGCAGAAAAAATGTATTTAATAATTTCTTTTTTCTTATGTAATAGCCATAAAGGCTTTAAAGTTAGAAAGTTTTGAATTTGTAACAATAATACCCTTTAAGACATATTATTTAAAAATGAATAAATAATATAAGAATAAACAAAAAAATCTTCCTGCTATAATTTAAAACCAATAAAACACAGTCTGAAAGTTAAAACTTATTTTTTAGGTTTACATTCTAAAAATCAATAGGAAATATTGATATAAGCTTTATTTAAAATATTTTCTATTTGTTGAAATTAGAGAATATTTTAATATTAATTATCACAGAAAGTATTTTTATATTATGTGAATGGTTGACGATTATGCATTTATTTATTCAGAAATTAGTTATTAAACATTCTTAATTTAATAAGATTTTAAGCAATTAAAATTATAGATAGAAAACAATTTTATCGTTGTAATCATTAACATTATCCAGAATTGTTTCCGTAAAGTTTAGTAGATTTATTTTCCACTTCCTCTCATCCTGTAAAGAGAAAACAGATATCCACACAGGCAACAAGTCCATAACTATTCTTCTATTATTATTAAGAATAATTAAATAGTACTATTAGAAATGAAATAGTACTATGGTAATCCGTTTTTAAAAGGTACTAGTTTTAAAAGTCTAGTCATAGCACAAATAATAAATGTTATGGAATATAAAAAATATTTTCATATTATTATGCAATCATAAATATTTTAAGCTAAGTAATATAATTGGCTAGTGAAAATATGACTTAACACGCATTTAATATATATTTTTTACCACATTTCTTTTTTAGAGTAGTAAATAAAAACGATTTTAGTGGGAAAATTGTAGGATTCTTATTACCGGAAGTTTCGTACTTAATTTTTTTTTACTTTTAATTTTTTAATGTGGCTTAATATAAAAAATTAAATTTTATCAAAATAATTTGAAATTTATTTTGTTATTTTATATAAGAAAATAACAAACCATATTTATATCTCTCGATGTTATTTATTGGAATTAGAGTGGAAACAATATTTTAACTTATTCAGAATCTTATTGTGGAAAAAGTACTTTTCCGATAATGCCCAAAATAAACGATTTGGGCATTTTTAAGAAAAAAACATCTATTAGAATGTTTTGCTAGTTTTAAATCGGATGCTATATAATTGAGAGTTCCATAAACATAGATAAAAATAATTATAAAGACGAGTGAAATTTTTTTTATAGGAATGAATTCACTCATACTTTTTTGAAATCTCCTTTAGAGATTTTTACTTTTGATGAAATCATAGGTTTTTTTTCAGAAAGTTTTTGATGTTAACTTACAAATCATTATAAGGCTTCTTCCTTTCTTTGTGATCAAATATAGTTAAGTATGTAACGATGTGCAAAGATTGAAATATTTCTTGTTTATCGCATTCATTCCTTTGTTTGTGAACGGATCAAATAAAAATTCGAGTTTTTCTTTTATGCTTTTATTTGTTATATTCACTCATCATGGACAATAGACTAATTCAAACTGAATATTTCTCCGGGAGGCATAAACTGCATTGGAGTTTGGGAAAAAAATGTTTACATCAAAGTTTTTGAGACATGAAAAATGTACTTAAAAGTTGTTACATGAATTAGATTTGAATTTCTGCGATTGATCTTTAGATGTTTATACTTTCTCTTTAAAACTTTGAAAGAAATAACAAAATTGTGTATTTCCTTCCAAATATTATAGCTGGCAGATTTTTCATTATTTAACTTAATTTTATTTTTTAAACTGTAAATTTTTTGTCTGTTTCCAGTCGTAAATATTTTAATATGTTTCTGCTTTTTCTACAGTTACTTACAAAATTCCTCAATTTGATATCTAAATCTAAGAGTGATAAAGTAGTAACTTAAATAGATTTTCAGAATTATTTAACTTTAAAATAGTTTTTCGTAAAAGAAAATTATGATTATTCATAAATCTAATGTTAAAATTAAAGCTATTATCTAGAAAGATTGGAATTTTATTAACTTTTCATACGATGCTAAAACAAATAAAAAAATTAATGAATCACACTTTCAAAACCCAGAACGATTGTCAATGAGTGAAAAATTAACACATGTGACTTAGTCGAACGGTTTTGCAAGAATACCGAATTTTAAATATTGAAGAAAGAAAAGACGAATTTTAAGCAATTTAGTGAGGAATATATTAGCTATAATTAATGCAACGATAAATGATTTTGTTTAGAAAACTAGGAAAAGTAACTACAATGTGACAAGTAACCTTTAATAAAATAACGAAAATGTAACCTGATAGTTTCTAAATAAGTTTTTGTACATTAAAAACAAATTTAGGCATGACTACTTACACTTTTCTTCCGTCGTGCGAATCTGAAGAAGTTTGATATAAAAATAAAATTTTATTTATATTTTTATATGATTAAGTTTTAAGCAGTGAAAGAAGAAATAATAATTAAGTTACATTATTTCAACTGTGTTTTATTAATTATGCGATCTTGTTATTCTGTTGGAAAAATCCAAATAAAAACTGTAAGAATTTAAATTGTCTTTAAAATTATTTCCTTGAAACTGTTTTTAATGATTATTGAAAAAAAATGTTCACTCTTTTAAGATTGTAGGAATTCTTTAGCTGAATAAGTATAGATATTTAAACACTATCCAAAGAATAAAAGTTTTTATTTTGTTAATTTCTGAATAACATATCCTTGAAATCACCTGTCAATCGTGATTCCTTTGTCAGAAAATATGTTTCAGGATATTAAAGACAACAGTTCGTTTATTACGGGAGCGTTTTGTAATTATTTTCCTGTCTTCCCACAGTGTACATTGCTAGCCTTATGTAAAATTCGAATTTATGGATGTTAGTAAAAATTAGGTCTGAAACAAGCTAAATGTCAGCTTTATCAAACCATTCATATAATCAAAGGCATAGATTGTGCAATCGACCAATCCACCACCTCTGAGATGCGTAATATCGGCAGGTGTTAATGTGGTTAACATTGTTTATTATACTATTCAGCACCATCACCTGCCAAAGTTAGTGGTTTGACTGTCTCTTGGTGACATATGACCCACCCGTTGATTTCAGGGCCACAGTATGTTCAAACAGTCTTGCGCCTAACATCGTTAATTCCGCATACAATTAAGATACGATAATTGCAAGAAAGGGAAAATATAATATTATTCAAAAAGTGGAGCTCAAATTTTAGTCCAATGAAATTATGTACAATAAAAATTAAACAAGGACAAGGATATCAAAAACAAGATTTTTTATTTTTGATATTCAGATTTCAAATATTAATACTACTTGACAACCTGGAGAGCCTGGTTGGTAGGGTTTCGGATTGGCATCCATTGGCCTATGAGTTTGAACCTGTCGGCTCAAGACTCTCCGAAGGTTAGGTGGCTGGTGCACGTTAAATATGTCGTAGCCTTAAAGTACTCCATGTCAAAAGTAATACCATTAGGGGATTGCAGCAGAGGTGATTGTTCTCAGTTCCTGATCTAAATTATGATCTGGGAATGAATGAATGAAATGTGTGAATGAAGCCGTAAAAAGGGTTTGTGACGTGTGTGAGCTAGAAAGCATATTTCTGCCGTCGGGTGCTCAAAGGTCCATATTCTGGAAGGCCCGTTCATTGCTTGTAAATCACTTGACCAACTTGTTAAACAATATTTCCTGTTGCTAGATTGTATCCTTCTCGTCCTCCTTCAAAGAGAATCAGCTTAATGTCAAATAATTTTCATCTTATCCTTGAATTTAAGAACTGGTCATAACACCAAAGCTTTTTGACTAATGAGAAGCTTCACAGAAATGTTGAGACCTATTTGACATCACTGTTCAAAGATATTTCAAATACTTCAATCTTCATAGTAATTATTTTGAAAATTGGGCCGGGATAGCCTGGTTGGTAAAGCGTTAGACTCATATTTCTTAGGTTGTGAGTCAACCTCAACGGCCAAAGACTCCCCGAGTGTGTGTGGCTGGTACTCGTTCAATCTGCAGTGGTCACATATTCTTCCATGTCAAGAGTAACACCAAAAGGGACACTGGGTCAGAGGTGATCGTTCTCTGCTACAGGTCTAATTTACGACCTGTGGATGAATGAATAAAATGTATGAATGAATGAAGTCCACCCAGTAAAAAGGGTTTGTGACGTGTGTGAGCTAGAATTTAGACTTCTGGGTGATTAGAGGTTTATAAACCCCTGGAGCTTTTTTACCCCTACTTCCATTGTAAAGTGAAACACGAGAACAACAACTACTTCTCATCATTTTAAATGATTTTTTGATTTGTCCAAAATTCAAAGAAACTATTGGTCAATACAAATCATAATGATATCTAAAAGAAAATGTAAGGAATGATAAAGAAGCTTGATTTAGTTTTCATAAATTTATTTTTTACTTCACTATTCTAGATTTATGATGAGTTTTTTTCATTTGAAGTTTTCATGAACATGTGCAGCTGAATTCTTATTTTCATTACAGTTGTTTTGATGTATCCGGTGTTTTTTCGATACATTATAGAGCATTTCGGTCCTTTTGGCACCATTAATTAAATGGTCATTCAGTTGCTCACTTAACATTCTGAAAGAGAGGTACTTGCCCTGGTTATCTGTCCGTCTTTCCGGGGAAGGAGAGCCTGACTTTGTTTATGATTACCTTTCTTGTATTGATTTCCTTGTCACGCCTCATTTCCTAGCAACAAATCATAAGATTGTGATTATAAGTAGTGTGATGTATTTGGTTTCTTTGTTACTCTTGTTCATATACTAGCGGTTCTTATATTTCACATCCATTTATTCCCTGCTGTTCTTGCTTAATAATTTTCTGCCAGCGTTTCCTCTGGTCATCGTATACATATTTTTATATTCGAACTTATTATTTCTTACAAATAATCAGAGATTGTTTCGCTATAAATGATTTTATGACTAAATTCTACCTTATATATCCCCAATCATAAATGATCTTTTATATGTTTAATTCAAAGGGTTTTTCCCCTAAAATACTTCCTTGGAAAAAAAAGGGTGAAATAGATATCTAAAAGATTGCAGGCAAAAAAATTTGATAAAACATCTTTTTTGTATTTTTTTTTTTGAAATTTAGAAACTTTCAATTTGATTGTTTCAGTATTTTTATTGTTTCTGGTGATACTATTGTTAAAAGAATTTGTCACATATTGTTTATAATGATTTTGAGTGGTAACTTAAATTCAATGTTTTATTATTATTAAAAGAAATGGAAGCACGTTTAAAAGAAATGTTAAAAAATCACTATTAATTATATATATATATATATATATATATATATATATATATATATATATATAATTCTACTGTATCTGTGGTTTACCTGTTGTTGCCAATACTGAAGTTGAAGAAATTCTGCATAAATGGATCCCATTTTAATAAAAAAAAGTCTACTCTTGTGTGGTCACAAATATTCAAATGTTCAATTATTCTTAAAAATAGTAGCGATTATTAAAATCCGAAAATATAAACAATTTTTTTAAAGTGAAGAAGTATAAAACCTGATTGCAAGAAGCACGTTTTTATATGACAGAAATATGCATTTAAAAAACGTAATTAATATTTATGCTGAAAATAAAACCACATTTAGGAAATATTTTAAATTTTTCACAAAAACAAACAAACAAAAATATGCTTTCTGATCAATATTACGCTTAAAAATTAACTTTGGAATCCTATATTAAAGCAATACTCAAGCTAGAAATTTATTTAATCCTATCATTCTTCAGACTAATTCACCAAAATGAAAATTATTCATATTATAATGAAAACGATTTTTAAAAACTGATGGGAAAATTTATATAATTCAATGTTTCCAGAAATAATTTATAACATAGCAGAATTGTTACAAAAGGAATTGAAATATACTTCAATTCCTGAATAATTACAAATCTTCAATCCTTTCTTAAATTTTCAAACTAAAATTGATTGTTGAAAGGCGTTTTGATACGAAGTTAACAAAGTAGCCGAAAAATACAATTACTAAGGGTTTTGCTTGCAAATATAAACCCTTAGTAATTGTATTTTTTAATTTTTAATAAGCAGAGATTTTAAAGGATTACGGTTAGAAAACTACAACAAAAGGAAGCAGATTTTTGTCTGGGTACTTTAAATTGATTCGATGTTTATTCGGGTGAAACACAAAATGAATTTAAAAGGTTTAAAATAACAATGAATAATTTAATGAAATTTTTCAATAAGCAAATATCATTTTCAAATATTTTGTTTTCCACTCTAGGTAGAATAATAAATTACTTTTTCTGAAAGAAAGACTCTCAAATCATCTCGGTGTGACAAAATTACTCTTTCAATTTATGCAAGTAAAAATTACTGCATAATCTAAAAACATGATTCTTTTTTAAAATGTAACTTCATATTATTCTCTGAGTTTTTTTCAGTAAAATAATAATAATCCGTTTTTTATTTTATATTAAAGGAAAATTTTCTAATTATTTTGTGTTATATATCTATTTTCATTTTTTTGAAAAAAATTCTGCTATTTTATGTTATTTTTCTTTTTAGTAGTTTTAAAATCCACTTCATTTTCCATTTAAATGAGCAGTACTTGTAGAGGTTTATTGTTTTAGAGTTACGTTTAACCATGAACCTCTATAAATGTATTAAGTATATTTGTAATATGTTTTATTATTTACGTTGGAGATTTGAAATGTCTTATCAAATGTGGACGTATATAAATATTCATACTAGATAAAATATACGTTGGCTTAGATCTTTAGTAAGCCATTAAGTATAATTATTTTGATTTATCTTAAGTATAGTAAACATTCGTGAACATGGATCATATTGTGTTAACACTGTAAAGGTGCATAGTATATAAATATTCAACTAAAGTTCATTCAGGGTTTGTATCCAAAGCTTGTTTGTACTCATTCACTTAAAATGCGATATCATTATCTTGAATAAAGAGGAAAAAACTATTTTTTTACAAATAAGTAAGATAACACAAAAAATTATTTTGCAGGTACTGATATCAGGTTGGCGTTTTGTTTGAAGTTAAAGAATTTTCAGTAGATATGACTACCTTGATGAAATATTAATTAATGCTTTCATACTGATAATTTTTATGAGTCTGAAAATTTTTCAATTTATTCAACGAACAGCTGTTGCGAACTGATAAGCTATTCAATAAAAGAACCAACCCGTTGTTTCTATCAACACTTTTGATAGAAAGAGGATATGGGCTATGGATACAGAGGTCTTTCATAGTTACAAGCAGTCAATAACTATTGTTGTTTGAAATATTTTACCCATAATATTTTAGGGGAACTAATGATAGAAATTTATGGAATTTCTAGTCATAAAACAGCAATAAATTTAATGTGAAATGATAAGATATATGAAGGCACCATATTGTATTGATTGCTTCGTTTTTGTTCAAGAATAATGGCGTTTCACTATTGTTGTTTTGTTTAGCAGTTTTTTCATGGTGTTGGCGCATTTTAATATAACTAATTATGTTAGTTTTTGTCTCAATTTTGCTTGAATTTCCTTATATCATTATCATTTATCAGAAAAATTATGATATGATATTACAGCATACGAAGTTAACAAAGTAGCCGAAAAATAAAATACAATCTTTTATAGACTTTATTATACTTTACACTCTTGACAATCTATACAAATATATAAAAGGTACCACCTTTTCCCTTCTTTTGATCTGCAGTGTTTGATGATTTTAAATTTAAAATGCCATTCTGATAAAAATGCAGATTTTTCGTTTGTGTTGATCTCTATTGTAGGTAATAATCTAAACAACAATAATATATCTTTCTTACATTTAAATTTATTTCTAGTATTGTGATATATTACTTTTTGAATTGAAAATGTCAAGTAACATGATTTTTTGATGCAAATACTTTACTTTTTTCACTGCCTTTATTGAAAGTAATAATTTTTCTACACCAGGGATAATTTCATTATATCCAATACATCAACATCATTGAAATGTAGTAATGTCTCCGGAATGGACAGTACAGAAATTTATGTATAATATTTAAGTTCAACAGCTTGTTAAACTTCAAACATATTAACACACGTAATTTAAATATAAACTATAAAGACATACCTAATAGAGCAGTCTTATAATTATTTGAAAAAAAATAGTAAATAGGGATCAGCTGAAGGCATTTTACAGATGCAGTAATATTTTTATATTACTTTAACGTAATTGCAATTTTCAAATTTGCAAAAATAAAATCGTCGAAGTTTATGAAATACCTATTAAATTGATAGCATACTTCACTCCTATTAAAACACGTAATTATATAGAAACATGAATGAAATTCCTATTAGAGAGCAATTTTATCAATATTTGAAAAAAATGGTAAATTTGGATCAGCTGAATGCATTTTACAGATGTATAAGCATTTTTAGCGTTATTTCAATTTTTAAATTCGCAAAAATAAAATCATCGAATTTTATGAAATACCTATTAAGTTGATCGCATTAAACTTCACACCTATCAACACACGTAATTATATAAAAATAATAATAGCATACTTAATAGAGAGCAGTTTTATCACTATTTGAAAAAAAAATTGGTAAAGTGTGATCAGATGAAGGCATTTTACAGATGCATAAAAATATTACTTTAGTCTAATTGTAATTTTTAAATTCGCAAAAATAAAATCGTCGAAGTAAGTAAAATACCTTTTAAATTAATAAAAAAAAGTATAATTTTTTTTATAGTAAAATTTTATTTCAATATAAAGATATTTATCTAAGATAATATATAATTATGAAAATAAGAGAATACTAAGTAGAATTGTAAAACATAAAACTGCATGTAATTATGTTATTATATAAAAATATCATAAAATTATAAAGGCTGGAAATACAACCCCTAATTATATTCTTTGAAATCTTTAAAAATAGTGTTGTTTATGATTATGAATTTACGAGAGATTGGAATTATTAATTATAATATTTCTCTTCTAATAAGGGCTACAATTTGGGCTTCTGAATATTTCATGCATGATATTACTTAATTATTAAGAATAAAATTATAAATTTAGCTCATAAATCAATTATTCTTTAGGAGATAACTCTAAGCCACTCTTGATATTCCTTAAGTAAGTGATAAATTGGTTTGTAGCATTGAAGAGATGCAAAAACACGGATTTCCTCTGACAGTGACTGATGACATTTTTTTCTTCTTTTTCTAGCTTGTCGAAAGAAAGAATTGTTGTATTCTTGCCTTCTATCTGTTGCAACTAGTCACCATAACGAATGGATATAATTTGTTATTCTAAAACTCAGATAGCACACATATATAAGGAAAGATGAATGTTCTTCTGGACTTTGTCGAAATAATAGAAACGAAACAAATGAGAAATGATGAACTTTAATGGAAAATTAACGAAAAGGAAAACTCCTTCAAAATAAATTAATTAAAAATTCGAATGATAGATTTTTGAATATAAAAATAAGAATTAAATGGAGTCGAATGCAAAAGAATTTTTTCAGATTCTAAAGAAACGAATACTCCTTAAAGATATTTTTGATCTAATCACAAAATAGTTATTAGAAAAATAATTATATATAAAAACTAGCAAAAATGACAATACAGAAATTCTTTTATCAATAAACCTAACTTCTTTGGTATTTCAATACCAAAGAAGATTCTAAGGTAAGGATCTAATTTACTTTGAAAGATCAGTAAGAATTAATTTCTAAAAATAATATAAAAAGGTCATTCGTTTCTTTTGAAGGTTAAATTCTTTAGGATATTACACGTGCTGAATTGAAGCATTCAAAATCTGAGCTGAGTTTATTAAACTTCAAAGCTACGAAGCAATTTAAATAATTAAATAATAATGAAATAAAATTTTATTTTTATATGGTAGGAATTAGAATCATGCACCATGTTGTTACGAATAGGAATTACCATAGACAAGAGCACTAACGGCCGTTAGTGATTTTAAGCCGATTGAGTGTCTCTTGTTTTTCAGTAGCGTCAACTAACTACTACCTAGAATACGGCTTAGCTAATTCATGCGTCACATTCACTTGCTCAACCCGTTTTTACAGTGGGGGGGGCACATTATTACACATCACGGATAGAACACAGAAGAGCAACCATAGCTCGAACCCGGGACCCCAAGATCAGGGAGAAGACGCGCTACCTCTAAGCCAAGACACCGATGTCATGAATCTTATTACAAGAAACAGAATGACAATATAATATTGGGAAGAAATGCTGCTCAACAGAGGAATTATTAAGAATATATCAATCACTTTAAAACATAGTGAATATGATTTTTCACGTCGAATACATTTAAAGAGCATTATTCTACAGTATGCGTTTTGCATTATTTTCATGTAATTAAAGAACAAATTAACTTGTAGAAGATCTCATGTTAGTATAAATGTTATGAAGAGCAATATATATTAAACATAAATCTCTACAAATAATAAAGAATATTTGTGTTCGCTGGTGTTCAACAGTGGAAAAACACTTACGAAATTTTGTACAAAACTACTTTGTAGAATGGCGAAGATCAACCTTTAAGCTATTTACCAATTTCGACTGTTAGTTCACTCTCTCTCTCTCTAAATATATCTTGTTCAAATTTTCAATCGTTAATTAAATGCTTTTTATTCTTCCACTCTAGTTCAAATACAATTTTTGAAACTTGTGAATGTAACTTGATATCAATACAGTTTTTTCAAATATTAATTCTTTAATTAAATATAATTAATTTTTAATTCTTTAAATAGAGTTTTAGTAGTTTATAATGAAAATTAAAATCAACAGAAAGAAGCTCAATTTTTAAAATTCAATGATTTTAGTATTTTTCATAAGAACGTGAAGAATGTGAGCTCGATTCTTGTGAAAATCACTAATTTTTCCGATAAATTATTTATATTAATTGTAATTATTTAGTAAAAAGTAACTAAAATAAAAAAATTCTTTGTTGACCTAAGTAAGAACGGACTTAAATTTCTTTTTTTTATTTTATTCGTTTGAAATTATATTTAGCCAAAAATTAAGCTCAATTTTGAATTTTTGATATGAAAAATTAGAAAACTTATAATACAAAAATGTTTTAAATACGTATCTGAAATTCCTACAAATTATTTTTTCCATAGTACTAAATTTATAGATTACTAATTTTTCTCAAATTTAAATTAATTTAAAGTAATATTTTAAAATATATTTCACAGCTGTAATTATCATTGTTATTATGAAATTCAAAATATTTAAATTATTGTGATTGCTAGTCTTTAAACGAATTTTTTTTCTTATGGAATAAATCAACAAATATTCTTTAAGATATCAGAAAAATTATGATATTTTTTTGTTTTATAGAAAATACTGTTGAAGAAGAATTCCATATGTATTCCATTTTTATGCACTTAAGAACCATGTTTTGATTTACAAACCAAATTATGGAGTTTGAAAAACAGAAAAATTGCATGACTTTCCAATTTTTTTGGACATAATTAAAATCAAACGGCTCCAGTTAGATTTCAATGAAATTTTTGGCACTCAATAGTCATATTGAACATTTTAACCCTCAATATTCCCATTGAACCAGCTGATTGAGAAAGGAAGTTGGTAATGAGATAATTGATATTTCTTTGCAATATACTTCTACTGAATTCCAAACTTCGAGATTTTCGTACAACAAGAGAAATGAATAACAAATTAATGTGATATATTCAAATATTAGATATAAACACTTTTTGGAACTGAGGCTTCAGCTTTTGCCACACATTAATACGTCTATTAAATAACTTTTGTCTAGGATTTCCTTCTAGGGTAATGGCGTCAAAAGATATATAGCTTGTCACCATCAATGAATTTTAACCCTTCACATCTTATTTTGGAATTACAATTGTGGCTTATTTTTAGTACTTTCTGGAAAGAAATGGTCTCGTATTATTAAATTACCTAAAATTAAGCCAAATATTTCTTGTTGACCCTTTTCCAGAAAAACAGATGCCAAAATAAGTGACAAGAACATTTATTTGATAGAATCCGACAATGAAAACTTTGGTGCAATTCACTTAAATGTAAACACAAAATACGAAAATAATAAAAAGTTTTGTAAAAGTAATTTGATTGACTTATAAAGTAAAATATGAAACTGAATTTGATATGTATTTATTCTGGATTAATAAATTATAAGTGTTGATAGTTAAAGGATTACATATCTTATTTTATGTTTATTTTATTTAAATAGTGGGGTTTTCCGTCAACCAAAAACACAAATAGAATTGATTACATAGAAAGATTCCTTTCATGTATAATACTTGAATTATTGCCACTTTTAGAATTAATTCTTATCCTAATCATTTAAAAATACAATTTCAAAAAACTATTTCAACATATACGTTATGATGCTTTTTTATGTTTGAAATGCCACTCAGATTATAATTGCTATAATTTGAACTGTTATGCACTCACGCACACGAACAAACACACGCGCGCACAGACACACAGACACGCACACACAATGTTATCTCTTTATTTAGTTTAAATCCAAATTAATTTCGCGTTCGTTTTATCTTAAGCGCATTCTTTTATATTACTTTATTCTAAAATTTTCTCTTGTTTACTTAACCAAATTCTTTTTTTTTTGTTTAATTTTTTTTCTAATAAGCACTTTAAAAGAGTGGGTGATGCTTTAATTTATCACAATTCGAGAGAAGAGAGAAAAAAAGCATATTTTGGAGATACATAAGATTCTCTTTGCTAAATCGATACGTGCCAAAGAAATATTTAATACAATATGTAGATAAACTCACTGAAGAAAATATTTCTGACACTTAGCTTTTTTGTTGTGGTTCGAACGACGAGTTCCACATTTGTCATTGTAAAAAAATCATGCTATTCCTATGTAAAAGTGAATTTAAAGTGAATTCCAAAATTCGTTTTTGTCGTTCATATATCTGCAAAATTATATTGCATACACATTTATACATATATATAATATGATGGTTAAAATCGGTATACTTGAATGTGAACATACTTTCAGCATTTAATCCAGTCTTATTCTATCAAAAATTAAATGCTTATTGCTACAAAATAATTTAATGAATCTTATGCTATTGTTTGTATACTAACTCTAGAAACAATCAATTCTCTTACGATTACATTGTACTAATTTCATGTTTCTACTTTTTGATCTCTAACTTATTTTCTGTTAAGATCTTGTTTAGTAATACATTCTATGATAAGAAAAGACATCTCGTTGAATTGCCTTTTATATTATTTTAATCTATGTATTCTGAAAGAATCTTAAAAATCTCACTATAATTTGTCCTCTATACAGAACTTAATAAAGCGTTATACATATAAATCATGTCATTGTTGGCGCCATTGTCTTTCTAGTAATGCCTTAATCTTTACTTAATAAAAGAAGTAATAACTATAAAACTTATTGTGTTTAAAAATTCAGACGTAAACATCTCAGGGAGGAGTTAATTAAATTGAGAATTACGCTTAATTTTCCCAATATGTTTATAAAGTAAATCTTATATCTACAATAATGCTATGATTTATGCCACATTTCTTAACGTTTTTCTTCATTATTGCTTGAACAAATTGTATCTGAAATTCATTAAATAATTATTTGATTGTTTCAAATAAATGTTTGATGGTTTAAATGATTAAGAAGCACATTTTGAATGCGTTAAATTGTTTCTGTCTTCTATAATCAAGATTTCCTTTTGGATGTTTGTTAATTGGTCCCAAATGACTTTGGAAAATTTAATTTTCTTCCCAATTGTTGCTTTTTGATGTCTTAAGTACTGCTATAAAATAGACTGTTGTTTTCAAAAATACAGCAATTTGTAATAAATTTTTAAGAATTCTTGTTAAAACATTGAGCTTTTTGAATCAAATTAATTCTTTTGGTCCCTTCCCGTACTATTTGAACCCATTGACTGCTATGAAAATCTATAAACTTAAGTAAAAGCAGTTTAGACTATGGTTGTAATTGCCAACTCTACGAAAGCTTTGATTGTTTAATTTGTTTCGTGTTTATTTCCGGTCCTATTTCTATTGTTCGCTTCAGTATCTTGGGACTTCCACTTTTCAAAGACTCCACCTCGCCGTTGATGAGATACAGAAGGATAAATGTATTTTTATTCTTTTTTCTTTGCCCTTTATTTCCATCCTATTAGATGCATTTCATTCTATATTTCCCCTCGTGTATGCGGATGTACTGTCGTTTCTAGTCATATTAATTTATTGTGATTCAAAATTGCACATTAACTGATTATATAGCTAATTTAAGCGGTAAAAATCTTCCAAAGCTGGCACAAAAATATATTATATCATATAATTAAATTTTATTGAAATTACTGCTGTCTGAAAATTTCATCGAAGAAATTCAATAAAAAATAAAACTTTTTAACCCCAAAAATATAATTTTGTAAAAAAGTTAATGAATAAATTTAAGAAGAGAAATCTTTCATGTATTCATCATACTTTAATTTTTAAACTCCTAAAAGTAAATAAAAATTTCCCTAGAGTATTTTATTGAAATTTAGGTATATTTTCCCCCCAATATTCCGAGTTTCCGACAGTTTCCCCTAAGTCCACATATAATCCGAATTCATCTTGTTGTTAAATATAAACATTTTATTTAGGCAACTATTTTTATAATTTTCGCTGCTTTTATATTATTACACCTTAAAAATGTGTAGTAGTTGTTATCTTCGTATTCCGCTTTACAACGAAAGATGGGTTGAAGTAGCTTCTGAGGACATGGATCTCTGAGTATCCGAAGGCAAAAGTCTTATTTCTAGCTCACGCACGTCAGAAACTGTGCATTTCATTTTTTTATCCACAGATCGTAATTTAGATCTCTAAGAGAGAACGATTACCTCTGACCCAGTACCCCCCAGTGGTATTAATTTCGGCATGGAGGACTTTGTGACTATGACAGATTTAATGTGTGCCAGTCACCATATATACGGAGAGTCTTCGGACGGAAGGTGAGGTTTAGAGCTCGTGCCCCAAGAGATGCAAATCCAACACCCTACCAAACAGGATATCCCAGCGTAATGTGTTGTATTCAAAGGGTTAGTTAAAAATTGCAATGAATGAGCTTGGAAACATTTGATATGTTGTTGTTGTTACTTATGGCACTTGCCAATGGACAAGACAAAGCAGATTTAAGGATTTTATTAGACACGCCTTTTGTTTTCGAAGTAGCGCTTACTAGGGCCAAGCGTACGACTTAGCTACACACTCACCACATTTGCTTACACAGCCCTTTTTTACAGGGGGGCACAGTCACATATCTTACAGATATCACACAGAAGAACAAACATGCCGAAACCGGGACTCGAACACAGGACTCCCAGAACATGAAGAAGATGCACTACTTCTGTGCCAGGAAGCCGATTGGAAACATCTAAATATTCTTCACCTTATTAGAAATTAATATTTGAGATAACGTATCTTTGTCAATAAATTAAGCAGCCTTGTTCTCTCTGGAAATGTTTCACATTTGCAGTGTTCATTTAACGCTTAGTAGGATAAAGTTTACTAATAAATACAGTGTTTAAAAAGAGTTTTTAATTTTCTTAAAAATAAGAAATTATACCGATAAATAAGAAGAAAAAGCCGACGTCTTTTTAAATTCATAAAAATATAATTTTTTTAGGCAACACCGTGTAATATTTTCTAGCATTAAATATTATCATACATAATTAATTTTTCTTTATATGATTAATTTCTTTTAAAAAGCATGTGTGTAAACAAGGACACGAAAATTAATCTTTTAAGTATACACAAACATGAAAAGAAAAAAAAATATTTTGCCATAGAAACATGTTTTTATGCCTTGAAGCGCTTAACTATTCAACTTAAGAAGCATCAAAATTGTATTTTACTGCCAAAGTGAAAAAAGGAACAACCTGGAGTTTCTTTTAGCTAAAATGCATCTTTTTTTTCTTTTAGAAAACGTAATCTATCCTTAAACACACGATTTTAAGTCTAAAAGTATATAAAGGGTGTAATGTGCAGCAATTTATGAAGATAATGAAAGTTTGAAAATGATGAGGAATAAATAAAAATGTGATATGTTTATAAGCAAGATAGGAAAGAATTTGTAATGTTAGGTTGTTTATATAATAAAAAAGATCAAAATACGAGTCTCAATTTGTTGTTGTTTTTTCCTATTCTTGATTTGTATACGCCTTTTTTCAACTTGACCTATTTAAATAGATGAGAATTTTGATTGGATTTTACGGAAATCATTTAAAAGTTGGAATTCATTTAAAAGTTGTTTTCGCATGTGTTTACTTGACAACAATACATTCATATTTTCAATTTACAAAACAATTTACCTTAATTTTTCATCAATCGACAAATTTTACAAAATTTTGTTTTCACTCAAATGGTAGCATTAAAGTGATTGTTAAAAAATATTTAAATTAAGATTCAACATTATAGTTAATAATAAATTATAAATGAAATATAGAAAAGTAAAATATAATTGAAATAAAAATATCCACTTTTTAAATACATTAAAATTGGCATTTCATAAAAACTGCATTTAATAAATTTATTTTCTATCACATGTCTATTTTTAATTATTTATATTATATTATTTGAAAAATCTAATTCTTAAGAAAAATTAATTTCCTAAAAGATTTCATATCAAATAAAATTTATTAAATGGAATATTTGTGATAATATCTAATATTAACTATTAAAATAAGTTATTTAACAAAAAGGAGTCTTTTTTGAAGAGCAAAAATTAAATATGATATAACAAACTCATTAATAATATATTAATGTAATCGTATATAAAAGCCGTCTGAAAGTGTTTCTATGCTATCCTATGTCATAAACATGATTATTAATTCATGCTTTATCATATTTTTACTGTTAATGAGAAGTGATTATATGCTCTGTCATGGATCAATTACTTTTTTGGAGTAAATATTTGTTTTACACTCTTAGAATTGAAGAATTTTCTCGTTTGAAATCCATGAAAAATATGTGTCTCTAAAGTTGTTGAATAGTTAAAATCCACTAAATAATCCAGCATTAGAAAACCAGGTTTTTCATTTAAAGTATATGAAATGCATAGCCAAGTTATTTTTTTTATCAATAATTTAATTTTGCATGTTTGAGCTCTTTTCAGGCAATAAAAATGCTCGCGATAAACATGTCATATATAATAATATTTGTGTGGATGTATTTTCAAGAAAAATATTTAACAACCAAATACTTTTTAAATTCATTTAAACTAAGGTGTTTTTGAGATTATCTTAATGTGGAAGAATTTTTAGCATGCTATTTTTCCTGCCAAATAACGAATAATTTTTTAAATTATTATTTTCGAATAGTTTAGAATGAAAATAATTTAATGGAAATTCGGACCTTATATTAAATAACATATAGTGACCTTAAAAATTCTGTAGTATGAGAATATCTTAAGCATGATACATTTATTTGATTTGATTTCATAAATCGTCACATTCTACACCGATATTAATTTTTGTTTACAACAGTTTACTGAATGAATGACCATCTAAAGCATGATGTTAAAACGTATCCTTATCTCTTTAAAATATTTATAAAAATCACTCATTAACACCTTTTTCACTTTTAAACTATTTTTTCCCTTAAGTTTTGTAATTTCAACTAAGTTATTAAAAATGTAAGATAACTTGTTCACAAAAACTGTAAGACGTAAAGTGGGTTTGTACGATTGTGACAATCAAAACGATGAAAATTATGATTCTAAAACATAGTTGAAAATATTTTTAAAAATTTAAATTACTGAAAATATTTGAAGCGGTTTAGTTATAATAGTGTCTCATTGTAAAGCAACGTTAGGTCTATTTTGGGACGGATCTCATAGTTTTGAACCGCAATCAGATGACGATGACGACACCTGAGTTTCAACCACCTTTCCACACCACACCAGTGGGAGGACGTTTGGCTATGACAGATTTAACGGGCAACTGCCCCCATCCCTTACACGACGATTATTCGGTGGAATCGGGACTCAAACCGGAAAAACTTCGGCTCTCGAACCGAGTTTTACCACCAGGCCGTCACGGCCCATATTTGAAACTATTCAGTCAATAACACTAAAAATCTATTTTAAAATTTTTAATGTGTTACAACGCTGTTTCTTTTGCCAAAATCACTCCAAAATTATTCGAGAAAAAAAACATTTTGAGGTATTTTGGATTAAATTTACTAAGCCATCTTTTGAAAAGAGCCTTCTACCCAAGAAATAACTAAGTAGAATACACAAGAAGTAATTAAGTAACTACACTCAAAAGAGCATTTTGAACAATTATGTATTACACATATCGCATCAAGTATAAGCTAATTTACAGATGGTATGCTACTCATAAATATTATGTTGATATTTGGATAAATTTGTTTGGGAAGGCGATACCATCATGCAGGTAGAACAATCTTGTCTGTGGAAGGTCACTGAATTAATTAAAATTCGTTTGCTTGAAGGAAAATCCATCGTTTATTGAACGTATAGTGATTTTAACGTCGTGAAACAAATTTCTGCATTTTATGATGGTGTTGAGGGAAATGAATGTATATTAGTTATAAGAACTAATGCAAAGCCTCGATCTTGAAATCTGTTCTTTGGTAAATTTAACTTTCTTAACTAGTTTAAAATCTTTGAGCTAGAAGACTTGATTGACTTGCCAAGTGTGCCATATAATTTCCTACATAGAGGTTTAAAATTAGATTAATTTCAATTTAAATGCTTGTGAACTGGTATAATTTATAATAAGTTTTTGTTTAGCAACAGACTTGATAGCACATTTCAATTAAATTAGTCGTTGAATGTAAAATACTAGGTTACCTTTTTGAGTAAAGAAACAATTAGTAAACTTCTATTGTGTTTTATTTGAAAATAATATTTTGCAATGCAAGAATCGTATCAAATGAAATAAACAGAAATCAAGAGACATTTGCAAAAAACTCTGATTTCTTAAAGGAAATTATTCACGGATTGACTTTCTGTCATTAGTGCGTATGTGCGCATGATTACTTAAAATCGCAATACGGTGGATGAGAGTTTTAATCTTAACATTCATATATTTATATATATTGTTACGGAAATTCTCACAAGAACGATGCAAAGATGCATACTTTATTGTCTGGAAAAACGTGTATTAAATATGCGCAACACAAGCTACAAATCCATAGCGAATGAACTCTATTTAATCCTCTAATTTCGGGTAGAACCAAAGTTATAGAGCACAAAGAAACGCTCACACAAAGAAACGCTCTCTCAAGCTAAGCCAACTAACTTAGATACTCCTCTGAACTGATCTCCTCTCCTCCTTAAGCCAAAATTCTCTGGAAACAAAGCTTTATTTCTCGTGTTCTATTACACCTTTTAGTGTGTTGTAAAATTCCATTAGTTATCTCATTATGCCACCAATACACCTGCGACACTAAATTAGTCAAATATGGCGATCTTCTGTTGTAAATTGCCTTAGAACGATCTTTTCTCCCTGGCGCGCTGTTATCTTATGATAAAAAGATGCGTTATTTGCTGATTCAATCTACATAAATTAGCTAATTTTTTGTAAAACACTTTCAAAAATCAATTAATGACAGGGTTTAAGCAAGTTATTGCAAAAAATATAATATTAGGAAAAAGACGAGCTTAAAATCAAAAACTACAGCCTTGTGGAAACCATAATTTATTTATAAATATCATTTAGTAGATCTAATTAATAGAAATATATATATTTTTAATATTTGATATATATTATTCAATAATAATTTTACTTTAAAGAAATTCTTGTGAATTAGAATCTATATACTGAGTTTTTTTTAGTAGTAAAACCGATAAATTATGAAAATTCAATTTGAAAACATGTAATATATTGTTAATCTGCCTCTTCATTTAATCACATCTAAGCCTCAGTATTTCCTCTTATCGATATAAATGAAGTCGTATTCAGGAATTTTATGGTTCAAAAAAGATATTCAGGATAATCAGTCAACTTTTTTCTAGTAAGTAGAATACCATTAATTCTTAATTGGGTTTAAAATTGGTGATCTGAATATCTATAAAATATGTGGTCTGTGGAAATATTAAAACATTGTTTAGTAAACTCTATCTTGAACCAAAATTACCTATCCTTTGTTGAATTAGAGAGAAAAATAAAGCAATCCACGATTAAAAGTGATAGGAATATGCTTTTCAAGCTTTTTCGATGCACTACAGAGCACAGTCTTGCTGAAATAGCGGAACGCCGCTTTGGAATCAAGTCACGTACACTAGGAAGCTATAATTTCTTCAGCACATAATGTCCTGTCATTGTTCATGCTCCTACACAAAATACAATCACCCATTTGACTTGAATGACATCAAACCACATATCACTTGGTTTTGTGGGATAAACCAAGGTGTCCGGGATCTTTTAGGTCTCCACACTGGCCACCAAACACTGGTAGACTCCTCAAATATCAAAAATAATCAATTTCTTAAATGAACAGTATTCTTATGAATCCAAAATACACCTATTTTGGGGAATTTTGATCTTTTGCAATTGGATGTTCTGAATTGCTTTTTACAAAATCTTTTTGTTTCTAAAATATATGTTACTTGAATCCAGCTTCCCATGTTTCGATTCCTTGAATTATATGCGCAATAGAATTGATTGCATTTTTTAATTTTTATATTAGCAGGTGAGGAAAAATTTTAGAAATGTTTTCTCTATACTTAAATTTTCGAGATGTCCTATTTTGGACAAAAACGGTAAAGAAAAGAAGATATTCAAATATGAACCGTGGTGGCCTGGTGGTAAGGTCTGGGCTCTTGAGCGAAAGGTTCGAGACCCGATTCCACCTAAAAACCGTCGAGTAATGGAGTAAACTTCATTCTGCTGGTGCCTTGTGGTTTGGTGTGGGAAGTGCCGGCACAGGTGTCATCCTCATGATCTGACCGCAGCTCAAAATGACGAATTGTGTTCTAAAATAGGCCTAGTGTTGCTTTACAACGGAATGTTAAAATAACTAAAATTAAACCCAAGTGAATGCTCGATTATCTTCCAGCACTGTCGAAATTGAATATAACACTCGCCTCATTCTACATGAATTAGAGAATGCCGAGGAGAGAACAACCTTTCAGGTTTAAAACTAGTTTTCTTCAAGTACACAATAAATTCAAAATTTAAAGATAAATATACAATGACAAAATTTTGATTCATTAATGAAACACGTTGGGATCTAGATTACATATTCTAAAATTGCAGATATTGCAAATTAAATTCAAATTTACGTCTAACGGTTAGTTCTTCTTAGAGGATTTAGCTTCAAGTAAGCTGTTCGAGAGGCAACATTTCTTTTCATTAAAGTCAATGCCAAATAGTTTGGCAGTAAATACACTGACATATTGATGAATATGTGTCGTACATTTATTACATATACCTACAAATAATAACCTGCATTCATTATTTCCATAAAATATCAATCAATAAAACAAAAGATACGTATCAAAGATTCCTGAATGTACATGGGGCGATTGGTCGTAATTAAATAAACTAATTACACGTTCATTTTCTTTAT
>JAOUZG010007547.1:54296-66945 GCA_026289955.1 Argiope argentata | reverse complement strand
ACCCGTTGACCTCCTAAAGTATTTTTTAACTATATCTGCCTGTGAGTAAGAAACCCAAAAATGAAAAATTAGATTAAGAAACTATGATAATTTTTGACTAAATAGCAGATTAAATTAAAAATATATCCAAAGAATTCTAAACTAATACTATTTAACCAGTAACTGCCGTTTTGAACATTTCCATTCGAACTCTCAGAAATAGGAGGAGCTAGATAGATGAAATTCGGAATGCGGTAATATTATTAGAATTGTAAACACTTTACGGAAGAATACAATAAATGACTCGTGATCTTTTCATGCATTTCTATTTAATTGCGGTAAATGAAATAAGAAACAAGTTGAATAAATAGTTTTTAAATGGTTTCAAAGTTAAGTCTGTATATCTGTGTCAAAATTTAAACGAAAGTAATCTAGGAAACATGCCTCAAAATGCATTTATATTTTTCCTTCCCTTCAATGAAAATTAAATACAAAATTAGGTTCGAATCAATTCGGAAAGATATACGATACATTTTTTTAAAAATTTCAAATGTAAAATCAAAGAGTATACAAAAATTTCTTCAAATTGTAGAATATATCCTTTTGATTAAATACAATACGTACGTTTTGTTATCGAAACAGATATTTAACCCTATCAGATACTAGGAATAATGTCCAGAACCAGATAAATACTTTACAACTCATACTTTAAATCATTACAACTATTCGTGTTATAATCTCCAAATTAATTCATGATTTATGATTTAGATTCATGATTTAATTTCCAAATTATTAGGATTGCATTGTTACAGAAACTAATCCAATGTGAATACATAAAGAGATCTGATAGAGCAAAAAAATTTAGAAAGTTTATGAAATATCATTTATAAGCAAATAACTATCACACTGTGAGTTAAAAATAGCGACATTTTATTCATCAAGGTTTTCCAATCGTTAAAGATATGCATTTTCAGGGATTCAACGATGTATCCATTTTGTTTCATTTCTAAGGATTCTTCCAAAAATTCAAACATTTGAAAAAAATAATACCTCCGGTATATCCATAGTTCAGATAATAAATACAATAAATCTTAAGAAAAGATTTTATAAACCATTTTTGATATAAGTAATTTATATATAAAGTTTTTCTATTTTCATAATATTCTTTTCCTTGTAAGATATGCATAAAGAGTCGAGAAAAAAATCAAAATATTTCAGAGATAGAATTTTTAGAAATTTATCGAGAAGTTTTTACAAAAAATTGAAATGGTAATAAAAGACACGACTTCCTATTTTTTAAAAATAATATTCGGTTTCGTTCACCTCAAAGATACAAAATATAAAAAATAGTTTTAAAAAATTCCTTTAGAATAAAAAATCATGAAAAATTATCATATTTTCATAAAAAAAATTTAATGAAATATTTTATTTATATTATTTTAATTATGGTTGATTCAAAGATTTAAAACAAGATTCTTCATAAATCTTCAGGTATAATCTTGATTTATATTCCAAAACCTCACTTGGAAATAAGCCAAACATTTTTTAAAAAAACAAAACACCCTTTGTTTGCTTAATAAAAGTAAGTTGTTTCTTTTAACTTTTATTTATTATAGAAAATTATTTTCCAAATTCGGAGGTAATATGGAAAAAAAATAATAAAGTGAGGTTCGTTTTCATTTCCTTTTTGAAAAAAAAAATCTGAATTTCTAAAAATTCTTTTTGAACTACAAATCGAAAATTTTTTGGGTTTATAGAGCTTGGCACATTCTCAATATATTTTTTAAGTATTTTTGGGAGATATTTGATAGTATTTTATCGTAGGCTTCAAATAACATTACTTTTCTAAGAAAAATAATTTTAAAATTTATTTCCAATTTACATTCATTTAAATTGTTTAAAATACAATTTTATAAAACCAGAATTCCTTTCTCAATTTTAATTATCTCCTTTTTTATTTTACATTTTTTTAAAAACAGAAATGCCAGACTATGTATGAAATTCATGCTACAATTCATTTGAATACAAATTTTTTACGGTAATAACTGACAAAAAAATTAGGAAATTTATTATTGTTTCACTTTATTTAATGTAAAAACAAACGAAATAGTTTCTGAAATTTAAAAGATAAGTTTGTAAAATTTTGTTGCAATAAGTAGATGGTTAATCATAAACTACTCCACCCGATCCGAAGACGTTCATAAAAAATCTAAATAATTGGAGCACCACTATAATCTTAGGCACAAAATACGGTTCAGTTAAAAAATTTAAAAAAAAACATTACTGCCCACTGTACAAACTCTTCGATAGGAGGTACGTTCCGTCATCAGTAAAGGTTAGTAGACCCGACATCCTTGTTTTATCCTACCAGTGTGGTGTGATCCAATCAACATATTTTCAGCTCTAAATCTGAAAAAAAGAATTGAAGTAGAAAGATCTGAATTGAAATAAAAGATAAGGATAGTATAATAACTGATAAAATAAATATCGATTTGGTTATTTGAGCCCTGGGTAATCTACTTTGCTTTTATATTGCAATATCATAAAAATTTCACTGATATTATAAAAATTTCACAGTGCATTTCACTGATATTTGAATATATTTATTTAAAAATATATACTTTGGTTACTTTTGTAAAGAAAATTACCAATATCAATGAGTCAAAAACATAAGTAATGTGAATATTCGAACAGAAATATGTAATATATCAAATTAAACTCATTTAAAAAAATCGATCGACATTTTGCAAATTAACATTTTATAATCTGAAGTGGAAACAAAATTCATATTACTTAAAATGAGTTTGCTAGGTATTTTTAGCCTATAATCGTGTATTGATATAAAAATAATTTAAAACCATTTGTAAGTTTAATTATAAAACACAAAATAATCACTTTTTACAAGGAAAAATTTTGTATCAAGATTAGATTTATTTTAAAAAATTAGTTAGCATCATTGGGAATGAGGAAAATGCGAATCTATAAAAAGTTTTCTTCACTCCTCGTATATTTCCAAATAAATTTTCTATGAATATCTCATTTCTGTAAAAAAAAATGTTTAATTATTTCCTTTGTCCAGCCATCGACAAGAAAGAATATTTAATTATGACTTTCAACTTAATTTTTTATTAATTTTCTTAATTTTTTTGAAGTTTTTCATGTTATAATTTTATTTTATTTATAGCACCACTTATTATACTTCTATTGTTCTGTTAAAAATCGGATATATTTTAATCATATAATTATGGATTTATTTCATATTTAGATTAATCTAAAATTCTTCTAACAAATTTCAATTTTATCTTCTTTATTATCTGTATAAAAAAGTGGTCCCATGAAAAGAAATCATGCAACAATATTTTACAAAAAAAAAGCCGTTGTGAACTGACAGACATTTAAAATTTAAATCGGGAAAAAAACTTTTTCATAATTTAACTGCCCAAACACTGGAAATTTTGTATAAAGAGAAATTCATTTTAATATAAATTCTATTTAAAAATGAATATAGCAATTACATACGGCTATAACTATTTAATAAAAAATAATGTATCAATAAGGTTAACACATACTGTTGACGTAACATCAAAATTTCTTTACGTTAAACAATATTCAGCGAATCGGAAATCTGCACATGCGCGAGTTAGTGAAAATTACGAGTCCAAATATGACATCCTACGATTATTATCTATAGAGTTATATAAAAGACAATATATATGTGCTTCCCATGTCCAAAGCAATTGAAGCACTCAAAGTACGCATTTGTAATGCACTTGCGCCGATGACTGCAGACATGCTTCAGAATGTAAGGACCGAAATGTACTGCCACCTAGATATTGTTCGTGTGACCAAGAGAAGTCACATAAAACATCTATGACGCATGTTTACATAAATTTAAAGTTCCGTCTATTATATGTGTTAATCTTATCAATTAATTATTTTGCATTAAATAGTTATAGCCGTTAGTAATAGCTATATTAATAAGAGAATAAAGCTAATAGCTAATATTTATTCTCTTATGAATTAGCTAAATAGCTAAATTCATAAGTGAATAAATTTAACCCTATATATAAAAAGGGAATAAAGATAACGAGGAAATAATGAAATGAGAAATATATATATATCCAAGCATAAAAACAGTTGTATTATAACTAGCATGGAATGTTTCAGTATATTTAAATTAAAATATTTAATCAAATATATAAATTACATATATAAAAATCTTTTTGAGATTTACTTAAATAAAGAATATCTCACATTCTACAAAACAGAATATTGCAATTTAGAAAAAAAAAAAAAAAAAAAAAAAAGGGAGAAATTTCATGTTTTTTGTGAAGGACCATCTATCCAATACTTCCCTTTTAATATAATTTTACTTTTTAAAATAATGTATCTTGAAAGAGACTAACGTTGTTGAACAAAATAAATTAGGTTTTCTGATATAATAACGGGAATAACCAATAACGTCTGGCACTTCAAAGAAATTAAACAACTCCAAACTATTTATTTCCCAAACATTGTGAAATTATGTCTCCGATTTAAATAGTATGTCTCTATTTTGCATATAAATTAGGTGTTGCTAATTAAACGAAAGAAGAAAAAAACATATTCTTTCTGAAATAATTTAATTTCCTTTTTTCATATATTTTCATTTCTCAAATCATAATTTGTCTCGAAATTTAAAAATTTTCTTAATTTTTATACACATATAGCTATTTTCACGAAAATTTTATTTTTAAAGTGATTCTTGAGACGGATCATAGACGACATTCAACTACTGCCTACAGTTAATTCCTCACCACTCAGTTTTCTTATTAAAAATACTTTTTTTCATTTCTGCTCTTTTTGAGTTTAAACATCAAAGCAATTTTCTGACGAAATTATGCAACCCTCGAAAGAAATATCCAAGAATGGCAAATTTCCATATATATTAGCCACCCAATTTAAATTTACTACATCAGTGTATAAAACTTGATAAAAGGAATAAAAAGTATTCAAAACAATAAGAGTCGCGATTGTTTCCTTTGCAGCGCATTCATCTATTTTCATATTCTTGAACAGAGTTTCAACGATTACAGAGGAATGTGTTACTCTTCGTGCCTTTTCCCCAGTGAAAAAAAATGAATTTATTTTCTGCGTTTATTAACTTTTCTCAAAATATTTCTCGTTTATGTGAATGATCTGAATAAAACAAAATGCCTTTATGTCATCTTTAAAGTCACGATTTTCCATGGCTTCTAGGAAACTTTTCTTTGGACTAATTCTTTTACGCCACCTGATAATAGACTGAAAATAATTCAGAAAGTGCATTTCTGAAATAAAGATAATCTTAATTTGCAACTTTGGTAAAAATTACAAGTTAGCATTAGACTTAATTTAAATTTCTTAGTCTTATTAAAAGTTATTATTTATGATCACGATATTTTAAGGCAGTATAAAATTCGTTATTTATCTTAAAATATTTGTGTATATAAGATCAAACTAGTAACGCTTTTAGGTATCTAAATTTAAATCAGAAATTTAATCCTACGAGTCAGGAAATTTGTAGCTTTCTAATATTGAAATCGAAATCTCCGAGTGTGTTTTTATAGTTATATTAGAAGTTGAAAATATAATTCAAATACTTTTACTACTAAAAGGATTCTTCACATTTTAATATATTTATTGATGGTAAATATGAAACAAAAATAGAAGAATTTACTGAAGGAACTGCTTCTACTTCTAGTTATTCTAAATTGAAATGTTTAACATTTTAGAAAACTTCTATTTCGAAGTAACATAATACTATTTCTGGGTAAATATAATTCTATTAAACTTCCTAGAAGCTTTTTTAGTACAGATATCGTATTTTCTAAAAGCTTATCGAAGTAAAGTCTAATTCTAGAGTTACAAAAAATGTACATTTTTAGATCAGCACTTAATATAAACTTCATATAAAATTAGAACTCTTAGTTAATAGATTTCAATGTAGTATGAATAAATTAAAATCATTTTAATCAGCAGAATATTGTTCTTTTCTATTGTTTTAATTATAAATAAAATTAAATGATACAATAAAAATTAAATGAAAATTCATCCTAATTCACTTGCATTAAATTTTGTACTTTTGTGTTTATTTACCAACTGCAAAAGTTTTCTTTAGTTTCTCATCTTTTAAATTATCTATTATTATAGGAGTCAGTATTCTTCAGTTAGTTATTATGTAAAATGTCTTCTTAAATAAAATGTCTTATGTAAAATGTTCTTATGCAAATGTTCTTAGGTAAAATGTCTTCTCCTCTTCATTAAATGTACAAACTTCTTATTTTGTACATTTTAATGGAATAAACAAAACAAATTATGATGAAACGGAATAATCCGTTGGTGTAAGATTCATATATAGTCAAATGAATGAAATGATATAGATTATAGGCAACAAATAATGTGCATTCCAACAATCCGTAGTTTTTAAAAAAAATCATAAAAATATATAAAAAGTTATACTAAAGAAAACTGGTTTCGAAATAAATATTCAATTCATATGTTTCTTGGGGGGATATAGGGGCATCTATAGGAATTTCGTCAAAAAATTGCTATTGTCGGCATTATAAAGAACCAGTAGACTGAAATTATGCATAATAGACTGCAATTTATAAATCTGTATGCGTTCAATAAATCAACAAATTCTTATTTGAAAAGCTAAAATCCTGTGTTAAAATGTTAAAATCTGAAGTGAAAAAGTGTTTAATTAGAAAATAATAAATAGATAATAATAATGTTTAATTAGATACAGCAAAACTTTATTACTAAAGCATTTTATTAGAACTTGAAACCGCATGAGAATATTGGCATGGGAAGAATATTAAAACTGCATGGAGATCTTTAACATTATCAGAGTTAATAACTTTGTTAAGCTGATTAAGCGATCTAGCATTCTGAAAGATCAATATAGCTGAACTTCGTTCATCATCTGTGCCTTCTGATGTTGCTGGCGTTATTACTGTTCTGTAATGCATTGTTGCTTGTTTTGGAGACCATGCCGAAAACTTCTTGTTATCATAAATATGTTAAAAGACACAGATAGCTTATAATTTTTCAATCACTCATAAATCATCAATCATTTTTTTGTTTCGATATATTTCGCATTCAATAAAAAACATCACGTATATAATATAATTACTTCTCAAACTATTTTTCAATTTCATCATTTTTCAATTCTTTTTAAACTTTTGATCATACATTATATTTATTTCTGCATTTTCAATTTACTTATCAACCCAATTATTTTTTTTTATATCTACACTTACGAAATTCGAAAGAAAATTTATTAATAATGAATGCATGAAATATGGTTAATATTCAAACTTCTACAAATCTTATAATTGATGGAAAAAGTTCACTCACGGGAAAATTAAAATTCTAGAAAGAAGTATCATCTATAATAATCCACTTTTCCTCATAAAGGTGCACAATAATGCTCCGAGAATTTTTGAAAAGTGATAAATTTAATCGATCATATTTTTCACCAAAGATTCTGGAATAAAAAAAAATAAGACCTATGACATTCATCCCAGATATAAAGTCTCGAAAAGCTCGCTCTTGGCGGATTGAATAGGCAAGAATAAGGATACCGAAATACTGAATAAACGGGCCTGAATTTTTGGAGGCGAAAAAATGAAACAAGGAATAAAAAGATTCCAAAGAATAAAAAAAAAATGTTGAGAAAAAAGGAGTCTTTGGCAGCTTAAAGTCTTTTTAAACAGAGAGTGTTCTGAATACTTGAAAGGATAACCACTTTTTACATTATGTTGCTTACACACTTGATACTTTTTGTGATGTGAAGGTTTGGTAAAAACCAAACTACATCACATAACACTAAAATAACTCTCTAAGATCCTAACAGTCCTGAACGCGGCTTATTTTCGAACACCAGAATAAAGTATCTTATGGTCGACAAAAAAACGAGTTTTTGTTGGTTTATTAGAATTAAGAAATATAATTACACCTGAGCGATAACTCTTTGATCTCTCATGAATGGTAAAATCTTGAGAAAAAAAATAAGAACTCTCTATTTTTTAGCTATATATTTTATAAACATCTCACTGAATTATTTTTTGTGTGTTATGTGAAATAGAATCGCTTAGTTTCTTCCTCTTCTTTTTTTATTTCTGAAAATAGATTTGTTTCTCATTGGAAATTTTTTTTAAAATGCCATCCTATAATAAAACTGATAACCATAAAAGTGAAGAAATATGTGATTTTATAATTTACATTAAATTAAGTTTAATTATTTATTGATCGATTTCTAGACATGATTTTACTTAACATTCCTGATTAGGACGGATAATTTATTGATATTAGGAACAAATTAACCTTTGCACTCAGCGATTAATTAAAAAACGGTAAAAAAATGCGAATCAATGATAAATTATGTTTATACTTTGGTATGCTATTTTCATGAAAAATAAATCTAAATGATAATATTTCTAATTCGAGATAAGCTTATATTAGTATTGTTAACAATGCCATAATGAATACCACTGATTAAAGACTTTATAATGACAATTTAAATTAAAAATTCGTGTTCTAATTGAAAAAATTTCAAACAACTTTACCTTTTTTATATAGTATTTACCAAAGTTTTCTTCAATTTTTCTTCTTTTCTTCAACTTTAAAATTTTTGATTTTTTTAAAATTATCAATATAACTTTTGCGTTATTCGTATGATTAGACTTGATTAGAAGTTAAGAATTAATGATTATGACGTATGATTATCGTGATTAGAAGTTAAGAATTAATTTTTTTACGCCAAATGATGATTTTAATATTATTCTTTATATTTAAAATACACTTAATCAATTATTTGTTTTGATTTTTAAAAATCTCGAGGTCAAAATGGAATTTTATTATCTTTCCAAAATTGAAAATGTAAGTAAAAAGTACTGATGTTGTTGCGATATATCAGAGTTATCCAGTGGATGAAAATGTGAAAAATTGTGTGATTCAGAAATCTAATAATAATTGGTGTATAATTTACATCTACAGATTTCAGCGATTATATCATTTCATATCAAATATTTAATTAAAAGTGAATATGATGATGAATCTAAAAAAATTAAAATAATCTTTTCAAAAAATTCAAAAAAATGTGATATATTTCTATTAATTTCTTCCAGTTATACACTAGTAATTATTTCGGATAATACAGAATATCAGTATTACTTTCTTCAGAATTTAGTCGAGTTCGTGATTCTAGAATTTCCTGACCCTGTCATTCTTAAAACAATTTTGTTCAAATTAATTATAAAGGGTGTTCTGGTTATGTAAAGTAAATGATTCAAAAATTGGACAATAATTCTTTCAGATTATTCGCCTGACATTAAATAATTAAAAATATATGAATAATTTATTTAAGTTTTTTGAAATACTTTACCCCAAAATGTATATATGAAGAAATATATGATGACTAATGTCATTTTTTCTTGCAGAATGCATTCCAGTTCGCTTCGAGTACCTGGGAGTGCCAGGATTCGTTCTTTTGGGTGAACCTGTGTGGCTGGATTGTGGTTATGAGTTGGAAGGAAACGAACTGTATTCCGTGAAGTGGTACAAGGACAATGTTGAGTTTTACAGATACCTTCCAAGTGACAATCCTTCCGCCCTTATGTATAAACTAGATGGAGTCTACCTTGATGTAAGTAAATTTGGCATCAAGTAATTCCTTCAACTACCAAATCAATATCCAATTTTTATCAGTTTCGTATTAATGGCAATTAAGATGTCCAGGGCAACTAAAAAATTAATAATTCCTTAAAAATTCTTTAAATTCTTTTGAAACTCTTACATATTGCCTCCGCTAAAGATGGTGCCCCAGAACCCCTTCAGTGTCTCCCGTAATATGTCTCTAACTGAGACTAATTCCATTTTGAAAGAGGTTACATAGATAGCATGAATTATAAGTGAAACTAGAGAAATCTTGTTGGAAACATACCAACTATAGAGGCTAAGATAATAAAGGAAGATATAATAATGTTTAATCATCTCACTTCCATTGAGGTGGTTTGAGGTCCTTTGAAAATTTCTAGTTATCCTCCACTAATGCTGATTTCGGGTACCTGTTGACTTTGAATAGGAGGTAGGTATGAAAACGGGCTACTCTTCAAAATACCATAAGAGATCTCTATTATCTCTGACTATAGCGACTTTTTCACAACTCTCTACTTAAATTAATGTATCACTCTTCATTCTAGAAAACAGCAATTTGATTAGATTCGAGTTTACTTTCCATAAAGCATGCCTGAAGGTTTGGTAGAACAAAGCTAACGTAATTATTTCTTTGGGAAACTTTGTTGTTCTGGATAATGAAAATAAATTAAATGAAAGTTAAAACGGTATAAATTTTTTTGTCTAGTTTTTGGATTGCTTTCTCTTAGCAAATTCAATTTTGTTGTAACGCTATAATTTAGCACGGGATAGCCCTTTAAATAGGGCGTTGGATTGCCACTTGTTGCGTTACATACAGACTCGAACCCACCACCTTTCCTTGTGCGTTGGCACGCGTGCATTAATTATGTGATTGTTTTTCATTTCAATCTGTTCGAAATAAAAATTTTAAGATGAATGTCTGAAATATGTAAGAGGTTTTTCCTAATTAGTAGCATCTTAAAACATGTTGCTGCTCAAAAATAAATGAAAGTAATATTAATTTAAAAACAATCCTATTTTAGTAAAAACTGTATATTTTAATATAGAAATTCTTATTAATGATCTTTTTAAAAGTTGATTTTAGAGCTTTCAGATTTCCAAACATAATTATGCTATACATATCTGAAGGTGAATTAAATATCCATTATATTATGAAGTAAAATTCAGAAATCCTTTTTTTCCAAGATACAGAAATTTCTAGTTCCCTTAATTCTGTGAAAATATGTCTTTCCTTTATATGAAAGCAAAGGTGCTGCATGTAAGACGAAGTATTTGAAAGTCGTTGCTGCAACCAATATCTTATTTTATGTAATACATAGTGCCGATATCTATAGAACCATTAAATGGGTGAAATATTAAAGCACACCGGTTTCATGAAAAAAAAAACAACGATTCATCTCTTACGTTTCTATGAAAACGAAATCCTTTTAGCATTATTTATTTGAGAAATATTTATTTAATGGCTCCTGTGGACTTCTGTGTCACATTATGAATTTATATGTTTTATTATTCTGAAACTTAACAACAAAAAAAACTTATTTAATCGTAGCTAATTTTTTAATCTTGTATTTTTAAATGAGCAATTCTTGTATATATGTATATTATATAAATAATTATTTCGTTTACCTCGTAAACGGCTCTAACAATTTGGATCAAATTTTATATTTAGATGAGGTTTTAATTTTTAAGTTTATCTTTATAGGTGACATTCCCAAAAAATTGTGACTTTACTAAAAAAAAGATTATTTTTTAATAATTAACAGTAAGTTTTATTATAAATAACTATAAGTTAACTTCTGAAGTGAGCGCAACGTAGTTGAATGCTAATAATAACAAAGCTTCGGCGTGTGTGGCGGGTCTGCGGTTGGAGTCGCACTTTTTGCTTTAATTTTACATATGCATTTATATTTTATATTTTTGTTTTTTAAGTTGCTGTTGTTATTAGTGGCACTTGCCATGAACAGGCTTTGCCGAAGCATCACCGAATTGTAGGCCGGTAAGAGTGTCTCTTGTTTTGAAGTAGCGTCAACTAGGGTCATGAGTACGACTTAGCTACACACTCATCACAATCGCTGGACAGCCTCATTTTATAGGGGGCACATTCACACACCTTACAGGTAGAACACAGAACAACAACCATGTTTGAGTCGGGATTCGAACCCATGGCTCCCAGTGTTCAGGAAAGACTCGCTACCCTTATGCCAGGATGCCGGCACTTTGCAAGTGAATCTATATTGAAATGTTTCATGGTTAAAAACGTGATTTTGCACATACACAAAATAAAATATAAACGCTTTCTTATAAGTAACTATTGGAGCTTCTTTCTATCTGCTGTCATGCTTACAATGTCATAGCGTCATCTCGAATCCAATTTCCCCATGGTAAAACTGAGTATAAGTTCAAAAACGTACGTAATGATAGATAAACGGTAAAATTTAGGCATTTAATACAGCATATTGTTTCGAATAACATGTAAAACCATTCGCAATCATGATTTTTAAAAATTTAAATGGCTAGTGTATATATAGGTAAGACTGAAAAATATTCATATGTAATCAATATATGATTCGTGTCTAAATATTTTCTCCGAAAAAACACGATTTTAAAACACAACACTAATAATAATAATGATAAAACTTGGCGGGATAAACTCAGTCTCTCTGATATAATAGCTTAATCAGGAATTTTTATTCACAAACAGCATGAAGAAGTTTTTTACTACAAAAGGGAAATTGTAATTTGGAACATTGCGTTTTTAGGATTTTCTTATAAATGCGATTTGGTTTTCAAACATTACTTCTGTTTAGGTTGAGAAATAGGTTTAACCGATTAGGAAAGAAGGGTTTATTTATCGTGAACATTTTGCATTTTTCTTGATTAACACTAAATTTACGGATTTTTATATACCTATTTTCACCGAAGTGAGCGAAGTGGCCTAGCGCCAACTAGGGCCAAGAGTACGACTGAGCTACACACTCACCACATATGC
>JAOUZG010007547.1:41170-54196 GCA_026289955.1 Argiope argentata | reverse complement strand
AGTGTTAATTGATGTACTTGAATACAGTCAGTAGTATAAAAATATCAGCATGTTTATGGCATTTAATTGAATATTTTATGATAAACGCGACCAAAAAAACCATTCGAAACCGAAAGATGAAAAATTTTCTAGCCGAAACCAATTTTGTTTTAATTCAAAGATCCTTCTTTCCGTTTTGGTGCGATTCTTTTAGAAGGAATTTAAATTGTATTCCTATTTCTATAATACTTTAAAAAATCAAAGTTTTAAACTTCAGTTCTCGTTCGAGTTCTAAAATTTGCTTTTATATATGAAAAATTTAATTAATAAGAAAACCGTAAAAGATTATTTTTAAATAATTAATTATTTGTTTGGTTTGAATGATCGGCAATTCTTTTTTTTTATCAACGATAAAGGGAAAATGTATTTTTATTTATTTAGAACAGAAATTAAATGCGATTTTATCAAAAACCTAGAAACAGATTTTGATTGAAGGAAAAAAAAAGAATGTAATGAAATATAGATTAATATAAAAATTACAATTTAAAAAGGAAACTTTTGGTTTACTGCATAATATATTATACCATTATAAATATTAATGATTTATCTACTGCTAGAAGTAAGGGTTGAAAAAGGGAATTTTGTTTTTTTTACTGACTAGAAAAATAAATTATTTAAATTTTAATAATGTAATGAGTGCGGATATACCGTTGTATAATGGCAATATTCTAAATTGCAAAATGTTATTTAATATTAATGGTTTCTGATTAAGAAGAATCAATTCTTTGAATATGATCCTTAAAAAAATTGCAATTTATCCACATATATTTAAAAAAAAATTCAGTACTTTTAAGATGAAGATTTTAAAATCTTTGTTATGCTATTTTTCCAAGAATTTGGAATTGTATTGAAGGTTGTAGAAAAATTTGAGAAAGAATTAATTTGACTATAATCTATATAAAAGGAATCGTTATACTAAAATATATTTAATTGTTTCGATACATAATTCATTGTTAATAAAATAGTAAGCATTATTTATTATTTTTTTGTTATTACAGGATTTACCATAACATCTATACATAGTATAAAATGAAATCTCCTGAAAGCGTCTGTATGTTTGAACCACACAACCAGAGAAATAGTTAATGGATATTGGAAATATTTAAACAATTTTGCAGAGTATTAAATCGGGAAGGGTTTCGTGCATTAAAATCATATCAAAATAAAAAAAGGGAGTTTTATAATTGCGATTGTGACTTATACACGTATGCGCGAAGACCTCAAACTACACATGTGCAAATAGTAAGACTTGTAGTATGCATATGCGATGCATTCCTTTGTTTACGCCTGATTTTAAACATCGATTCAAATCTCATTGAGCTAAAAAGAAGTAAATCCAACCTTGACGGGAACAAATTAGCCAAAAAGCTTCACTTGTTGCACGATAAGGGAAATGAAAAGGAAGGATACTTACGGTTAGCGAATATCAGAGAAATAATGTCCACACTTTAGGAAGGAGAGTCTTTTGATAAGTGAAATAATCGTCTTCCTTTAAAACGCACTGCAACTGAATTGCGAAGACAGAATGAATCTTCTGAGGAGCGAAATGGTGGCCTGTATTTGATATACGGACAAATCATGTTTTTACTTTTTTAACAGACTAAATATTTCTGTATGTGCGCTTAAAAAAAATTTGTAGCTATTTTTGATAATTTCTAATTTATTAATTATTTTATTAATTATTATAATTTATTTAATATTACGTGACATGTCCATGTCCAATCGAATGGAGGCTAGACTTAAGATCCTAGCTAATTATTCTTCTTGGATTCTATGGCACGGGCAACGCCGTGCGGGTACTGCTATAGTATCAAGTTGGAAATTTGAAAGTGAATGTGTTCAACGTTCTTTTAAGTATTTAAATCCTTTTGAGGGTCTACATTGACTAATAATAATTAACCAATACAATGAGCATATATAATGCATCCCTTATATAGTGGTCAGACCCAATATGAAATATGTATGCAGTTTAATTGGGAATTTTTCAGAAACTTATCTTATTTGAATATATAATGAATATACATTTTTATAGTATTTAAACCCATTTGAGTGTCTACAACTGACTAATAATTATTAACCAATACAATGAGCATATACGATGCCTCCCTTATATAGTGATCCGATCAAATATGAAATATGTATTCGTTTTCACTGGGCATTTTTCAGAAACTTATCTTATCTGAATATATAATGAATATATATTTATATAAAATATAAAAAAAATATTGAAGTATTCACATATTTCTTAGAAAAATACATTTTCATAAAACTTTAAATATATTTCTAAACACTGGGATGGTTCTTTGTAAAAATACATCGTGAGGGAATATTCAATTCCTTTTCATGCATTAAAATATTTCTTATTTTCATTAAAGCAGAATTTAAAAACATTTCCCATGGAGTGAATATATGATACTTCTTTTTTAATGTTTACCCATTGGCAAAAACATTTGAAACTAAAAAAAAAAATCTTTAAATAAACCAACAGTGGATCGAACGAAAAAAAAAATCAATTGGCATTTTCTGGGAAAAACCCTAACGAAAGATGATGACCTTAAGATTTTTAAAAACATTTTTTTAAACATTTTCTTTGATTCCACAAAGGAAATATAATGCATCGTTTCTAAATTGCATCAAAGCTAACTGGAATTTAAAATTCTAAGAAAAGTTAATCTTATTTCCTATGAGTTTTTACTTGTATCTATGTCTAGTGATGTTTGAAATGTAAGACTTCAAGTGTCACTTTAATATTTTTCTAAGACAGAAAAAAAATGGAAAAAAATTGAACTGAGAAAACGTTTTAAAATGTTTTCTCTCTTTTTGCTCGTTGAAGATGTTTTTATCATCTGGAATGATTTTATAGAGATGTTTTTCTGTCTTATGCACGTCATGAAACATTTTAATGAATTAAAAAGTAAAAGAAGGGGATTTGAAGTGAATTTAATGTCGAAATCAAATAGTTTTTTGCCTGTTTTTGAAAGATTTGTATTAGAAAAAAAATGATATTAAAATTGTCATTTTTTGAAGGTTATTATGTTCAAAGTTTTTTCAGAAGTCATTAGTTTAGTCGGTACATCCAATTACTTTTTATTGGTAATCTGGAAGTTAAATGTTCTTTAAAACGCTAATAATGCTTATTAATCTTCAATTTTGTTTTCAGCTTTTTTAAATCTTTATTACTAGACAACGTATCAATTCTTTGAAATTTTGGTAAAAGAACCACAGTGGGCTTTTCGTTTATAGAAAGAAAGAAAGAGAAGAAATAAGTTCTACTAAATATAAATCATGTTATACGTTATAACTACTAACGGATAAATTTATATAAGTTCAAATATATTTCTAATTTGAATTTGTGTTTTTTGTTGATAAGATGTTTCTTTTTTACAAACTGTCATTTCTTCGACTTTCATACGAACAACAAATAAATCTATGCAAATAAAGAAAATATCAGGATCTATGTAAACTAAATATTACTGGTAAGATGTTGCTTTTTAAAAACAAAATTCTTCGACTTTAATTCGAACGACAAATAAATCTATGCAATTGATTTTCTAAACAAATATCAGAAACTATGAAAAAGGAATATTGTGGGTAAGATGTTACGTTTTAAAAAATGCCATATCTTCCTCTATCATGCAAACAACAAATAAATCTATGCATTTGATTTTCTAAAGAAAATATTAGGGTCTATGAAAACGGAATATGGTTGATGAGATGATGTTTTTAAAAAACTAAATTCTTCGACTTTCATATGAACAACAAATAAATCCATGCAATTGGTTTTCTAAGCAAAATATCAGAAACTATGAAAACGTTACATTCTTCTTGCGAACAATATGGAACTGTTTATGAAAATATATGGTGATTTTTTTGTTGTACAAATTCAATTTATATAGGATTATGTTATATGAGAGTTCGCTGTTTGAGATGAAAAATTACCTTTCTGCATATAATTAAAAAATTATAAATATTGTAGATGATGAAAACAGTCAATTTGTACTTATTGCAGGCTTAAAAGTTTAATCTTTATTATTTTTTCTCATTAATATATCTATTTCAATTTTATTAATCTCTTTCAAACGCAGACATTTATTTCATTCTTTCAACAGTTAAATACAGAGTCTTAGATTAGTAAAAAAATTACCACAGCTTTCCAAAGATACTTAATTAATCAATGAATTCTTGTAGTGTAATCTTAATGCACTTTAAAGCGTCACAAAACGAATACGACCCTTCGAGCAGAATCTTTAAAAAAGTAAAATATTAAATATATTTATGAGATTAGAATTACCTTAAACGCGAAACTTTTTACTTAACTAAGCAAATTACATTTTCAGAAATTAGTCCTTAATATTTCCGCTATTGCGATAACAAAATTTATAATAAAATAAGCCATATATGCTATTGCCATATGTTTAGATGAATCTCAAATTTCGTGAATGCCGTTAAGGATTTAGTTAATTTTGATTCTCAAATTTTAAGAACAAATGCACCATCAATATAGAGTCTTATAATTGTCTGCATAGTATTCAGATCTTTTCTTTTTGTTTGCACAATTTTAGTTCTCTTCAATAAGAATATTTAAAATTCCCAAAAGAGCCGGGATATCCTGGTTATTTGAGCGTTGAACGCGCATTCCTTAAGTTGCAAGTTCGAACCTCGCCGGTTGAAGATTCTCCGAGTGTGTTTGGGAAATAGGTCAGATGTGATCGGTCCAGATCCAAATTACGATCAGTGGATGAATGATTGAAAATGCATGAATGAAGTCCTCTCCATTAAAATGGGTTGTGACGTGTGTGTAGCTTAGGAACTCTTTGCCCTATTTTGGCTCCACTGAAAAACGGGAGACGCTCAATCGGTTTAAATCACTGATACGCTAGTCAGCGGGCTTTAATTAGTGCCATAACTAACAACAACAAAGCTGCCACCAACATAACATAGTCTTGGCAGGTACTGAATGATACTAAATCTCAATTTAGCTAAACTTACCATAATGTATTAAAAACATTTTTTGCTAATAGCATCAATCATGAAATTCCATTGATCAGATATATTTTATTCATTAACATGGACGTATGATGAAATGAGAACGAACATAATTTTTAAAAAATAAAGTACAGCCAGGCAATAACACACATATTAAGTACGGCATTGCTAGATATAGTCACAATATTTTTTTCACATTGAAAAAACATTGTGATGTGCTACGTAAGGCTTAAGGACATTGAGTACTTCCGTGTCTAAAAAATGTTCTTCAGGGGTTTTTTCTTTTTATTTTGAAAAATTTCTTTTTAAAATATTTGCCAGGATGAAAACTTAATATTTCGTAATGTAGAGTTAGAATATAATTCAATTAGCCTGCACTTCATCTATTTTTCTTCAGTTAAGAGAACTCTAAGAAATATAACAAAATACTTAGACAGTTTTACATTAGTGGATACATATAGACAGAGTTTCATTTTCAAAATGTATAATCCAAAGATGAAATATCCCTCATGCTGAAACGAGTCGTTATTATTGTTGTTATTTTCGGCTTTTCAACGGAAGGAGGGGTGTTGTGGCCTCTGAGGGTATGGCATAGGTATACTCTATCCCGGCCGAAGCCATTCGGATATAACGATGAGCTGCCGCAAGGCAAACCCCCACCGAGCACGGAAGTGCAGGTTAATCAGCTTAATTTTCATAAAACAATTCAAAGAACCAGATCGGAAAGAAATGAGCATCCGAGAGCACAAATCTGATTTCTTGTACAAATTTGCCACAAACACATTATACGGGGTGGAATTAATTCATGCATTTCATTCTATCAACCACAGATGGCAAGTTAGATCTGGATTAGAAAACGATCACCTCTGTTTCAGTACCCTCAGGGGCATTACTCTCTATATGGAGGACTTTGTAGAATCAACAGATTTAAAGAGCCCCGGCCACCACACGAACTCGGAGAGACTTCAGCCGGCGAAGTTCGAACTCGCAACCTAAAGATTACGAGTTCAACATTCTACAAACCAGGCTATCCTGGCCCAGTAGCTTAGCTTGTGTTGAATAATACAAAAGGATCTTAATTAATCCAATTAGTAATAGAAGAAACTTTTGATAACTGGCCTCCAATTATATTCGAAATAAAAACATAAACATTGTAGTAGTGAACTAAACACATTGCATTAAAAACAATACTATTTTCTTAGTTATTAGTAATAGTATATGCACTTATATTTTAAACTGTATATATATGTGGTGACCATTTCCAATTTTTGTGCAATCCATTATTTATCGAGTCTTTCCAAGATTATAAAATTCGAAAGTCTCCATAAAGTCTCCGAAAAAATAAAAAGTACATTGCACCGAGATAGTTTGACACATAAATTTCATTTTTTTATCTCTCATATTTCTTTGACCACTGGTTTTATAGAGATGAACGAGCAATTTATAATAAAAATTATATGCGTATAAAGTAAATGCAGCCTATAACAGCTATCCCCCTTTATAGCCCAACTTTTCTTTTGTACTAAAATCTATTATGGAAAAACGTAAAAAATTATTCATTGCGAGTGCCATTGTTACAAAACACTTGACAGCTCGCATCGCAAAAAAATCCCGAGCAAATGGCTTAGACCAAGAAAAGGTAGATAGGAACGTTTCGTTCTTGATTTATGATTTCTTCCGATTCAATTTTGTTGGACGCCGAATATTTGGCCTAAAAGTGGGTTTTTGTTCAAGCTATATATTTTTTCTATCTCGTTTGAAAAAACATTTACGTATTTTCCGTCTCTACGACATCTTTCTTGGTGGCTCATTTTTTATAACCTGTAAGAAGTTTTAGTGCTCCTTATTGATTCAAACAATAGTTTTCCTATTGTTGGATTCTTGCTCCTTCCGAATGCTCTTTTTTTCCCGCTCTTTTCCTTATGCATCCAATTTTCAGAACTGTTGCTTCGGGAAAAGCATATTCAAATGCCTCTTTGCCGAATAAGGCTGCTGGTAAAATAGAAAAAAAAATGATGAATATTTAATTTTTGCCATTCAAAAGGTTATACCATCGGTGGAATGGAATGTAAAAATATTTATGCTTAGTTTATGCAAACAAAAGGAATCTAAAAAAATACTGCATTAAATAATATAAAGTAACATTAAATATATTTTGTTCCAAATGTGTTTTATTGATCTATTATTCTATAAAATAAACCATCACATATATGAGAAAGAATTTGAAATACTCCCTCAATGTTATTCACTTTTGATTTTATTTAGCGAATTGAGTGATTCTAGAATCTTAAATTTATAAAATTACACATTCATAGGTCATAAGATCCTTTTATAGCCTATTTCATTTTGGAATTTTCAAAAACAGCAATTTAATTTTCATAAAAATTAATTTATTAGATTAATTTATTTGTATGTGAAGCCGATAATTCAAAAACTATTTGAGCTAGTTGAGTGAAATTTGTTATATAAACATGAAATCAAATTTGTTGATTATTTTCAAATTTTGAACAAAATCCATTCAGAAAAAGGTCATTCTCCATCTGTCTGAATATGAGTTAACAAGATAAATATAAAATGAAGAGAATAAAGAACTTTATCAAAAATAATATCTTTATAAAATTTATTAAAAATAAATTAAGCCTGAATCAAATTAATAAAAAATGCATTGTATTAAGATAGCTCTAATGCTGCTATTACTAAAATACAAAGGAACTTTACCAAATTAGTAAAAATATTAAGTTAATATAAGCAGAAGAAATTAAAAAAAAGTACAGATGAATCCGACTTGAAGACTTTCTTTAGGGTCACTTGCTTGAATCCCTCAAGGAGGGGTTCAAGCAAGGAATTTTTTCTGTGAGGGGTCTGACTTTCGACCAAAAATATTGACCTCTAGTGACACGAAAATCTCCGGAAACTGAAGCATTAAAAATAGACCAGTATCCTCAAAAAAGTGAATAAATTATAGATAATATTTTATAAAATTTTTGTTTACGAATCCAATCAAAATCACAAACACAGGCAACAAACAAAACATAAACTATAAACTACACAAACTTTAAGATACCACAAATCAAAAACATCATTAACACAAGAAAGAAAGTACCATATTAAATGTAAGCAAAACACCAAACAAAGCAATTACACCAAACTCCTGGGTTCGTATAAACCTAATAAAAGAACATCGTCATCGTAAGTAAAAACTGAATCCATCTATTGAGTTAGTTAGAATGAACCAGAAAGTAAATTTTTGTTGCTGAAAAAGTAATAAGTTAGAAAAAAGATAAACCTTATCTCATTAAAATTTCTAAATTGAAAAATGTTTTTTCAAAATTCATTAGTAGTTAAATTTATACTGATATTATTTATTGTTTCAGTATAAGATCTTTTATTAGTGGAATATTTTTTAAATTCGGTTCAATTGTGATAAAATTCGTTTTTTGAGTTTTAATTGGAATAGTAATTACGAAGAGAGCTAGATAGATAATATTTGGTGAACGATTAACATTTAAAGTATAGATAAGTATTATATCTGGAAGAGAAACTGTTTTGGGATTGAAAAATCGGTCGGTATGTACTTTTACCAGAATGTATTCAACTGTTCAAAAAGAAAACGATTTAGTACATAAAATTTGATAAGATATTTTGTGACTTCAAATGTAGATATGTGTCAAATTATGCTTCAGTTGATCGGGAAAGAAGAATCTAAAATACACATTCAGTTTTAAGGGAATTGTTTATTATCCACATCCAAACGATTAATCAACCCCCTCCCCTCCAAAAAAACCTCACTAAAGCTCATCGTTAATCAAAGATTATCGTTCATATGTTAAGCATTCACTGAGCTGTTTTTACAACCGAAGAGAGAATTTGAGTTCTAGATATTTAAAGATAAATTTGGAAAAGCAGATGCAGCAATACTTTATGAGTGATTTTCTATTATGTATTATTATTATTATTTCGTTTGAAAAAAGATGGAATCGTTATTGAAATTACCGAATTGCTATTTGAAACTGTGAAATTAAATTGAAAAACAGATTTATCAAACTATACTTCTAGAGATGGATATATCACATTTGATAATTTGGAAATGTATTTTATTTCTGTTGCATTTAGATTAAATTTATTTCTGTGTATTTACTTTTCGTTTCTGGTGTTAAACTCTAAAACCATTGTTCGTTTATTTATCTGGTATAAATTAAACACTTCCTTTTACTTAATTTTATAGCGACATAAAAATGCTTATTTATATATTTTGAGTTATTTATGGCAATAAAGTTATATATAATTTTTTTAAATTTTACAATATTTATTAAATGCCTTTCAAAAATTATAACTGTACGACATTACAAGATGTAATTTTTATTTAGCATGCATCATTTTTCTTAAACATCCTAAAGTGGAATACTGTTGTAGCTAAATAAAAATGAATAAAACAATAACTAACTTTTTAAAACTATTCTACACTATGTACATTCCATTAAGTCTTTTTTTTTCTTTGTTAATCAAAGTAATAAAACGCAAGTAGGGATAATTATATAGTATGGAAGCAAAAGTAATTAAACAATCATTATAACCTGAATTCCAAATATTTATTTATTAGTATTTGTAAATACTCTATATTTGTCGTTGTATTTAAGATGAATAAATCTGATACATTTCTTGTGAAGGATAGGATGAAAGTGTAAACAAAACCCTCAACAGAATTATGCAATTCGAAAAGAGTGTTTCGTTATAATAAAAACGACGAAACGACAAATGATATGGAATGGGCACATTGATATTTTTATAATTCATGGCAGATTTCAATATATGAAACGGAAATCCTTAACCCCCAATAAACGTCAAATAATAATGGTAATTTCGAACAACTCTATATGGCGACCAGGTAACGTCGTAAACATGTAATTCAAACCCTTAATTAACAGTAAATCTATTTGGTAAGCAGTAAATGAAGAAAAAAGTATGAAAGTGAGGCTAAAGAAACTTTAGAAGATTGTGCATCTTAATTTATCTTGAAGTTAAATAAGCAAAAAACTTATTCACCAACACTGTATGTTTACTTTTCTTCCCTTTCATGACCTTCTACTGACCTACAAAAACAACTTAAGAAGGTCTTACTTATAAAAAAAGTAAGGAAGTTTGCGTGAGTGTGTCTTACGTGGAGTTGTTTTGGACGGCACTTGTAAATTGAGAACGTTTCTCCTAGTAAAATAGCAAGTGTTTTATTGAGTTTGTGTTTAGCATGCTTTAAGGCCAGGACACGTGGAAATTTATTGACATTTTGTTGATGTCGTTTTTAACCACCATGACATCATCCATCATATTTGTAGATATGAAAGAATATGGATCAATAATTTCCAAAATTAATCAATAAATGTTTGAAAGATGTCAGGCTTTGGAGCCATGATTATGCTGTCTCATGCATTCCAAGTGCTTATCACTGTTTGCCTAAAGGATATGTCACTATTTTTCAAAGAATATTCTGACATAATTTCGTCTGTATGAAAGTCATTTATATAAATTTGGTTTTTCATGTGATGGGAAGGATATATTAGCTTATGAGCTGATCTAAGATACTGTGCTTTACCAAGATTCAGTGTTAGTGGAATTGAGACTGTTTGATACAATGATGGAAATTTGTAGTGTATGTAGTCAACATAGTCACTTCGCCTGGTCATTATCTAAGTAAGTTTGCGCGCAGAACATTGGGATCTGGTGGATGCTGTAACATTTTGCAGTGTTTGCAATTTAGAAATTGTATCGGAAATGCATCGGCTTAGTAACATGCATTCGTAATGAACATTGACAAACACTCTATTATGACTTCAATGATTAATAGTTGGCATTCATTTGGCAATGGATTTATCGTTTATGATCAATATATCAATTTGACACGTAATCACTACAATATGTAGTTGTATTTAGAGTTGTCAAATAATATCTTTCAGAAATACAAGCGTTACTGACAGTTGAGCTATATATCCAAAGTATAGGTTCAAATTTTAGCATATATTTAGAAAAATTGAAATAATTAAAAGGAATCAAGCATTTTTTTCATGATATATATAGTTTATGTGTATCATCATGGATATGAATGATTTAGACCAATATTTGAAGAAGTAACCGCCATATTTCAGCAAAATCAAGAAAACCTTGTTGAAAAATGTACTGAGAAATATATTAAAGTGTAAAACGATTGCACTCCATGATTCCGTTCCATTTCAAATAATTTTTTCCTTTTTTGAATGAAATCCAAAGGCAGAATCCCAAAACAATTGTCTTTCTTTGCCATTTTATATTTTACTACTTTTTAAATTAATTTCTTACGTAAAACTTTTCTCTTCAAATTTTTGAATTATCAATATATATTTAAGCTACATGGTTAAAACGTTTTTAATTTTAGAAACATATCATCAAATTTTCCAGTTTTAAACTAGTTGGATTGGAATTCGAAAATGGAGGAAACCATTAAAATACTTACAAACTTAACAATAACAATGAAATATAATTAAACAAGAAAAGAGTTATCAAATTTAAAAATTTAAATATTTGATTTTTGAAGCTTTTTAGAAAGAATACATAAGGAATATAAACATATTCTGAAATCAAGTGATTATATTGAGATCAAGCTAATTCCTTTGAAACTTGCCTGATTTATAAAAGATCAGTAATTAATACCACTTTTATATAAACAGATGTTCTTCCCAGCAAACTCCTCTCGCCATGGTTCGCAATTCATTACGGTTTATCTTTTCTCATTGGGAAAACATTCATTATGTATGATGAAAGAATAAATCATTTTACTAATTGGAACATTTTCAACCGTTGTGTCATTTCTCTGTCTTTATAGTTTACTCTAGTGTTTTATTACTTGCATCTTAGATATATGTTTTCTGGATTACATGCGTCCTTCTAAAGGCAGTCGTGGCTTTTAATTGCTTCAAACAAATACTAACACATAAAAGAATGTATTTCAAAACGAAGTTTTCAAAATTTTGCACCAATAACCCTAAAAATGGGTGTTGAAATTGGAGTTTTCCCAATTTTGCTACAATAACCCTAAAAGTGGGTGTTGAAAATTGAAGTTTTCCAAATTTTACTGTGATAAGCTTAAACCCATGAAAAATAAGGTTTATTCTGATTGTTACGAATATCTTGAAATATTCTTGGATTTTCCTTTTCAATGTCTTGAATTTCATTCTAAACGTTGGTCGTTGTATCTTATCATTCATCTACGAATTGAATGTACGATAAGTCACGTAGTATAAGTAACAAAGTACGAAATTTTCACTTATAATGCATACTAATTCCAAAACCAAAAGAAAAAAGAGTAAAAAATAATCAATTTCTTACATTGAATGCTGAATTATTCATCATATTTCTCAAGACATTTTTAGTTAACGTCGAATTATTTCAGTATAGACAATCGTTTGCGAACGAGAGAAAGTAATTGTCATGTTACGTGGTCTTGTATCGACTACAACTTCATAATGGAAGAATCCTATATACATAATCAAATTATATCGATGATCCGATACATGTTTTAACTTAATTGTCGTTAATCTGACTTTAAACTTATTTATATTTGATATAGACACAAGTCTCCGTAGACTATTGAATAGAGGATAACAATTAGTTTCTTGTAGTTTTTAAGCAATGTTTAATTAAAGTACTCGCGTAACAAATAATTTCAAATTTTGTAGATTTTTCTCATTAAAAATGTCATGATAATATCAGAATATCATTAACCTTAACACTTTAGAAATGTCATATATACAGATTTTTTTTTTGATTACATTGTAATTTTGAAAAAAAAATATATATCTCTCTCTCTCTCTCTCTATATATATATATATATATATATATATATATATATATATATATATATATATATATATATATATATATACCCTGGTGCTAATAAAAAACGGAAGTCTTCTAAAATGTGTAAAAAATAGAAATTATTTACTTAAACATACAATAAAAAATAATGATTTGTTT
>JAOUZG010007547.1:25553-36170 GCA_026289955.1 Argiope argentata | reverse complement strand
ATATATATATATATATATATATATGGGGAGTGTGTGAGATAATAGTAGGAATTGAAATATGCTAATTACTCGATTATGAGTTATTGAGAATCTTCTCATTGTTTAAAACTTTATCTGACTGACTGACTTTATTTATCGTATTGGCAAATAATAAGCTAAGTATAGTAACATTTCGCCCTGAAACATTATTTAACATAAGTTTCATGTTATCAATTTTACTGAAATCCTCAGAATTTGCTTACGCACTACTTGAAGAAACCTATCATCTATTTACATTTAAAGTGCCAGAACTCAAATTGGAAAACATAATTCTTAGTGAAAAAAAGCTTTAAAGAAAGTATATAAAATATAGTTGAGGGGTAAATTAAAAAAAAACAACATTTGAAGTTAAAATGATTACCTCATCTGTTTTTCACTTGCAAGTGAATTACCTGGAAGAAAGAAGCCTGGCAAGTGCTTCGCAACCTCTCTATTTCTCAATGCCACCACACTGATCCCATTTGAGACTGCGATTCACATCTTAAGACCCTCTGCTCAAATCAGCAACTTATCTTTTCCTGGCGTTCTTAGAAGTTGTTTCGGTGTTTGTCAATCATTTCTTCTTGTAATATTATCGTCTTAGGAGTCGTATTGATTGGCATGATTGTTTTGGTATAAATAATCTCATTAAATATCGGTAAAACTGAAAGTGTATAAGTAATGATCATAAACTACAATAATGTTTGTGCTTTTACTGAAGAATTCGATATAATTTCTATGATAATTATGTTTTCTAAATCGTAATAACTTTTTTGTTTCAATGTAAAATATCTCTCTCGCGCAAATGTATCTTATATATCTTTTCTCAGATGAGAAAAATTTACTCCATTTCCATCAACTATATTTTTTCAGGTATGTAAAAAATAGCAAATATTTTATCGTTGTAATTCAAACAAAGATTATGGATTATTTTGGTTTGATTTAAGAGCTCCCAAACTTTAAAAAAGCTTTCGTAATTTTTTTATGATTTAATACTTGCTGAACGCAAAGTAACCCTGCTTTCTGGCACAGAGGTAGCGCGTCTTTCTCGTGTTCTGGGAGTCCCGATTTGGCCATGATTGTTCTTCTGTGCGATATCTGTGAGATGTGTGAAAATGCCCCCCTCTAAAAGGGGTTGTGCAAGCAAATGTGGTGAGTGTGTAGCTAAGTCGTACTCTTGACCATAATTTGAGCAACTTCAAAAACAAGAGACGCTGCGTTGGGCTTAAATCTGCTGTATAAGCGGGGGGATTGTCAATGGCAAGTGCCATAAGTAACAACAATAGCAAGTGAAGTAAAGAAGAGAAGGATTTGCCTTCATTGAAAAAGTATAGTTATGTCGTTATGACAGAAATTACAAGAATATCGAATACAGTACGAAATTCAAAAGGAAAAATTGCCTCCATTTATTAGCATATTCTGCTTTTTTTCATTTATTTCAAAGATTTAGCTAAACAAATAATTTTTAAAAATTCTGAGAATTGATTATAAGATTTCCTACTAGTTACTAGAATATACCGGAAGTATTACCCTTATTTTGATTTCTAAATATGATATTAATAGCATAAGTTTTCTTACTTAACGTGGCATCTATAAGAGGGATTTCTACAGTAATTTTTCTTATTCCCTTATTGATGGAAGCTTTTTTGAGATTGTACCTCTTTCTTTCAGCTTCAATCTTGGTTTTTTACCACACGACACTATAAACAATATTTAGAAATACTACAAAGGATGCCATTATGATGTTATGTTAGAAAATATATGAATTAATTGCTAGTTTTATTTTTGTTATAAATCTTTTTAACTACATTTTATGTATTTATCTTCCTTTTCTATTCAACAAAACTTTTTTTTTCAATGAAAGTTTTTTGACGGTATACGATAAGGAGATAAAAGAAAGAATTTCAGAATTCAGAAAATGAACATTTACATTTTAAATTATTTTTAAAAATAAATTGGACATTGTAGATCTTACGGACCTTCTTTTAATGCTAAATATAAATGGACTTTAAAGAAATAAATAATAATATGAATAGTGATAGCAATGAATCATGGAAAAAAACATTAATTGCTGGTAAAACAAGGCAATAATAACTGCAAAGCTTTCCTTTCTTTTAACAAAATCTTGGAAGTGAAATGACAGCTAATACATCCTTTCATCTTTCGGTTTTATTTACAAAGCACGAATTTTTTACAGTTTCTCATTCCAAAGACAATTATTTTAATGTCTCTTTGAAGATGTGATGTATTAAAATTCTTTTGAATTAAAGTGAATAATGCTGCTGAGTAATTCTTTTTTTTTTGCATTCATTTTATTCTTAGTTATTGTTTTTTATATTTAAAAAATGATAACAGAAACTTATGTTTTAACTTATGAAAGTTTAAATTCTTATTTAAATCGAAATTGTGTAAATGTCATGAGGAAAATTGATTTTCATTCTTTCTTTTGGTCAATGAAAATATATCTTGTTGAATTTTCTTTACTCACAATGTTTCAAGAAATGCCACATTTAATTTTGCAGTCAGTATGTTTTTGACAGAGCATATTTTATTGCTTTCCTGTAATAACTAAATTTGTTAAAAAAAGGATAAATTTAGATTATGTAGGTACACTTTAACTATGTTTAAGTATCACCAAAAACAATTTTCGTAGACAAGATTTAACTATTGCTATTTAAGTATTAATTAGCATGAATTATAACGATTATTTACGATATATTTATAAATGGTGAATAAGATGAAATTATATTTCGTTACGTTTAATTTTAGTATTTTAATCGCCGCATTATTTATTACATTTACTTATTTAACTTATTCATTCCGAACATCATCCGAGTTCAGGTACCTCAGCATTCTGGAACATCCAAATTTATCTGCTAAAGATAAAACCAAATTTAACATCCACAATGGCAACCTTTGTTATTAATGAAATGATATAGAAAAAAGAATCGTCAATGAGCTAGTAATTGTGTATTAAATTATCTTTATGTCTCTTTAAAGCGTTTTTATAAAACGTCCCTGCTCAACAATTCCACCCAGGCGAGCATATCTAATGAACAAAGCACGCTCCTGGGGTATTCAATCAACCACATTTAACAAAAGGAAGAGATATTTCGCTTTATATCCAGATATTTCGAATGCTTGAGTGATGATGATGACATGTCAGCTTTACAACGGAAAGAGAGTGCAGTAACTTCTGAGGGTATGGACTCCTAAGCACCCGAGAGCAGAAGTCTGATTTCTAGCACATATGAGGATGACACACACACACACGCTTGCGCAGCCTCTTTTTACAGGGGGGCATATTTACGCACTTCACAAAGGAACAACTATGCCCTAACTGGGACTCGAACCCGGGAAGCCCAGATTAGAAGGAAGACACATATCTCTGTACCAGAAAGCCAGCTAAACGCTCCTGTAGTTCCTTTGAATGGGCGTTTGACATCCTTCAGTATTCATAGAATTAGACCAGAAAATTTTCATCACTTAAAGAAATTCAGATTAACTCTGCAGATATATAACACGAATATAGCTGAATATCATCGCGTTGATGCACACACTTTGGGACACGAAGATCTTTCAGTAAAATTAAATTTAAATAATTAGAAATTTACTGATATTAGTTTAAATTTTATAATACTTTGAACATCACTGCTGTTGCAATGACAATAAGTATTGAGGTAACTATACAGAATGAAATAATTGATATGTTCGATACGTAAATACGCAAATTGGACGCATATTTCAATCCATCAGGGTAGGATATGACAATTATATTTATATGCTAATATAATTGTAACATCTCGAGTCGTAATTTCTAAGGTCGTGCCGTCACAAATCCTACATTCGCATCACGGATAGTAAAATTTTGAAAGGTTGAAATGAGATAATAATGCTATTTAATCATACATTGTTATTTATATTATTTATTTTTAAAAAAGCAAGTTATAATTATTATTTTAGCTCTTGAAGCAAATTCACAATTTTTTAATCAACTTGAACCACAATTTCGCACCGTTTCTGACAAATACAGAATTTTGTAATTATTATTTGTCTATTAAAAACTATATAGCATTAGTATCATTAATAACAATATTATTATAGTTGTTCAATACTGAATTATATGCAATGTTGACTAGATATAACAGTCAAGTTTGATATTAAATTGTTCACTTGCACATTCAAATTTAATATTTCTGTTTAACACAGACATTGCACTAATGACCTGTTACATTTCTCATTCTATAGAGTTTATCTGGAAATAAAAATTGCTTTAGAAAAGGTATTTGATGAAACAAAACAATTTTTTAAAGGAAAAAGTTTCTATTCCTTAAACGAAAGCTATAAAATTGTAGAGTATATTTACAAGAATAGTTTTTAGCAAGCAAGCATTATTTAATTAAGATCTGACCTGTGCATAGAAATCCAATAGTCAGCTAAGCGTAAATGATCAATGTAGTTTTTAATTTCAAAAAATATAAAAGAAATAACAATATAAACTATTTATTCATCTTTTGTGCTTTAAATGAGAATGAAGATAAATAGTTTTGTGGCATATGTTTATTTTAATTTTTTAATGAGGTAAACACTGATTTTAATGTAATTCTTAATGAGGTAAACACTGATTTTAATGTAATTCTTGTTTAGCTAATATATAGGTTAGAATCTAAACTGCAGTAAAAACTACATTTGTAATTTGTAAAATTCCCCTTCTTTAAAACTCAATGAAAATGATATATGGTTTTGAATATAAATCAAACAGCCATTTTAACATTATAATCCGTAACGGAAAGATAATTTTATTAAAAAATATCATTCAAAAATTAATGCAAATGGCAATTTATTTAGAAAAGGCCCCAAAGCCGTTCATAATTCTTTACTAAGAAATTTAATTCAGATTGTCTCTAGATACTCCCAAACTATCACGTAGTATAGAAAGATCTTTCGATTATCTTAAAATCTGTCAGTATCTAAATATTTGATATATTCAGTTTAAATATTCATTTAAAACATTAAATATTCATTTATTTGCTTGAATATTTCCTTGGGGGAATTACAATTGCCTTTCTGAAACTCAAAGATAAAGATCTTGGTTGTCAATCGCACACCATCTGCATTTCTAATAAGTCGATTTCGCTTATCTCAATACATTTTAATAACACGCTTCGGTTGTCAAACCTTTTTCTTTCATAAACGTTTGCTCCTTATTTCATGTTCCATTTATAACAGACTGACAGTCTGCTTTCCATTATACTAGATATTTTATTGCAAAATAGGTTTGTACAATGATTACGAGGCATATAATGAAGGTGTGAGGAACAAAGTTATAAATTCTTATAGACCAGAAATTAATAAATTCAACAATCAATAATAAAAAAAGTAGGGAATCTTTTGATAAACTTTACTATAAATATGATAGTCAAATTTTTTAAAGGGTCATAGAAAACGAGTTATTTTATTGTAAAATAGGTTTGTATATTGATTATTAGTCACTTAATGAAGCTGTAATAAACACAGATACAAGCTATTGTAGTTCAGAACTTAATAAATTATACAATCAATAGTAAAAGGTTTGGAATCTTTTGATAAACTCTACTATCGATGTGATATTTTAATTATATAAAGGTTGATAGAAAACGCTATTTTATTGCAAATCGGTTTGTATACTGTGACGAACACAGATACAATCTCTAATAGTCTAAAACTTAATAAATTCAATAATAAAATGTAAAATGTTTGGAATCTTTTGATAAACGCTACTATCTATGTCATAATCAAATTATTCAAAGGGTAATAGAAAATGAACTTATTGAAAAATAGGTTTGTATAATGATTATAAGGCATATAATGGATATGTAATGTACACAGATACAATATCTTATAGTCTAAATCTTAATAAATTCAATAATAAAATGTAAAATGTTCGGAATCTTTTGATAAACGCCACTATCTGTGTCATAATCAAATTATTCAAAGGGTAATAGAAAATGAACTTATTGAAAAATAGGTTTGTATAATGATTATAAGGCATATGATGGATATGTAATGTGCACAGATACAAGTTCTTATAGTTTAAAACTTAATAAATTCAACAAACAAAAATAAACAGTTTGAAATCTTTTGATGAACTCTACTATATATGTGATAATAAAGTTATGTAAAGGGTAATAAAAAACGTGTTATTTTACTGCTAAATAGGCTTATATGTTGAATATAAGGCATATAATAAAGCTATAACATACACAGATACTAGCTCTTAGAGTCCAGAAAATATATTCAAAAATCAACAAATAATGATAAAAAGTTTGAAATCGTTTGATAAACTCTACTATACATGTGATAACCAAATTATGCAAAGCGTAATAGAAAACGTGTTATTTTATAGTAAAATAGGTTTGTAAATTGATTATAAGTCATACAATGGAGCTGTAATATACACAGATATAAGCTCTTATAGTCCAGAACTTAATAAATTCAACAATTCAATAATAAAAAGTTTGGAATATTTTGATAAACTCTACTATGCATGTGATAATCAAATTATATAAAACGAGTTTTTTATTGCAAAATAGGTTTGTATATTGATTATAAGGGATATAATGGAGTTGTAAGGTACACAGATATAAACTCTTGTAGTTCAGAACTTAATAAATGTTGTTGTTGTTACTTATGACACTTGCCTTGGACAAGCTCCCCGCTGATACAGAGGCAGATTTAAGCTGAAAGGAGCGTCTCTTGATTTTTGAAGTAGTGCCAACTGGGGCCAAGAGTACGACTTAACTACACACTCAACAAATTTGCTTGCACAGCCCCTTTTTACAGGGGGCACAGTCACACATCTCACAGATAGCACACAGAAGAACAACCATCCCTAAACCGGGACTCCTAGAACACGAGAAAGACGCGCTACCTCTGTGCCAGAAAGCCGGCAAACTTAATAAATTCAACAATCAATAAAAAAAGTTTGGAATCTTTTTATAAACTCTACTATCCATGTGATAATCAAATTATGTAAACGGTAATAGAAAACCAGTTATATAAAACCAGGCAATTATTAAGATATAATGCAGCATATCTGGGCAATAAATGAGATATTTTACAATTTTAAAACAGCTCATTTGAAAAGTAGCTTACTGACACTATAAGATGGCAGATATTTTTTTAAAAGAAAAATTCTGCTTTTCCGGAACTCGTTTCCTTTTCTACTCATTTCCGTTGTCCTATCCGTTTTAGATCACGGCCAGAGAAAGATTGCAAATGTAATATGCATGAGTACGTCACATAAATGAATGGGCGGAAAGTATACAGATCTGCAATGAATACTCGGACAAGAATAAAAGTGTAATCTTTCCCTGCTGGGACGAATTCCTAAAGAACAAAAACTACATCTTTTGCACTTTTTTTATTGTGTCTCTATCGATGCATCTCACTGATTCATTATGAGTCTTTCCTGTAATGCATAAAATGAAGGAAATATGATGGTTGTTATCTGAAACTCAAGCGTGTATATTTCCTTTTATATCTAAAATAATTTCTAAATATCGACTTGAGTTATACCATTTATTTTATTATAGTTAGTTATCAATTAATTTCTATTGAAAGAGAGGTTTTAACTCATTACCTTCAAAAAATATCATGAATGCGAATTATAGTGAATTTAAATTAATAAGGAGAGTAAAATTAACAAGAAATAAAATAAATTAATAAGATAAATAAATTTCTTTAAAAGAGGGATTTTAATCCCTTTTTTCAATAAAAATTATGTATTCGAAGGATAGTAAAAATAAATTAGTAATAGTTAAAATGAATAATGAAAATGAATAAGAAATTAAATAAAATAAATTAGTAAGAGATATTGTGAAGGAGGTTTTTTATACAAAATATTAAATTTTATGCAAGTAAAAATCGAAATGTAATTATGTAAGTTTGAATCGAAAATAAAATTGACAAACATATCTTATAATCTCAAAAAAAAAAAAAAACTATAGAGTAGCTATCTTATACCATAACGCTTCCAACATTATCAATAATTTCTTGCTTAGTCTATATTAGTATAAGATATTTTTATAGTACAAATTTGAAAATTAATAATATTTTTCTTTTATATAATATTTATCAGAATTAGTTATACCTTTAGATAAATCATAAAATTTTATTGCTTAGTTTTTTGATACATAAACGAAGATATTTGCATACCTTTTGATACTTTTTTAAAAATAATTTTTGAGGCTAGTTTTTTAAATATAATTTTAGATATATATGATATGAAAGCCGAATAAACCATGCAGGAAAAGTTCATCTACATAAGATTTATCAAAAGAACTGCAAATATTTATTCAATCAATTTGACATTTTTATAATTACAATCTAGTTTGAAAAAATAACAATAAAATAAAGTGGTGTACTTTTATATACGTAATTAAATAACTAATATCTAACAGTTGTTATAAAATTTTTACAATTTCTAAAATCCTTTTTGAATTATTTGAACTTTAGCATATTTTATTTTCTTTTGGATTTTATTCTTTCTCTCTGTCTCGAAAACAACAATGGTTCATTATTTTGTTGTTATTCTAATTCGATACTTGAAAAAGAAAAAATCGTTAAAAATATTCTCGTTTCATGAAAATATTTTGTCAATTAAAATAAATTTAGAAATTAAATTCTCAGAAAAATAAATTTAGCTTTTGGGATGGAAAGTCTGTTAAAAATCAAATTTTGAGAATAAATGAAAATACAGTGTTCGCTTTTAGTTTACAGTAACAGGATAAATTTTTCAACACTTCATATTTTTGTAAGTTATTTTTTTAACATAACCTAATTTTTTTATCATCGATTACAGAAAATATTTTATACTGCAGGTTTAATGGTAATTAATTCTTAATATGATTCACTTTTTAAAAATCCTCGATTGTTTGGAATATTCATGAGTCATCTGGTTTCTAATTACATTTTAATTGATTTGAATATACTTTTTTGTATTGAAAAGAATTGAAAGAATGACGATTACAGTCATTTTTGAGGTCATTGACAATATAATAATGAACTCATTGGTAAATGAGTGAATATTATCTAAATCTGCTACAATGTCATGGTTAACAATAAAGTCATTGTGAAAATATTCTAGAATACCACCTTTCATATCTTACATACCATGGATAACATGTAAATCCATCATGAAAATAGTTCAAAATGTACCATATGTAAATGTAATAATATAAATAATTGTAATAATTATCATAATTATTTACAATATCGTAATTTTTTACCATAATGTAAATAATGTACCATATATTATATGTCATAAAATAAAAATATATATTTTGATAATAAAAGAATATAATATTAAGGGAATGAAAGCTGTTTTGTGTCATCGCTTACATTTTACTCTTCTAACTATCCATTTAGTCATCGTAAAAGCAAAATTGAGCAAATTTGGAAATTCAAAAGAGTAAGGTTTTAGGTAACATATTTTTCTCTGTGAAAAATGAGTTATAAATGCTCAAGAAGAAAATATTTTTATCATTTTGATTAGAATGGCTTATTAAATATTCTTTTGGAATTTCTAACTAAACACCTTGGCATTGAGACAAAAAGCTGAAAAGGTACGATAAAACTGGTAAAACCATTTCAACTTTATGAATAAGAGCGATTTTAACATTTTAAGAGCATTATTATGGAATTTGTGCTAAATACTTTTTTAAATCATCGGACTCAAAAAATAGCTCTTGCAATTTTAATCGTAAAAGAACTTCTTTGAAAAAAGACATTGAAAAAATTATTACTATGCATTAGCGAAAAAGGAAATCTCGACAACAAGAAGAAATTAGATTAGATGAATGGAATGTATGTAAATTGTTCATCTAAATATTTATTGGTGCTCAAGGTCAAAGTTTCAAGCATTCATGAGAAGAGCCATCTCGAATGTGAAATGGTCATGCATAAAGGAACTGGAATATTCTCGACAGTGACAATTTGCGAAATTTTAAGTTATACTTGAAGAGGCATTTTTTCACAAGTGCAATTTAATATATGATGGAAAGCTTAGGCTATACTGAACACATTATTTTAGTTATAAAAGAGTAAGAAAATATTTTTCTTAATTTTTTTTTTGTTTTTTTAAATGGCAACTGGAATAAGTATGTAAAATGTAATAGTCTCCTAGTTGATAACCTCCAATTGCTGCTCTCAGAAAAAATAATTTTAAATAAAATCATTCCAAAATTAGCATAACATATGAGCATAGGTTTAATAATTATAATTATTCATTTTTATTTAAACATGCTAATTGTAAAAGTTTCAAAGCTAATGAATATCGTGATATTTGAAATTTAAGAAGTATTTAATATTTTTCATGGTAAATAGCCTCTAAAAATAAATACTATTCCTCAAAAAAATTGAAAAAAAAATGTTTAACAAATACATTTTTATAGATATTGTTTTACAAAATTTCATACTATTGTAATGAATAGAGAAGGTTTTATGCCCGCCAAAATTTATCTTTCATAGAAGCTTCTGTTAAATACTTTGTTAAACTATAATTTATAAACCATCGTCTTTTCAAATCCCCATAAATTATACAATTCTATCATCAAACAT
>JAOUZG010007547.1:0-24629 GCA_026289955.1 Argiope argentata | reverse complement strand
TACAGCTCTTCGGTGGAATCGGGTCTCGAACCTGCAAGTCTACGGCTCACGAATCGAGAACTTACCACTAGGACACCATGTCCCAATTTCCAAGAGAGACTTTCCACACAGTTATCCTCCCATGCTGAGGAATATTTTAACAACACTGAAATCGAAGATGGTGGGGATTTGGAGTTAGTGGCATAAACGATACAGTGTGTTTATCTCGGAGCTGTCGATATGTTATATTTCTTTGCATCACTCTGGTACCGACAGATAGTTGAATTTCTTTTGCTGATGCAGCATGATGAGTCTCAACCATGCGTCGAATACATCGGCTTTCCTTTTCAGTAGCTGCCTGCATGCGGCTTGACACGTGACTTTTTAAAAATACAGAATCTAATCTTGGCTATTGCTGCTTATATCTTGAACAGTGGACACATATCTATTAAATATCTCCATAGTATCACTAACAGAATATTCGCCGTCTTATAACACTATTACCCAGCCTCGTTTGATTCTGAAAGTGATATTGCCGTATACAATCATGGCATAGTTCTAGTTCTCAATATTTGATACGAAAAGCAATAACGTTCGCGAAGTTTATCCCACGTATGGAAAGTAGATGTGATTAGTATATTCATATTGATACTGTAAGAGCCTTTTTTTGTTTAACAAAAATTTTCAATAGACTCTATCTTTGATATGTACAAACACATCTTCCAAATTTCGTCTGTCTAGCACATCTCCTTCTTGGAGTTTAATTTTTTGCCAGCATGGATAGAATTATTAGAAAATAAACACATCAACACATTTTCTAGCTAATTTAGAATAATAAAAAGAAATAAAATATATTTTATGAAAGTATGTTTGCACCAAATTTGCTTATATCGACAGAATAACTAAACCCTACTGAACCTTGCTATATTTTTGAAGAAATCATTATGTTGATTTAACTTTTTTAAGATAGCATTTTTATATTTATATAATTTTTTTAATTTTGATGATGGTTTTAGAGTAAAAAAAAATATTAATAAAAATTTTAATGTTTATAAAATGAGAGGAGGAATATACATGAGACTTCAGGGTACTAGTTTAATCCTTCCGAAACTTGTATCAAAACATGTTTTTACATGTTTACGAACATGCAAGGATGACTAAATTTTATTTGTTTAGGGATGTTATTGAGGAGGTTTATACTTATGTAAAAATATTATTATTAAAAGCAATTTAGCAGCGTTGTTGATCAAAGTTTAAATATAGCTTCGGCTTCTAAATATCAACTATCTTCATCATAATTTTAAGGTTGGAAAATACTTTCCTATTTTCATCATTCGTCATTTTCACCAGCTACTGAATATAAACTTCTAAAAATTGTAAATCTCATTTTAATTGGCTTATGCAATTTATGTGGATGAAACATCATTTATGAAATATAAATTTAAACTTCCTAAATTTTAAATAAATTAAGGTAAAAAATGTTATCTATGAAAAATTCTTGATTTCCAATACATTCTTGATCAAAAGATAGTATAAATTGAAAGTCGATTGTTCATTTGAATGCCTATCGACTTGTATACATTTTGAGAATGTATCTTAATATTTAAAGAGTAGATTGTATTTAAAAATGCAAAGAAAAATAAATAAATAAAATTAGATTTCTACATGTTTTAACAAAAATTAAAAAGCGATTTTACATTCCTCTTCTATATAGTATATTTAAAATATTCCTTGAAATTTTCTGGTTGTTTTGACTGACGGTAAACCTTCCTACATATATGCATAAAAATTTATATTTGAATGATACATATGTCAATATGTATGTGAATTATATAAAATTTCTCACTCACATATTTGACAATATTTTCTAAATATTGTACCTCTTATTCAGCTACAAAGCGTAATAAAATGTTATTTCATTGTTTTTAAGTGAGAAAATATGCATTAGGCCAATAATTCATGAAAAAGTTTTTCAAAATTCATATTTTTGCACTTAACAATGATGAGTATGATCATCATCAATTTTCTGATCTTAAAATTCACGTTAGAATTATTATGTTCTCATTGAAAATTCTTTTAGCTTATAATGGCTTGATTTTTTTCTTTTTTTCTCATATGTCGTTAAAAATATTCAATTTTTGACAAACATTTTGCTAACTCTAAGTGGCGATACTCTTAAATTCCGATAATGCCTACTATATTTCCAGTAAATATTTAAGGTTGCATATGTCATTTTCTTAACTAAAAGGAATTAAGTATTCGTGCTTATGCTTAATGACTTTGTTTTAGAAAATTATTAGATTATTGTAATTAGAAGTTAAAAGGATTACCTCATAACAGTACATGATACATTTTGCATCACATTACTATGACTCACATTTAACGATTCTAAAATTTCAAAAAGTTGGTCTTTAAAGGGGTGGACAAAGTAAGGAAATTAAGTTCGAGAGGATAATCAGTTTATTCTTAGTATAACTTCCTAGGTATTAATAAAGAAACACAATGGATGATAATGCACCCTTCAAGCTTGATGCATGATGATACTAAGCATCTGTATTTAATTTCCATAAATTAATTCTTTATTTTTTGATATTGGTCCGGGATGGACTGGTTAGTCAGACGTTTGATTAGCATCTCTTGGGCTACGAGTTTGAACCGGCTAGCCGAATACTCTCCGTGTGTGTGGCGGCTCGCACACGTTAAATCTATCGTAGTCACAATTTCTCCCATGTCCTGAGTAATACCACTGAGGATACTGGGTCAAAAAGGATAGTTCTCTATTCCAGATCTAAATTACAATTTGTGGATGTATGAGTGAAGTCTGCCCCGTAAAAAAGGGTTTATAACATGAGTGAGCTAGAAGTCATATTTCTGCCATCCGGTCTTAGGTGTCAATACGCTCAGAAGCTACTTCCCCCTCTTCCCGTTGTACATCGAAACACCTGAACAACAACAACCTTTTTTATATTGATAAATTCAAATAAAGTATACAATATACAAATATTTCCAATCATATTGAAACAGCAATAATTTTAGTTAACAACAAAACTTGAAAAAATTGTTCATTTATGTAAAAATGAACTATGATTAAAATAGTTAAAATAGCTGAATAAATTAAAAAAACAGCTATTATAAGGAAAAATAAGGTCTAGGATTACTGTTATCATTAAAATCTTTCAATAATCGGATTTAAATGTGATTTAACGTTCCAGAATTGTTGAAACTACACTCAGAACTGACAGAAGATTTTAAATTTCTGATTATATTGAAAGATTATGAGTACATTGAAAATTCGCTTTTTGTTTCCTGACAGATCTTCTGTAGAAACATTTATCATATAAAATTTTGAAATCACACTTCCTTAACTGTATAAGATGTCAAAATATTTTTAATTAATATTTTATGAAAATTTAATTTCTTTTTCGATCTGTAATTAAAAAAATATGTAGAAAAATTCATGATCAAAGGAAATTTAATTAATTTCATTAAATTTGTACATAAAAGTATGATTATTCTTGAAAAGATAAATTTTAACGCAAGATTAATAAAAGACAAAGAAGTCATTTCTTATATCACAGAAAGGGCTATCATTTATTACATAAGAATGTTTAATAATTTAATTAAAAAATGCAAATTGAAAATTTAGTTTGAAATAATTAATTAAAAAAAAGAAGCAATACGTGTAGGATGAAATAGTAGTTAATTAGCATTGTGGTACAATAGCACCGATGCAGTTTCTTTATAGACAAGAAAGGACAATGTATTAATATTTAAGAGACGTTGAAAGCTTAAAGGTTATTTCTCGTAAAATCCATGACATAAGCTTATAAACCCCTGGTTAAACAACAAAAATGTATAAATTAATATACTATTATATACTATATTTATACCGATTTGAATTTCTCAAGTCAAGCTGTTCGCTCTAAAGTAATAAAGAGTAAGAAAAAAGTAAGAAAATAGCATTTTTTCCGGATTTTTAAAAATTTATTAATAAATCCACATCATTTCTTATTTCATTAATTCATTTATTTTTTATTGAAAATGGTATTTTTTCTGTAAAATTTCGACCTGTATCGTTATTTACAGAACTCATAACATATTTTAAATGTTTCCCAATTATATATAAATAATATTTCTAATAATATTTAAATATTTTAAAATACTTGATTAATGAATAGAAATAAATAATGACAATTTTATAATCAAGTCTTCTTACAACTCAATTATATTTCATTTATTTTATAGCAGTTTATTCCATAAAATCAAATTAAAATAGTAATTATTAATAAAATATAAAATTTTCATTATGAAATGTAAAACTATTTTTTCTTTCTAATTTGTTTAGCTCGAACGTTCCAATGCGACTCATGCACTGCTCTATAAAACGGAGATGCAAACCGAAGGGATGTACGGATGTGAAGTTTCAACTGAAATGCCTCACTTCCGAACAATCAAAGCGGAGAAAGAACTCTATGTGTATGGTAAGTAGAAGCCCAGCTAATAATTCTCTGCAAAACATTTTCAAAGATTGATTAGACAAACCAAATCCAACTCGTTTCCACGACATTGAAAAATTTCAACTAATTTCATTTTCATTTTTTTAACTATAACTATTCGTTGATTCTATACTTATTAATGATGGAATTATGATGAATTTTAATGAAAGTAAATCGGTGAAACAATTTTTTATTAATAATAATAGAAGAGTTTTAAGAAATCCTTTTTTCCAAACTATATTTAAACAATTTTAAAGTTAAATATTAATTAAATTAAATTCTTTTTATGAGCTTAATGATCTTATAAGATTCATTAGAAAAACAAAACAAAACTGTTTTCCATAACATTGAAAAATGTTGGTCAAATTTATTTGCATTTTTTAATCATAACTATACTTTTGTTCCATACTTATTAACGATGGAATTATAATCAATGCTAATGAAAGTAAATACGTGAAAACAAATTTTTATTAAAAATAATATAATTGCTTTAAGAAATCCTTTTTCCAAACTACATTTAAACAATTTTAAAGTTAATTACTAATTAAATAAAATTATTTTTAACATCTTTTAGAAAGCCTATATTTTTAGTAGAATTTATAACTTAGTATTTTTAATATATTATAAAGAGTATGTGAATATTCTATTGGAAATGTTTTAAATTGCTTGTATTTAGGATTAGGTAATAAATAAAAAAAATGTCCTGTTTTTCAGAAATTTTGTAAGAAATAAATAATTTAATCTATATTAATAAAAATGGAACTCGAAATGCGTTGCTAAGCGCAAAACTGGAGAACGACTCGGCCGATTCGGCTAATTTTTATTTTAATATTTTCGTTAAGACACGGGGATGGTTCTTATGGAGAGAAAAAATGAAAAAATTACGTGGAAAATAGTTAAAACGACACTTTTCTTACTTACCCGCCAAAAATCTTCATTTCCTTCCCCCACACCGAGTAAGATAACGGGAAGTAATAAATTATTTGTTTAGAAAGAAATGCGCGAAGTCAGTTGGTTTTCATTTATGGATAACGGGATGTTTAAAAAAGAAAGAAAATAGTTGTTTTTATTATTAGTCTGTATGGATATTTAATTTATGTCTGCTCAAAATAAAGTTTTAAATAAAGAAAAAAAGAATAGAAAAATAAAGAAAAGAAGGGTGTGTGTGTGTCACCATTATTTCCTCTGTGCGCGGCATTTTCCAAGCTGTTTTTTAAACTTTCGCTTCGCTTGAAAATCAATTGTGTCTTTATTTGTTTAGTGTGTTTACATTTATGAAAATTTGAATCTCATTATTCTATAAAAACGCAGAATTTTAGACCTTTCCCTCCACCATTTAAGTAAAATATCAATTCCGGGGCAATCATTGCTCGGATAGAAAGAGAAAGATGAGTAGTACAATGAACAGAACATCTGAAGAAAATAATACTAAATAATACTAAAAATGAATTATATGATTATCAAAATTTATTTGGTTTAAAAATATTTTGGTGAAAAACCTGTTATGAGACACAGCTACATAAAATATTATATGAAAATTTTAGCGAGCATTAATACTGGCGAACCGACTGGTCGCCAAAGGCGGCTAGTTATTAATAAAATTAATAATTATTATTTATATGCATATGTTTTGCAAGACTATTGTCCCAAATCAGACTATAAATTATCAGAATTGAAATATAAATTAGTAGAATCGAAACAGTTTTGTAAATAGGCATAAGTTTCCATTTCACGGATTTTGGAGTTATTGTAGAAAATTGTATTAATGTACATACATTGAAGAGACTCTTTGTCACGAGGACCTCATCAAAATTTCACTGAGTCAGTTTTGCAATCCATATAGCTTTTATTTTTTTTGGCCCCTGTTCTGATAGATATTTGCAACATCTACAACATTTCTTGATAATATACTTCATACACGTTTTGAGTGGTGTAAAGTTAATATTTGTAAATTCAGATATATGATGCCTTTTGAAAAATTATTCCTGAAGCTGTTTAAAGATTTAAAAAAATCGGGGATGAGTAATTTACCAAAATATATTTTGCCTCATGTTCCTAACTAATCTTGCACAATGGCGGAACTCATTATCTTGTTGAAAGATCTCATAGCTGTTGGGATAAATCATCAGCACTATAGAATATACTTGGTTGGTGAAATAGAATGGATAGATAAGATATCTTATTTGGAAAATCATAAACCCGAATTAAAGAACGTAAAATATGATAGAAAATTGTCCTCTAAGCCGTTATATTGCTACCCCAGTTTTTCTATAGATCACATAACTTGTTTCCAATAATTCACTATCAAATGTCTATGCGAACTCAACCCTCATTCGGGGAGATGCGGTCTCTTAGACCACAAAGAATTTTTTCTCAGCACCCCTGCTTTTGATTCATTTGAGCAGATTCAGTCTGTAATTTCTCATTTCCAAACTTGGACTATCGACATAAGTTGGTTGAAGTTTCGATTCCTTTTTTTATTTAATTTTAAGGGCACAGCATTTCTCTGTTAATGCTTCAGTATTAAACATGCTTTAGAAAATGGCACTGATTCATTGTTCCATCAATAAAATCGTGCCTTCTGATTCTCTTATAATTATGACTAGAATGAATGAAGAATTATGAATTATGAATGAAGAAGTAAGACATTTTAGTGAAAAAGATAACTGTATAATCTCCAACAAACTATAATCGGAGTAGAAGGTCTATCACTTCAAACGGTTGATATTTTCTTCTACAGTGTATTCGTCCATAATTGGGGTATAATAAGAATAGACGCTATCATCCATAAATATACTGATGGATAGTCCTGACAAATGCGACCAGCTTGGATATTAGTATTTGTTCCAGAATTCAAGATTATATCATCTAAAGCCAACAGTTCAAAGAAACCTGCTGACATAAAAACCATATTGTCTCATTCATTTGCAATCCTGAAGCTATGATTGGTGTGTATGTCAGAATTTGGCAATATTAGAATATTTCGGCACTTTTACAATTTCTATAGAAAGTATCAAAAAATAACCCAGGACCGTTTATTCTGAGGGGTCCATCTTCTTTCCCACCCTTTTGGGACCTTCTCAATTGACTAGGTTTCATACTAAAGTTTCTCGAATACTTGCATCTTCTACTTGCACATTATAACCAACCTATTAGTCTCCAATGTTTAGTCTCCTATTAGTCTCCATAGACGAGTAGCTATGTCATAGCTACTCGTCTATCGCAAGCTTACAAATGGGTTTGAGCTACACTATATCACAGCGATACTTTTTTATCCTTTCCCAATTCCTTAAAGTTTTAAGAGAAAATCTCTGCTGAATTTAGTAGCTTATTTAGGCTTGGAGGACAAGCATGCATTTATATTTCTTAGTAAAACTTTACTTCATAAGCAAATCAGAGTAGATCAACATTACTTATTTAACTGAAAGGGAACCTTTTCGTACGATTAAGTTTCTGAATTCTTCATTCTAAATCATCATTCATTAATATATAAAGGTAGTGCTATTATTAGAACTATATTAGAGATATTGGAGAAGAATGTTTGAATTTAAAATCATTGGTAGGCTTACTGAGATTTTGCCTCTTTCTAAGCTTCAGCGCTCTACGAGTAAAAATGACCTCTATACAGATACTTATAACAAGTACAAGATCAAAATCCCGCATACCTTATAGAACTTCAATGCAGTAGAGTCTTGAGCATTCAAAACTTTAAAACTAGACTCTGACACTAGGCTAGCCATGAGCATACATCCATATTTGGATAGATTATAACAAAATGCATAGATAGTAAAGGTAAAATAAATTATTTGAATTTAAACAGCAAATAAATGAATTCATTATCCATCCATATTTGGAAGAGGAATTGAATCTTTCATATAAAACTCTTCTTTATAAACTAGTCTTTCTAGACTAAAAGGATTCAATTTCTGACTTGTTATTTTCAAGGAAGCTGCAGACAAATTTATTGAGCAAAACATCTCTAAGCTGAAAGAAAATGAAATGAAATCGATAGAAATTATACTTCTTTAGAGTACTTTCTTTCTTTCATTCGTTTCTTTTACTCATCAAAACTGTTATTGATAGCGAGGAATGAAACTTCGATTTTGTATGTTTTTCCAATTTAGCTTTTCATTTCTTTTATTTAATAACTGGAAGAAAAATTTTATTCTTTGAAAACACCAAAAAAATGCTGTTATAAAAAACTCTCCAAAAGTAAGGCAATGAGTGTTTATTTTTATCAATTAAAATATATAAATTATTTAAATGTAAGGTTTCACTCCTTTTCATAAAGTTACACAAATACGAATCTAATTATTTAAAAACCGCTTTTATAAATAAGACTTTTGTTGGTAATTACAAAAATTTAAAAAAAAACCCAAATATTCAGATTTTTCATTTCATTTTCAAGTTTGCTTTATTTGAAGTAAGTATTCAAAGAATAAAAATAGTTTTAAAAATCCTCAAACTTTAACTATTTTTAAATTATCAACAATAATGTAGCTTTAGGCTTATAGTTAGATATAACCGAAACAAAATGTTCTAGTGTTTCGGTGAAAAATATTATCTTTCAACTCCAATCTTATTTTAAAAAATGTAATAATAAACTACATTGAATATATTTTTTTAAATTTTGACCATCTTTGATGTATAAATGCATCTTAAATACTTTTGGTCTAATATAGCTTAGAAATGCAAAGTTTAATAAATAAATTTAATCTAGATATATTCAAGATCTGGTATGTGTAGAGTAAATTCTGATATTGCCAATAATCACTTTAGATATTAAATATCTAGGCATTCCTCTGTATGCATAAGGTTATGGAGAAAAAGTTTTCTGAGTGGAATATTATTTTATTTTTTTAAATTAGTATCAGGATTATAAAATAAGGGAAAACATTCTTATATAATGTTTAAGTACTGAATATAGATCCTAATAAATTTTAAAAATAGTAGATTACTGTAAATAATAACACATTTGTTAAATTATGCCAATATTTTATAACCTTATAGAATAGTATCTCTTAAAAGAGGGGTGATGCAAAGAAAGGAAAATAGCTAACTCGATTAGTTTCTGTTAAATGCACCTGAAAATTAAAAATACTCATTTTTTATCCGTTACGATATTTTTGTTATTTTTTGTGTGTATCGAGGAAAATTATTCATCAAGGAGTAAATAATTGTTATATTATTTTAATTAGTATCAGGATATATCTAAAATAAAGGAAATTATCCTTATATAACATCTAAGTACTGAATATAGCTTTTAAAAATTTTCAAAAATCATCTATTAAGTAATAGCAAATTACTGCAAATGATTGTAAGTTTTTTAAATTATAGCAATATTTTGTACCTTTATAGCATAGTATCCCCTAAATGAGAGTAGAGGCAAACAAAGGAAAAGAACTAACTCGATTAGTTTCTGTTAAAGGCAAATGAAAATTAAGAATATTTGTATTTTATGTTACAATATAATGGTTATTTTTGACAATGTTCGTGTAAATTATCCATCAATCTTTATCACCGCTAAAGAATATAGATTCATCAACTTGGGAAATAAATGCATTTAAAAAGTTAAATTTCACTTACAAAATAATGTTGTCTAATGTGTCTCCGATAACAATTATAAATCGATAACCATATTATGTCTTCCTATGAATATTAAATATTTTTTATTCTATATTACCTTTAGTGTTATTTCACATCTTTTATCTTGCTTAAATGAAGAAAGTAACAACATAGTTACATACTTAATAGATTGAAGATCTATTTGATAAGTTGATTTCAATTATGTTCTCAATACAAGCAAGAACGTTGTGCTTTGCATTCGGTCAACAGTAAATATTTTGAGGCACTTTGTTGTTAATGCCATTTCACTGAAATTATATCAATTTGTATTCATATATTTAGCTTTCACTTCCCCGAACAAACCGTTTTCTAATATTAATGAATTATAAATGTTATGTGAAGGAAAAGTAATTTTTAAAATTATAAATCCTTTTTAGTGGTTGTTCTCGTTTTCCGCTTTACAACAGAAGGAGGAGTGCAGTTGCTCCTGAGGGTATGAGTCCCTAAACACCTGAGGGCAGAAGTTTGATTTCTAGTTCACATAGGTCACAACCCCTTTTAACGAAGCGGACCTCATTCATGCATTTCATTCATTCATATACAGATCATAATTGAGAAACAGATTACTATTACTTCTCACTCAGTTCCCCTAGTGGTATTACTCTCGGCATGGAGGACTTTGAGACCACGGCAGATTTAACATGCACAAGCCACCACATACATGGAGAGTCTTCGGCTAATGGGTTTGAACTCGCAGCCCAAGGAATGAATTCCTTTTAGTTTAAATCATAAATACAGCATCGAGATTTAAGTATTCAAATACTTTGTCTTAATGATTACACAATACTAATTCATGTTTGATTTTACAGCGTGTCCAGGAAGGATATCAAAGAATAAGGGAGTTATTTTCAAAGCTATCTAATTTAGTATCGAAAAGTTTATCAAAGTTAGGGTGATTTCTGGTAATAGATATACTATACCGCAGATTGAATTTGAGTTTTTATCAATTTTCATTTTTCAAGGTCTAGTTTAGTAACGGAATGATCTCCGCAAATGAATTTCAAACACACATAATTATAAACCTTTCATATTTTATTACTCAACGTTTCATATTCCATACATCATTGTATAAGTCCTTAAGCAGTTCTCTTTACTGGGAAGAATAAAAATTAATACACTTTGGTCCTAGATCTTGAGACCTAGGAAAAATCTTTAAACAATAGAGAACCCTTATAGTATATTTATTGCAAGCAATGTCATTGTAATTTCTGAAATTGGACAAAATTGCAACAAAGTAACAGAAATGAGAATATTTCGATTGTAAATTGAGCTTTGAATGATCTAGTAATGAGCCTCCTTAAGTAATAGTGTTCGTTCTTGCGGTAAATAATCATCATTTCTGATTTGATGTAGATTTAGTTATCTGTTTTGTTTATAAATTGAAACCAATTAATTAAAGTAATTTTAATGATAAAAATATTAAAAAAATATTTTCTTTGTAATCCCAGTGTTTTTTAATTTTTTGTAAAAAAATATAGTTTTTTAATTTCAATTTAAAATATACTTTTTAAATACTTCTCAAAATGATAATAAATAAAATACATAAATTCAAACATAACTCATAAAATGGATTAGGATGGGGAGGTGTTTATATTTTCGACAACATATCAGTACTTAGGATCATCTAACCTTTTCTTAGTATGGGCTGCTATCTATTCGCGAATAGATGAATTATATTAAACAATATTCCTGCTTAGTAAATATTTGTTATCGTCTTTCATTCAAGTCTTCTTTGTGAATTTAGCCGTGACATTGTTTTTTTCGATTTCAAAATTGAAAATTTTGTAGAATTAAAAATCCTACTAAAAGTAAAAATATGAAGAAATGTAATTTTTAAATTTATATTTTATTATTTACAAACCTTTATAATATGGTTGTAATTATACCTTATATAATTTCATCTATATTTAATTTGGCGAAATATAATTTAGTGTTTAGCTACAAGTTATTTGTAATTTTGAACACAACTTGTAAAAATAGTTTCATGTTGCAACCGTAAAATGTTTGCTTCAGGTTTTAATACCACGACGCAGAGAAAGACAACAAAACACGTGAAAATATTGATCCTGAAGCTATAAAAAAGTAATTGGAGCCATGTATGCTAAACGAGAAAAGGAAATTTTAATTAGAGAGCCATTTTAAGTGTTTAACGTTAAAGTTACAATGGCATTTGATGGTCTTTAAGAAATTTGGAATGCAGAAATTCAAATACGATGCTCTACACGACACTAAAAAAATCTGTTTCTGAAAAAAGAAAGTCCAAGTATTAGAATATATTAAAAAAGTGACAAATATAAATCATGGTTGACATAGAAAGGATTTTGAAGTCTGGCTTATAATTTTGCAGAGTCCAATCATAAAACAATTTGTAAAGTGGAATGAAGGAAAAACACCTGGAGAAATTGTGGAGACTATTTATTATAAAGCATACTGTGAAATTATCTTTTAGAAAACCAGAAACAAGATTCCCCCCCCCCCATTTCAGCAGCTTTTGTTCTATCAATGGGGAAATCTCTCCTCAAAATCCCTAAGACTTAAAGTGGAGACAGGAACCTTTTCCTTTTCTTTGAATCTAAATTTTGTACTAAACTAGAATAACAATACTACAGATATCTATAATCTCGGGTACTAAGCTGTCTAAGTCACTTATTATAAGATTATAATTTTTATTTTTTCTGTTGATTAATTCATATTACTGTTTATAAACATTCTGAAAATTAAAACTGGATTTGTATTACATAAAATAGAATGCTTTAAACCAAAACAAAAATGTTAATCTTAATCATAAAATAAAGGCATTGATGCAAGGTACAACAATCTCCCCTTTTCAATCGAATAAAATGCTTTTATTAGTAAAACACTCTTTGTCTTCAAAATGTCCTTTTTTATTATTTTGAAATTTTATAGATAAAACTGAATAATAATGCAATTTATATTCTCTACATTAACCCTCTTTTATTCATTAGACATTTTTTTTATTTTGTAAAAATAATCTAGAATCTCAAAAGAATGGAATTGTAAATTGTACTTTTATGATATCGCTCTCAATGTAGTGCAATAGAATATGCTGAAGCACTCAGAACAATATTTGCAAAAAAAAAAATATTGATTTTTAAAGTGTCGAACTTTTTAACCCCTCCCCACGAAAGGGCTAAACGACTGCGTGAATAGTATATTTACAAATAAGATAGGGTCCCTTTCTTTCCTTAGAAATATAGCGTTTACAAAAGAGTTGTATTAACCCCATTTCTGATGATAGGACTCTGTCCTCTTAGGGAGATATTTTTGCCGGAAACGGAAATGACCACTAAGTGACAGGTTACAGCTTCCGTGTTGTAGTCATGATGACTTGTTCAATTAGTATCCTGGGCATTTCGGCAAGACCAGGGAAGACCGTTTAAGTTTATCTAACGCTCACGCTATCATTGAAATTTCATCTATAACAAAACAGTATTAATGATTGAAAGTATTAATACATAAATAAACAATAAACATTTACTAAAGATTCGATATATATACGTGCAAGAAAACGAAATATCAGATATATTGTTTGCCGTTTTCTCGCAAATAAAATAAGATCTTCAGATAATTCTTCATAAAATTACAAAATATATTCTTAATTTTGAATACGTTTCTTTTATTCATCATCTGGATAATAATAAAAAAATCATTAGCTCCCTTAATGGTTTTAAAAATAATTTTCAAATAAAATTATAATATTTACTGAATTTCTGGTGTGTAAACTAGTATTTAATCTCTTATTAATCTTTCGTGTTGAGCTTATTCATTTCATCCATTTTTATGGCTGAGAGATATATTATTTTATTTGGAATAATAAATAGATTTCGCTGCTAAATCATGTAAGAAAAATAGAAGATATAAACATAATGACATTTTTTTCCTAATATTAAAATACATGTTCTCATTACGTTATGGACTAACACAATAATATTTAACTATATTAATAAATATAATATTAACACAATAGTATATAAGTATATTAATAAATATAAAATATATAACTGTATAATAATTTATGAATAATTATATAAGGAAAGTATATTATTTGCAATTTGTGTCAAAATAAAATGCATTATTTTTAAATAATTCCAACTAAAGTTGTTATATATTTATTATTTATCGTATCCATATTATATACAAAATTGAAATGTTTTATGGAAACAATAATATTTAACACAATTATATTTAACTGTATTAATAAATATAATATTAACACAGTAATATTTAAATGTATTAATAAATATAATATTAACACAGTAATATTTAACGGTATTAATAAATATAATATTAACACAATAATATTTAACCTTATCAATAAAGATAATATTAATATAATAATATATAAGTGTATTAATAAACATAATATAAATAACTGGGTAGTAATTTATGAATGAATATATAAGAAAAGTATATTATTTGCAATTTGTGTCAAAATAAAATGCATTATTTTTAGATAAGCCTCCCTAAAGTTGTGCAATATATTTCTTACTTATCTTATGTGTATTATATATAAAATTAAAATGTTTTATTGACGTTCTTTGCTTTATAATCTAATATTATCGCGAATTTTATTGAATTGATGCTACATAAATACTTTTATATAAATTATTATTTAATTCTGTACTATGATTTTATATTCAACTTTTTATTTCTAGTAATACCTGAGGGCGATCCTGCGATATTCGGAGTAATGAATAGATATCCAATTGGCTCTGCAGTGAATGTGACATGCGTTTTCGGACCCTCCAAGCCAGCAGCTGAATTAACATGGTACATCAACGGGGATAAGGTTAGTCTATATACATTTCCTATTAGAATCTCTTATTATGCGCTAGTCGAACAATCATCCTGTTTCCTGGTAACTGAATGCCGGCATTCTAAATTGAACAAGCATGAAAGGAGTTTATTGATAAGGGTGTAATGGGTGAGTGCTATGTTTTGATGTATTGAATTGTGGAGCCCGTTTGTTCTCATTAGCTGGAGCTGCTAACAATTTCCGGGATAATCGCGAGTAGTCATATTCTTGGATAATCCGATGCCTGAATGAATGATGCATAATTCCTCCTTCCTAAAAAGCACCCTAAGCACATAACGTGAACAATCATTGTGTAAATCGAGATTGAATATTCCTTAGATAAGGGCAGTGCTGTTTTGGTCAATGTTTGAGATTTCAACTGGGGAACATTTCCGCAGTTTAATACCTAATTGTTTCTTGTGCATTGGGGAATTCCAAAGCACAATGGTGAAATTCCTCTCTCTGAGATATATAAATGATAGTTTATAGCTTTTGCGATAAATCCATTAAATCAGATCAATCCATTAATATCCGAGATCATGGAGCTATGTGTCGGGAATTCAATGGTTGTCAGTTTGTATAACAATGGATGTAACATATTTTGTTAATGATTATTAAGGTAACAATGGGAGAAATGTGTTACATTTTCATATTTCAGGATAACATTTAATATTTAAGTGCACGCCAAAAGCCAAACGGGCATCGTTATTCTGGAAAGAAATAAGTAAAATAACCGTATGTATCTGCACATGGATGTTTCTATAAATAGAGATTTATGTATATCAGAAATATATTTCAGGAAAAGAAATGTCTGAAAATAAGATGTATTGCTGAATCTCCTTTAAATCCCCAGTTTTCATCTTTATATTCGTTTTGCATATGCATAATAGCAGCATGATTTATATGTATGGAATGAGTTGTAAGATGTTGTTAAACGTATATTTAGAAACATTGATTTTAAATGCTTTGAAAATATTTTAAAGAAAATATCTGAATGCTGAGGAAGCACATTTAGCAGATTTAACCACTTTTAAATAAGATACTAGCACGGGATTTCTCTTATAGTAGTATTGGAGAGTAAAACTTTATAATAATTATAAATTGAATTCCCGGAGACTTGCTGTTTTCCACAAGAACAGTAGTTAATTATTTTAAGTACAATGTACATAAATCAAACTGTACAATTCCCGCACGATTTGTTTTATGTACTGAATGAAATTATAGTTAATAATTTCATTACTTACTGTTTTCCAGAAGTACAGTAGTTAATTATTTTAAGTACAATGTACATAAACCAAACTGTACATTTCATGTACGATTTGTTTTATGTACTGAATGAAATGATCGTTAATAGTTGTGTAGGTTATTTCTTCTAATCATACTTAGTGCTACTTATGCCAGTTTTTCATGAGGTTTATAGTGTAAATTTATATCAAATGTAGGTTACCAGATTTATTAATCATAGTATGTTTTCAAAACTTCTTTTATATGTTTGGATATTATATATACACTAAAACATGAGATAAATATTTAAAATTTTCAGATTTACTCCAGTAGTTACGTTTATTTTTTAGTTAAATACTTATTTACAACAGTCCTAAATCAGTATTTCTTCGCAATTACATGAATCCACCAAAGTTATTTGTATTAATCGGTACAGTAAAATTATAAGAATTTATTGCAATTCGCAGTAATTCGAATATTAAAATTGATTCATAATTTGTTGAAACATTTATTAAGGTCAAAGGAATTAATTTTCTATTTGTATTATATCTTTCCAAGATAAAAATGTATCAATAACTAAAATATTCACAGGAACGTTTTTTTAATAAATATTTTCTCAAGCATACGTGCACAACATTTGTTGAACGAAGACATTAAATGATTCATATTCCTTTACAAACTGACACTGTTATAAATGAGTTACTATGCTTTTCAGGAAGTTTTTATTTTATTTGCAACAGATATCTATAAAATATCAATTCTAAACCATGTAGATAAGTAATTTCAGCCACTATACTATGTTAAATTGCTGTTTCCGTGTTCAGTCAGCAACAAATAGGCGATACTAACAACTTTCAAAAACATTATGAAGCAGGAGTTTTTAATCATTAGCAGAACTTTTAAGAGGGGAAGAAATCGCACACCAAAAATCTAATTTTTAAACGTTATTGTTTATTTTTTCTTATTCCTTTTTATTTTTCTTAATCCAGAAGTTAGTTATCCGTTGCGTTTATTAGCAACGAATAATTCGAAACGGTTAGGTTGCCTACAACAGATGTAACTGTTATTCATCGGACCGTAACAATTCCATCTGAAAAATACTACAAACTAACCTCCCCCATGTTTTGAAGCTAATTCCTGTTTTTATCTCAAGTACTATCTAAACATTTACTTGTCACTAACCAACTAAAGTCAATTTGTTCTTTTATTGGAGCGTCATGGTAAGATCTCAGCATCGGAATAGAAGGGCTTCGTCAGGGAAGGAATCCGTCTCGACCGGACGTCCTTCTGTTAGCATGGCGAGATCTTTTGGAAAGGGATGTGCCAGCTCAGATATCATCCTTGTCATCTGATCACGATCAAAATTTAAGAATCGTATCCCAAAATAACACTATTGTTGTCTTAAAATGTAACTTAAACATAACTAAGCTAAACTATACTGAGCATAGAAGAAAGACAGTTTGCTTTTTCAAATTATTTGTTTTAGAAGATTTGTCTTATAGTTTTTGGTTGTAATTTGTATTTATAGGCACCAGAAGCATATGTTCGCCAAAGACAGAAGGAGATTTATCAGAACGATCTGGAGACAACTAAATCTCGACTCTTCTTCGTAGTTGATCCCAGCCATCTACGCCAAGGAACTCTGAGTCTTCAGTGCACGGCATCGGTTTCATTGGTACATTCTAAAAGCAGTATTGAACTCATCGTCAACGATGGAAGCTCTGGCGCCGAATTTCTGCACGGTGAGTGATTTATTATTTTTTCGAAGAAATATGGTTATTTTAATTTTAACTCTAATATTCTTCGAAAATGGGCATAATTTAAAACCTCAGATTACTATAAATCTACTTGCTTTTATTGATCTGCTCTTACGGCATTCCACTTTTAATAAGTTCCAGTATTAGAAAGGATAAATACCCCTAATTTCATAAGTTAAATTTCTATAATAGGTTCCCGTATTAGTATTTATAATAATAGTAGTTCCCGTATTAGTCTATATAATAATAGTAGTTCCCGTATTCGTATATATAATAATAGTATTTTCCATATTATAAAGAGTAAATGCCCGTAATACAATAAGTTAATTTTCTATAAAATAATTGATATACTATTTAAATAATTTTTGATGTAAAATTTCACATATAGTTCCTTCAATTATTAATGAAATTAGAAGTCCCAGAGCAAATTATGATAGTTTTATATCCTCCTCCTGGTAATGACTTAGAGATACGGCAGTTTATTCTATAAATGTGGCTTCTGATGTGCCATCTGATATGCCATCAAAATATTCCTTTATAAGTATTGTTAATCGGAGAGTAATATTGCTAATTGAAGGCTATTCTTTTAATGTAACCATTGTCACGTTAATTTTTCATGTGGGCTTTCAAAGCAGAAAAATATTTTAAAACTTATTCTTAAATTTGGAAGTGTTTTAGTTTTACATTCTCTTTCAAATTTGTTTCAAATGTAGAATGAGCTATATAATTCCATTTTGTTCCAAAATGCATTGTAATGTATTGATGGGGAAAAATGCATGTTACTAAAAAGTAAATTAAGAAAAGCCGTGAAACCACAGAAGTTTTAAATTAATTTCATAAATAAATACTATATATTATAAGAAAACCATATTGCAAATTCCAATAATTCTTGAAGGAACTGGGGCGTTCTTGACAACGAAACCCATCAAAATTTCAGTTCAAAATAAAGTTGATTTTTTTCTTCGTAAATTTTATATTTGATAAAAAATTTAGAATATACCGAAAAAAATATTTGTTTCAAATATAAGGCAGTAGAAAAATAATCTGTTTCTTAAAATATTTTAATGGCACATGCAATTTGTGTCGTAATCGATAATTTTCAATCAGAAAGCAGAAAGCTCAGAAAAAATAATTCTAAGTAAATTCATTTCCAAGTTAGCATAATTTATGATCATGCCATTAATAACTAGATTGAAATTTTTTATTTCAATAAGATTGTAATAAAAATTTTAAAAATTAATAAATGACGTATAATTTGAAATTCTGAAAAAAATTCCTGATAAATAGCCTCTAAACATTAATATTATTTAGTAGAAGAAATGAAAATAGATTTAACAAATGAATAATATTTTTAAATATTGTCCTGTATAGTCATACTATTTTAATGAATATATTTTGTTCTCTGCTTACCTAGATATACAGAAAAAACATTTCTAGAGAGCAGCAAAAAACCTCTCTCTTTTTGTCATAGAAACACTTGTTAGATTCATTGTTAAAACTGAATTCATAAACTTTCGACTTTTTCAAACTTTTGCAAATAATACATATTTGTAATGAGTAAAATTTTACTTAATTAAAATGGAGATTTTGGTGAAAGATCCTAGTTTCCGTAAATGGTGTAAGAGAATACTAAGGAAAATTGAAGGGTAAAAATGCATCCCAAACGGATAAAGTTTAAGTAAACAAAAGTAGTCTTTGTTGAGAAAATATTATAAAATACAATATGAATAATTAGAATAATGAAATTTGCAGTATGAAAATTGGAACAAAATGCTTCAAAAGGAGTGAGGATACAATACTGAGAATAAAACCGAGGTGTAATATAGGATACAAAACGATAACCGATATTTTCAATGACTATAATGACTTGACTTAAAATGATTATAATGACTCGACTTATAATGAATTAATGACTATAATGACTTGAAAATAAAGATAAAAGGAACAAATTTTTTAACGCAATACTGAAGGAAGATACTTTTTATTTTTACTTATGTAATAACCCACTGTGTGATTTTTCTTGAACACACAAGCAAAATCTGATTACCTACTTTGTTTCAGCCACTGGCTTCATTCATTGGGTTGTATCCTAAACGTTGCTGTAGCATTTGCTTTGCACTTTGAGTGAATTGAAGGTATGCATAAAGATGGCTTTTCATGGTAGTTCAATGAGCTAAAACTTTGATTTTGTTCCTATAAAATGGATAATATCACTGAAAAGTTATTCAGGAAGCAAATAAAATTGTGATTTCCTTTCTGAAATCTGTTAAAACTTTTTCTTTCTTTGTTCTTAATGAAATTATAGTAATTTCTGTAAATGTGGCATTTGCATTTCGTCTGTATGAACTCCCACTGAGAGCACCTCAAAAACGAGGATGAGAATTTTCCGATACGGTGGTTGGTTCTTACCACTCTAATAATTACAGAAAAGGTGGGTGTTGGCTACCTTCCATAGATGATGAGACGTACTTTATATGAGAATGATTGTACCGTCGTTGGTGATGACCCTTAGGACACAATCACAGCCCTCGCCAGTATTGCTGTAGCTCCACAGTCGGCCGCAACAAATCCTGTCGATACTGCTACGTTCAATGGTGGCAGGGTTGGCGGATGTACATAAAAAGAAGAGTTGCTGTTGCAGCTGCCCTGCCCTTCAGTTTTTTCGCATGCATTAGGGTGAGTTGGAGTTGTGATTTGTGATTATAATCTGTGTAATCTACCTCATGAGCATCCCAAAAATGTGGATGAAAAGCTTCCGATATGGTGATTGGTTCTCACTGGTCTGGAAGGAACAAAAATGGTGAGGAGTAACAACCCCCTACCAATGGTGGGATGTGCTTCCTACAGTAGGGATTGCACTGCGGAAGTTTATGGCCCTTAGGATAAAACCTTAGTACAACCTTCCAAAAATACTGTCTTGGCAATCTGGTCATTCATATTTTTCTGTGTCTTCGGGGAAATAGTGGTGTCGTCATATATGTTTATAATCCGTATATAGTTTCACCTATTCAATCAAATATATCCTTAAATGAATTTTGAAATATTACTCTAACTATAATTGTAGTCGTATTTAAAATATTTTCTGTTTTGAATGGCACATTTCCTTCAATACACACAAATACGAAAATACTTTACAATTAAAAAAAATAAAGAAAAATTAAATCGACTTCCAATTTGAGGAAATTAGTTAAATGTGTAAATTACTAAAAGTTCAAAACACTCAGCCAATTTTAATTACATTATATTGTGAAGATTAAGAATAGCTAATTATTAATTGCATTAGTTAAAACACTTAAACCTTTGTACTTCTACGTCATATGTACTTTTTTCGAAATTCTTATGAAACAGATACATTTTAACTTCCTTCCTTGCAATTGATTAAATAACTTATATTTTTTATACAATCAATTAACATGCAACGTTTCCTGTTTGATACAAAATGAAAATTTCAACTCAGTAAAAATCACACATTTTTCCCAAAGAATCATAAACAATAAAATGAGTAATTACATTTCACTTGATTGGTTATTCGATTGTTTCAGACCGTCTAACGAGCTCACTTTAGATGGTGATTTGAAATTTTTTTAAAAAGTTACTGTAACGACACGAATGCAAGCATTAATGAATAGATAGATGAATTACCTTACTGATTATATAATCGATATCCCAAGTGAAGAATTTCGAGTCACATTCGACCGATAAAAATATCCAACCGGGAAATTATTTAAATTCCCTATATTTAATATTTTTAATTTTATCATTTAAATTTCTTTTCTTTTCCTATGAATAAGTAAAATTTCTTGAATCAGCTAATTCGATGCATTTTAAGCACTGCTTAACACATTTTCTATTTAAAAAGGCGAGTTCCAGAAAAGTTCATGTAATAAATTTGTAAACTAAGTATGGATTATTGTTTAGTAATTAGACAATAGCTTCCAAATGAAGTCGTTGCAGTTTCTAGATAATGATGATTATGAATATATTATAATTTCAAGTTGTTACTGTTATGGTGCTTCATCATTTTTGTGTCTGGAAATATGTGTCATGGACACTTGGACTAATTTTTGAAATGTCTGTAAATAACATTGAAATGCCAATTTTTAAATGCAAAAATCTGAAATTCTGTATGCTGAATAAATTTTCTTTAAACTTTGCCGAAAACTACTATAAACTATATTTGGGACTGAGCCCCCCCCCCTCCTCCTCTACCTAGACATTTGGAATGAACTGAATGAACGATATTTTTCAACAAAAAACGGAAACTGAGATTAAAGCCCTAACAATAACAAATAGAAACCTCACTGTATTCACCACCGTGGCCCAACCTTTCTTCTAGGTGGTAGTCTCCTTCATTGGAGTGGAGGTAATTTGATATTACACCATTGAGAGTCGAGAATCTTCTAACTTATATGGCAATCTATCATCCACATATTTATGGAGCCCACTTCCATGGGTACGATGAAGCATACGGAAGGTTAATAAATATTGCGTGATAATTAGCTAGAAACATAAATTTTATAAATAAAAGGCTTGAAACTATATTTATCTCGAATAATGTCACATGAATCAAGTAGTTAGGCAATATGGATGAAAAGTGTCCGTTCATATTATATTACAATCCACTAGCAAACCTAATTGCGTGTGGCGTATAGTTCTAACGGTAGGTTGTTTGACGTCATTGGTTTGAATTATGTATATTTTCATTCCTCAAGTGTACTGCAGTATATATTGAAATAAAGTTAATGAACCTTTTATTACATGAATCAACGGGAATGAAATAATTCTATGAGTTTGATTTGAAATGCAGCAAATTAAGGAATCATAAATATGAAAAATTGCTTTGGTTCAAGCTCAATTCGAAAAAAAATCAATAAGCCAGAATAAAAAATAAATAGTAGTGACACAAATGCAATGACTTTCTGATTCGAAATAAATATTAATAAGTGCTGTAAATAAAGAAATAAAATATTACTAGTGATTTATTTTGGATGGCAAATTTAATAAAAATATAGAAGCAGCTCATTAATGAGTTTAGAGAAGCTGGTAATAAAAATAAAAATGAAGATCGAGGTCATTCTGAGTGAAATTTAGCAGTGTGAAATCGGGATAAAATTGATTTGATTACAATGATTTCAACAAAATTGATTTAAGAGTCATAAATAGTTGGGCCAACAAAAATTGTTTCGAATAAATTCTCTGAGCTGGTATTTAATTTTTTTAAACTCTAGTGAATAAAATGTTCACATTTTCAGAGAAAATAAATTTACATCATTTTTGTTATTTTCGAAATTAATATTCTTTAAACATTGTTTTTTATATTTTCTGTTTTCCAGTGAGCTCATAACGAAACAACATTCTTTTTCGGAAATTATATAATTGTGTTTAACCTATTACAGATTTTTTTTAACAGGCTGGCTAGGTAAATATTTTTTATGCACAAATAAGGGCATTAAATAATTGCAATTCTTAGATAAGTGCCATCAGTATTTCTGTAAGTGAATTGAATTTATATTGTTAAGTATTTATCGATGATTAGAACAGAAAAACAGCAGCATTAGAACAAAAGATAAATATTTATAGAAAATAAAACATTATTAAACTTCTAGAAAAAATAAATATAGTTAATGGTATATTACAGAAAAATATATTAAAAACTAATAAAATACAAAACACGTTATACCAGCCTAAATTGAAATTTACTGTAGAAGGTAACTTTAATCAACATTTTTTGACTTTCTAATTTATAACCATACTTCAATCCATAGTTACATAAAATCTTTATTCCGACATTTTATTACCTCATTTTTCGTAAAATAACATTATCACCTTCCCGGTAAAATCTTAATGACTGCTTTATATTAATTTGTAAACAGTTATTAAGAAATAAATGCATTCTGAAATACAAATTTCGATGCAAACATACTGCCAAAAATGTCATTCTTTCTATTTCCCCAGTATGAAATGAACGTTGTATCATGTAAAACTCTATCTACTTGCTACGCCACAATTATTGATGTTTTATATCAAACTGTGGCTACCTAGGAAGAACAAACTCTCTCTATATGGAAATTATAACAAATAGAGTTTTGTAATAGTATATGGAAATATAAAAAATAGTGTGATAGTGTTTTTCTTTATTGAAAAAGGCCTATATTTGTTTTCGAATTTTCATACATTCTAGTTAAAAACTGTAATTTTCGTATCACATTCAAAATACTATCGAGAAATTTGTAATTATTCAAGATGATATGATATCTGTATTTTTATATTATTATGTTTTTCTTTAAATGTCGATTGTAAAATTTGCAACTTATGCCTGAACAAATTACTAATCAAAAGTATGATCAATCATGAACATATACAAGAAATAATAAATTTTAAAAGCATTAAAAAATTGCAATTTTAAAGTTTTGCGGAAATGAACATGCCAACTATTATATTAAAAAAAACATATGTATAAAAAATAGTGCATCTTTTAGGCCTCAATTCCGGGGATTTTCGGGTCACAAAATAGGTCAATATTCTGACAAATATTCAGATTTTTAACAGAAAAATTCCCTTTTTGGAATCTAATGGTGACTCTTGAGAAAGTTATCAAGTCGGTTTTCTTATTTTATTTTTGCATTCGATTAACTTGGTATTTTTCAACTTTAGTTATGCTCTACGTTCATTATATATATATATATATATATATATATAAAAATCAAGATAGCGTAGCAGCGTTTAATACAT